>JAJQXH010000009.1:25000-220000 GCA_022343465.1 Oscheius sp. G VE-2021
ATAGCTCGACCCCAATTCGCAACCACTTCTGGCCCAGTTATTAAGTCCTTCATATCCAAGTAATCTCAATTTGTCCTTTTTCCTTCTTCATTTTCAGTAAAGGCACAATGATGTACATTGCACCGGAAGTAGTCTCATTCTCCTCTCGCAAATTGTCAACCACACTACACAAACCAGCCGACGTTTACAGTTTCTCCATGTTTCTTTACACACTATTCCACAGAAAGTTGGCAAAATTCTAACAATTGAATGACTTTTTTCAGACACCCAAAACTTGATAAGGAATCTATTGATTATTGGTTTGGGTACGTAGACGCCATACGCGATAATTGTCGCCCTGAAATAGACGAAACACTGCCTAATGAAATCAAGGAGATAATTCAAGAGTAAGATTTTTTTTTCCTTTTTGACTTCATCTTAAATTATTTGCTTAAAACGCGATGTCTAAAAGACTCTGGACATAAAATTCAAACTTTATTTTGGCTGAAATTTGGTGTGTCAATATCCTAAAGCACATATATGACGAAAATCATACGGAAAATTGATGATCGATTTTTTGGGCCTGGGTTACGGTAATAGGTTGCGGTGTACTGTAAGTTTGCTCAAACTTGATGAAATTCAGAAATTAAGATATAAAAATAATTGAAAATTCGACGTTGACAAACTTTTTATACGAACGCATTATCGAAAAAAGTGTGTTTTTGAAAAGATATTTTTTTTCTCTCGAATAAGGATAGGTTAATTTGGGATTTTTTGATATGTTATGAATAATAGTGTTTTTAAAAAAATTGCACCCAGCGCAAACAGTGGAATTAAATGTCAACGCGCCCCGCGGCGCCCAGTGACGTCATCCTGAACGCATCGAAAGAGAGACTTCAGTTGTATCATTTACATTATAAAACAAATACATATTGTATATTCTTGGAGCCGACTTACAGTACTCCGCACCCTATGATGTATATCCGTAACGCTGACGCAAAAATCGATAATCGATTTTCCATATGATTTTCGTTTAATGTGAGATTTAGGATGTTCACACACCAAAGTTCAGCCAAATTGAAGCAGTTTGAAATTTTTTGTCCAAGAGTAAATTTTTTGTCCAAGAGTAATTTTGTGAAAGTGAGTGAGTATGTGTGAGCGTGTGAAAGTTTGAAAGTGTGTGAAAGTGACTGAGTGTATATGTGCGTGTATCTGTGTTGGTTGTGTATGTGGGTCAGTCAGTGTGCGTGTGAGTAGGTGTGAGTGTGTGTCCATGTGTCCATGTGGGGATGTGTGTGTGTGTGTTTGTGTCTGTGTGTCTGTGTGTGTGCGTGTTTGGAGGTGCGTGAGTGTGTGTGAGTAAGCGTATGTCAAAATGAGTGAGTGTAATTTTGTGAGTGTGTGAAAGTGTGAAAGAGAGAAAGTGAGCGTGTGTATTTGTGTTGTGTGTGCATGTGCATGTGCGTGTGCGCGTGCGTGTATGTGTGTGTGTGAACGTGTGAAAGTGAGTTGACATGTGTGTTGTGAGTATGTGGGTGAGTGAGCAAGTGTACCTGTGAGTGAATGTGTATGTGTGTCTATGTGTCTATGTGTCCATGTGGGAATGTGTGGATGTGTGTGCGCGTGTATATGCGTGTGTGTGTCCCTTACCTCATCAATTCTCTCCAGAATAGGCAAGTCATCTTTACAAAAATAAGCGGCTTCAACAATCAACTCCTTTGGAACAAACTTTCCATGTAAATTCACGTTTTAAAATATTTTTTATATAATTTTTAATTAAACTTACATCTTCCGGATTGTAGTTAAATTCTCTCTCTTCTAGCTCATCATTAGTTAAAATTCTCCCTTCCCGGAACAAATAAATCGCTCGTAGGCCACTTCTCGGTCTCAAATTCTAAAAAAGCAAATTCTAAAATTTAAATTAAATTTTCTTTTTACCACTATAATTTTATGAACGATAAAACGAAGATTTTGGTTCATTAGTTGTTGAGATTCTTCAATTGAATGTTCTTTTTTTAGCTTTAATCAAAATTCCTTCGAATACTTCTGTATCATCTGGCATAAGATAATCCTAATTTTTTTTAAATTAATTTAATAAAAATTAAATAAAAAATTACATCAAAACGTATGCTAACGTCCATAAATGGAGTTACAGTAGAACCAGCAATTAATTTCAGTACTGAATGGCATGTTCTGGCGAATTTTGCCTGATTGTATATATCCAACTAAAAAATAATTTAAATTTAAAATATAATTTTAAAAACCTTTTTAATAATTTCCAGTTGAAGATGATCGTAAATTGAGTTAAAAGGGATAGTACTCATTTTTATATGTTTGTGGGTCAGGTTGCGCGTGGCATCGAAAATGTCAATAAGCGTCGGTACGTAATTGCGTATCGGCGCACAATAAAGCTGTGAAAAAGGAAAAAAATTAACTTTTTAAAAAAAAATTTCAGGAAATCTTTATTCTATTTACGCAATTAAAAAATGCTTTAAAATTAAAATTAACAAAAATGTATTTTTAAATATTAACAAATATAGTTTAAATTACAATTAAAACATGCATTATTGACCACAATTACAAGGACTACGCTTACAAGTTTTACACAACCCAGTGACAATTTTGTAGTTTGCTTTCTTCAATTCATCAAACAAGGCTTCTTCTTCATCATTGACTTCCTTTGCTTCAAACATGTTGGCAGTTAATTTTACGTAGAGCTTTTCGATCCCACGGCGGAGAAGATAAAATCCAGTGGATTTCACAAGGAATTCGTCGATTTGGGTAGTTTTCAGTTTGGAGATTGAGCTTTCTTTGTGGAGGGATTCGGTCCAGAGGGTACTGTAAGGCAGGTCTTGGAAGACCAGTGGGTGGTTTTTGATGGAGAGGCCAAAAATGTGGAGACGGATTGAGCGATATTTTCTGTTGGTGGAGTGCCAAGCCTGGAAATGGAGATTGGGTGGATTCTCTCTCTCTCTCTCTCTCTCTCTCTCTCTCTCTCTTGTTCTCTCACTCTCTCTCTCTCTTGTTCTCTCACTCTCTCTCTCTCTTTCTCTCTCACTCTCTCTCTTTCTCTCTCACTCTCTCTCTCTCTTTCTCTCTCACTCTCTCTCTTTCTCTCTCACTCTCTCTCTCTCTCTCTTTCTCTCTCTCTCTCTTGTTCTCTCTCTCCCTCTCTCTCTCTCTTGTTCTCTCTCTTTCTCTCTCTCTCTCTCACCTTCAAAACCCTTCCAATCCCCAAGCCACAGCTTTTGTCAGCACCACTCCAATCCACAAATCGGATTGAAATAGTTTCCGCATTCAACTTCATCAATTCTTCGTCTTTGATCCTAGTGTACAAATCCAAAGTTTTCATCTAAATTGATTAATCATAGTGTTTCAAAATAAAAAAAACGCACCTTTCTAAATTCCTCGTTTCCCAAAAGGCTATCGGAAAAAGAATTGGTAACTTTTAGTCCTGTCAAATTGATCAACTGAAAATATGAATTCTGTTTAATTTACAATTTAAATTACCTCCATTAGCCGTTTCCACTCCTCTGAATTGTAGTCTTCCTCTTTGAAATCGGCAGTTTCAATTGTAACGTCACTTACAATAAACTTCTTATTTACAATAATTTTCTACAAAAAAATGAGAGTAATAAATTATGAGAGAGAGAGAGAGAGAGTGATAGATAGAAAGAAAATATGTGCGTATTTGTTTAGTGTGCATGTGTGTGTGTGTGTGTGTGTGTGTGTGTGTGTGTGTGTTAATGTGACCCTGTGCTCAAATGAGTGTGTGTATGTGTATGTGTGTGTGAGTGTATACGCGTGTGCGCGTGTATGTACATATTTGTTTGTGGAAATGTGCAAACGTGTGAATGTGTCTGTCTGTGTGTGTGTTTGGTTGAATCTGTGTATATGTGTATGTATGTGTGAAAGTGTCTTCAACCGAATGTGTGTTTGTGTGTATGTCAGTGTGTGAGTTCGTGATGCGTGTTTGTGAATGTGTGTGCGTGTGTGTACGTCTGAATGTGTATTAATGTGAAAATGTGTATGGGCGTGTATGTGCGAGCCAGAAATATTAAAAAAAACCCTCTTGGATTCTCAAAAAACTCTCTGCCCCTTATTTCATTTTGTGTAGATTTGTGGAGGTGTGCACGTGTATGTGTGAATGTGTGTGAGCGTGTGTGGGTATTTGGGCGTCTTCGTGATTCGTATATGTGTAAGTGAGTGAGTGAGTAAATGATTGAGTGTGTGAGTGTGTGAATGTGTGTTAATGTGAAAATGTGCATGTGAGTGTATGCGTGGGCTAGAAATGTAAAAATACCTCTTTTGGATTCTCAAAAAAAAACTCTCTGCGTCTAATTTCATTTTCATTCAAAGATTATGTCTAGATTCGTGGATGTGTATGTGTGAATGTGTGTGAGCGTGTGTGGGTATGTGTGACTTGCGTGTTTGACGGTGTGTGTGTGGATGTGAGTGTGTTCACCCAAATGTGTGTTCGTGATTTGTGCGTGTGTATGTGTGTGTGCAAGTGTATGTGCGTGTGCGAGTGAGCTAGAAATCAAAAATACCTCTGGATTCTCAGAAAACTCTCTGCCACTAATTTCATTTGCATTCAAAACTCGGCCATCTTCAAGAAAATAGATTAATTCCAATAAATTCGATTTATTCATTTTCTGAAATTCAATTTTTAATTCACATAATTTTGAAAATCTCACCACTTTAATGCACTTAATAATGAAACGAACGTTTCCATTCATTCTATCCATGTGGAATCGGAAATTCTCAGCGAAATAATCGCTTCCTTGAGAAAGAAGATGTCTGGCCATTACGACGCGGCCCAGGGCGACATTCTGAAATAATTTTGGTTACGGTAGGCAAGTCAAAATTACGTACTCTTGGAAATCTACTTTCGAACGAAAGAGGAGAAATTTCCACAAATGGAATGAAATTGGGCGAATCGATTAGGTTGAGATTCGAATGGCAAGTTCTAGCCATGTTTCGGATTTGGCGGATTTCCATCTGAAAATTACAATTTTTTTCTCTCTCTCTCTCCCTCTATTTCTCTCTCTCTCTCCCTCCCTCTCTCTCTCTCTCTTTTTCTCTTTCTCTCTCCTACCTTTTTGAAAATTTCCATCTTCAAATGCTCGTAAATATTATTAAAAGGTAATGTGGCCATTCTGAAAAATTTATTAAAAATCATTACTATAAAAATAATCGTGGAAAAATACAAGGATAAATACAAAAAAAAGTTTAAAAAAATAAATTTTTATTGATATTTTTACATTTTCAAATTTAAAATCATTGCTATAAAAATAATCATGGAAAAATACAAGCATAAATACAAAAAAAGTTTAAAAAAATAAATTTTTATTGATATTTTTACATTTTAAATTTAAAAATCATTACTATAAAAATAATAATGGAAAAATACAAGGAGAAACACAAAAAAAAGTTTTAAAAAAATTTCTATTGATATTTTTACATTTTTTATTTTATTTTACAATTTAAAAAAACCAAAAACTTTAAATTAAACCATGTTTTTTGAATAAGTAATCAAAAAATAATCAAAAAACAGCCGTTTTCATATCTGATTGACTGCAGCGTTCTTTTCTGGCCGCTTGGTCCCGATACGCAATTGCGTAACGACGCCAAATGAGTTTTGGTGTCACGCGCAATTCAAATTTAAATTAATATTCATTATTTTAAATGGGATTTAATTTCTATAAAATTTTATGTACTAAAAGTTAGCTGGCAAAAAAAATTGAAAATACAAAAATATTATTTTCCTCATCTTTAATTGTAAATCCTCTTTTCCTTAAATTCAAATTTTATAAATTGCAGAAATTAAATTTAATATGAACATGTTTGTTTTTTTTAAATACATTTAAGTTTTATTATTGTTTATAAAAATAGAATAATTTGATTTTTCTGACAAAAACAAGTTTTTTTAATAAAATTTTAATAAATAATTTTCCTCAGCATTTATTTTTAAATATCTTTTTTTCTATTTCTTTAAAGATTTCTTTCTTTTTTTTAATTTTCAGAAAATGGACCCACTTCCTTTAAATTCAATTTACCGCCATCTTCAGCTAGAAATTGTTAAAAAGGTTATTTTTTTAATGTATTTTACAATATATAAAAATAAAAATTTCAGTTAGATATCTACAACCTGGCTCAATTTGCCAGAACCTGCACTTCAGTACTGAAACTAATCGATAGCCCTAGTTTAACTCCATTTATGGAAGTTGATCTAATATTTGAAGTAAAAAAAATTTTTAAATTTAATTTTTACTTTTCTAGGAAAGACGACAAGGAAATCAGTCAATTTTCACAGGAATTCTGATTGCAGGAAAGAAAGAATTTTCTCTCGAGGAATCTCAAGAACTGATTGAAGGACAACTTCGTTTTATTGTTCGGAAACTTAGTCTTTCGGTAAAAAAAATAATACAATTTTAATTTTTTTTAATTTTAATTTTAGAATTTTCGTCCGAAAGGTGGCTTACGAGCGATTTATCTGTTCCAAGAAGGAAAGCTTTTAAGTGATGACGAAATAGACGACAGAGAATTCAACTACAAACCGGAAAATGTAATTTTCATAAAAATTTAACTGAAAAAAGTTTTTTTTAGGAAATGAAGTTACATGGAAAATTTATAGCGAAGAACATGGTTATTGAGATGAGGAGATTTCAGATGAGGGATATGCCTGTTTTGAGTAGATTACATAAGGTTAGTAACACATTTGTTCATTTACTCACGTATACACATTCACATACACACACTCACGTTTACACATACACATTCACTCACACACATTCACACATACACACACGTTCACAAATACACACATTCACACACAAACACACACATATATACACGGTACACATGTAAACATACACACCCTCATTCATATTCACACATTCACGTTCACACATACACACACATTCAAACTTCACACACAGACACAGACACACACATACACACACGCGCGCGGTATACATGTAAACATACGCACCCTCATTCACATTCACACATTCACGTTCACACATACACGTTCACACACACACATTCAAACATATACACATCCGCACACATTTACATTTTCACACAGCGCATACACGTGTGCACGTACACACATTAGCTTACAAACATTGACACACATACACACATGTACACATTCAAACATTCATGCATCGTTCACTTACACGCTCACACATACGAACACACACTCACACAATACACATTCACACACGCACACACACAATTATCCCGCACCGCAAAAACAATTTCAGATTGCGAAAGTTTGTGGGTTGAATGTTACCCAAGGACAGCTTCCTACGGACGTTTTGCGGAATTCCGATTTTCGAAAGGTAATCATCTGTTTTTCAATCCAAAATAATTAAATTTAGATGAAAATATTAGAAAGTCAAAACTGCATTGTTGAAGAGGATTTGTTAATGTTGCAATCGGAAAATATTAGTTTTCGCATGGTCTATTGGGAAAACTATGATTTTTATGCAGGAATCAATAAGATTTTGAAGGTGAGAGAGAGAGAGAAAGAGAGAGAGAGACAGAGACAGAGAGAGACAGAGAGAGAGAGAGAGAGAGAGAGAGAGAGAGAGAGAGAGAGAGACAGGGAGGGAGAGAGAGAGAGGGGAGAGAGAGAGAGAGAGAGAGAAAGAGAGAAAGAGAGAGAGTGAGTGAGTGAATAATGAGAGAGAGAGAGAAAGAGAGAAAGAGAGAGAGTGAGTGAGTGAATAATGAGAGAGAGAGAGAAAAGAAAGAGAATTTTTTTCAGCAATGGTACACCGGCGAACGCCCTCATCTGAAATCCATCCGTCTTTCAATCATTGGCATCTCACCCGTCAATCACTTCAGAATCCTCCAAGACCTCCCATATACTCATGTTTGGGACCAATTCATGCACCACAAAACTCCATTGAAAACAGTGAATCTTCAAGAAATCCGCTCCTTTTCTCCCCAGTCGACTAGGATCTACTGTATTCAAAGAGACAATGACAAATTGTATGTGAAACTGACGAGTAATTTATTCGAGGCCAAGGAAGTTTTGGATGAAAACGAAGAATTGTTGAAAGAATTACTGTGATAAATTTCTTATAACATTTGTTTAATTGAAATAAACTGTTTTAAAATTTGATTGAAATACGAGCGAGAGAGAGATATTTTAAACAATGTTAAAATTTAAAAATTAAAAAAAAAAGTTTATGTTTATTCATTTTTAAATATTTTCTTTATTCATTTTCTTCAAACAAAAAAAACTTTAAAAATTGTTCCAAAAAAACTTCTATATTTTTAAAGCGTGGTTTACAAAAAATTTTTATTTTAACTAAAATTATTAGAAGTATTTTTTCTGTATTTTTTCTAAATTTACAATAAAAATCGTTTAAAATACGATTTTTAAACCATTAACATTAATGAAATTAGCCAAACTGTTTTTTAATTGCCCAATTGTTGTCCAAATGGCTTTATTTTGGGACGCTTAAACAGAAATACGTAATTACGTACCGACGCTTAAATGGCCTTTTTGATGCCACGCGCAAACTGGCCAAAATATATTTTACTAATAATAATATTTCCCAACAAATGACTACCATTCCCTTAAACTCAATTTTGCAACACATTCAACTGGAAATTATTAAAAAGGTATTTTAAACTTAATTTTTTCTATTTTAAAATTACTTTTTCTTAATTAAATATTAATTATTTTTAGTTGGATATCTACCACCAGGCTAGGTTAGCCCGAACTTGCCATTCAATGCTTAAACTAATCGACAGTTCTACTTCAACTCCATTTATGGACGTTTTTGTAACTTTTATGGTAAATTTTAAAAAATTAAATGAATTTAAATGTTTTAGGCTTATTCTTTGCCAAATGGTGACGAAGTATTCAAAGGACTAATTATTACAGGAAGACGGATTTATTCCATTGAAGAAACTAAAGGACTATTAGACAGAAATCTTCGATTTGTAGTTCGAAAATTACTTTTGGTTAAAAAATTGAGAAAAACTAAATTACAAAAATATTATTTAGCATTTGAGACCGAGATGTGGCATTCGAGCGATTTATTTATTCCAAGAAGGAAGAGTTTTAACGGAAAATGAATTAGATGATAGGGAATTTAACTATGAGCAGCAAAATGTAAGATTAATTAAAATTTTTATAAAAAGGGTTTTAGAAAGTGAATTTAAATGGAAGATTTGTTCCGAGGGATATGATTATTGATACAGCATTCTTTTGCGCAGAGGATTTGCCGATTCTGGAAAGATTAAATGAGGTAAATTCACAGACACACATGCACACACACACAAACACTCACGCGTACATACACGTTTACACATACACACATACACACACTCACTAACATACATACATTCACACATACACATGCACACACGCACACACTCACTTACTCAACACACAGACACATTCACACGATCACACACACACATACTTTCTTTCACGCTATCACTCACACGCACACCGACACAGATACACATACACACATGCACACGCTCAAAACCAACAGGCATACAATGACACACTCACACACATACACACACTTACTTACTCAACACTCACGCTCACACCTACACAGACACATAAACACATACACGTACACACATGCACACATACATACATACATACATACACACTCTCTTTCACGCTAAAACTCACACACACAGACACAAACACACATACACATATACACTCAAACTCACACACAGGTACACACTCGTTTTGTCAACACACCTACACATACACACGCGTAAACACTCACACGCTCACGCAAACACAAGCATCTTCTAAAAAAACATGTTTCAGACCGCAAAAGTGAGTGGATTAAGAGTATCCGAATTATTCTATCCATTTCAACAGTCTCCAGTTTTTTGCAGCGTATTTTTTGTTTTTTTTTCCTTTTTAGAAACAATTTTTAGATGACAACTTTGTATCTCTACACTAGAGTCAATATTAACGATATTTTGCTGTTTTCGGCTGAAAATATGTTTTTCCGATTCATAACCTGGGAGAAAAATGTCTGTTGTGCAGGGATCAACCAGTTTTTAAAGGTAGGACAGAGAGAGAGAGAAAGAGAAAGAGAGAGAGAGAGAGAGAGAGAGAGAGAGAGAGCGAGAGAGAGAGAGTGTGTGTGTGTGTATGTGTGTATGTGTGTGTGTGTGTGTGTGTGTTTGCGATTTCAAAATTTCAAATCCCCCGTTTTCAGCAATGGAATTCCGGTTCTCGAAAATGTACTTCCATCCGTCTCCTCATTAACCTCTCAACCTCGAATCACCCAAAGATCTTCCAAGACCTCCCTTACAGTACCCTCTGGACCGAATCCCTCCACAAAGAAAGCCCAATCTCCAAACAAAACTACCCAAATCGACGAATTTCTTGTGAAATCAACCGGAATTTATCTTCTCCGCCGTGGGAACGAAAAGCTCTACGTAAAGTTAACGACTAACATGTTAGAGGCTAGAGAAGTCACTGATGAGGGAAAGGCTTTGTTAGATGAACTGAAGAAAGCAAACTACAAAATTGTTACAGGCCTCTGTAAAGTTTGTAAACTTAATAAGTGCAGTTGTGTATGAGCTAATTGTTTATTTTAATTTTTATTTGGAATAAAATTTATTCACTATATTAGAAATGTTCTTCGGGGTAGCGTTGCCTTCCAAATTGCTCAAATCTCAGAGCCACCTCCCTCATTGTCGGTCTTTCCTCGGGTTTTGTCTTCCAGCAGCTGAATTACAAGATTGTGGTACCCTGCTAAATAGCAGTTATCTTACTTACTCTTTTATGATCCCCTTTACCTCCCCAGGGAGTGTTTCATCAATTTCTGGACGCTTATTGAAGGTCGCCAGGGCAGTAACATACTGCCACCAATGTCTTGTTTCATCCAGTTGAGGTAATCTAAAAATTTACGTTCAGTAATGAATTTGTTCTCACTTTCTGTGGAATAGTGTATAGAGGAACATGGCGTAGCTGAATACATCAGCTGGTTTGTGTAGTTTGGTCCGCAGCTGTTGAGAGGAAAATGAGACAACTTCCGGCGCCATGAAGATTGAGGTTCCTTTGCTGAAGAATGTAGGTGGAACATTGAAACATTTAGATTACTTGGATATGAAACCCTTGATTATGACCTCTGGAAATGTTGCAAATTGGGGTCGAGCGATTCCAAAATCGCAGAGTTTGATAGTTTTGAGATCCTTCGTCAAGAGGGTGCTGAAATGAATGTGTGTGTTTCAAATTTAAGCTTTCAAATTTACTTTTCAGGTTTTATATCGCGGTGTAAGACGTTTTGCGAGTGGCAGAAAGCCACAGCCCTTGCAATTTGAATGCTCCAGCGAACAGCATTTTCCCTCCATTTTTCTTCGTTGATTAGGATAGTCTGAGAATTCCATTCGTTTATAACTGAAAATTTTGAAAATGTCAGTCACCTTTTTTAAATTGAAACCAAACCTGACAGAAGATTCCCTCCTTCCATGAATTCACTAACAAATCCGATGACTTTGTCATCATCGTCATGGACGTTTCCGTAAAAACTGACAATGTTTGGGTGATGTGATAGCTGAAATGTGGAATTGACGATCACTCACTCACTCACTCACCTTTTGTGAAACAATGAGTTCCCTGACTGCATCTCTGTACAACTCCTCAGAAGGATTCTCCGTTTTCAAAGCGGGCATATACTTGACTGCACAAGTGCTGAAATTGAACATTATTTTCACCTTTTTTAAACTTACCCAGTTAATAAAACATGAGCCTTGTAGATAATCCCTTGCGAACCTCTTCCTAGAACACCTTCTACTTCGAGATCCTTTTTCGTAAACTTGGCGCATTCCGGGTGAGGTGCGCCCCAACCGGGCCTCCCTGATAAACTGCGGTTTTCACAACGATTTAAAGAAGATAAGAAGAGGATTACAGAATTTTTTTTTTAGAAAATAGGCTCTTCTCGTTTCGTTATAGCGTTGGCCATCTTCGTCGGACATTTTCAGCAACTGCGGTTGTGGCGGTTTTCTTATCGTAAAAATCCGTGTTTAGAGATTGATAGCGAAATGTTATGGGTGGGGACCGCAAACGAAACTATGAATGGCAAAAGTGTTATTATTTATGTTGCTATGTATTCGGATCGATTCGCATTTTCTTCAAACTTTTCTTTTGACAAATTTAAATTTAATCCACAGTGGAACGAGATTTTTTTATCATTTGTGGTGAAATTGACGAAATAGATATTTCATTGGTCCCGTGCCTGGGCGGACGGACACCTTGCAATCGCCGCACAGGCCGCGCTAACAGCTGGCTGTGCTGCGATTTCAGACTTGTTTTTTAAACTTGTATTTTTGATACAAATAGCAAATATAATAGATCAGCATTCTTTTTCTGGTATTTTGCCTGGCAACAAAATATGTCCCCAATTTAAGAAACGGTTAATGAAGCAGTAACAAATTTATCGTGGCTTTGGCAATGGAGCGCAGTTACCGCTTGTTTGGATTTTATTTGAAACATTTTAAAACGAGGGGCTGTCAAAAACCGGGGAAATAAGACCGAAACGTTCAAATGTCTGCATTCGATACTTCTACAGAATACGTATAAAAAGGGAGAGAGCTATTTTTTCAAAGCTTCCAATATGGTAGGGTAAGAATTATCGAAGGTGTGAAATTGGAGCACCAAATAAAACTGAATAAAGTCGGGAACTGATTTATTAACAACAGATAAAACAGGAATAAGGCAGAACTATGGAAATGTCCTATTTATTGTGGTTGCTCATCTTGTGATTGGTCAAGGCCCATCCGTTCGCCGTCTTGAAATCACATTCCTTGCATTTAAACTTGTCTTCTTTGCAAACCTAGCTTCGTTAGTTTTGGCGAATGTATGGTTGTCAGTCTTAACAGAACTCAAAGGATTCCACGTTCTCTTCCTCGACGCCATAAATTCATCATCTTCAATTAAAAACCAGTTTATTACCGTATTCGCACGAATTTTGGGCTCTCCTCTCTTAGAACGATCTCCAAATCCCCTAAGTTCCCCATCTTCCACTTCTTCCTTTATGACAGCCGGTTTCTTATTCATATCAGTTATATTTGGCTAAAATAACCAAATAGTCTTGAAAATTGATGAAAACCCTTTTCCTTGGGTTGAAACAACAAAGAGCAATCGGCGAATCCAGGATTCACACCTTCCTCCTGAAATCGAAAGATTAGAAGACTTCAAAATTAAGGTTACCTTGAATTTCGTGTCTCCAAGCGGCCTCTGCCCATTGAAAGTTTCCTTTGGAATTGCTGAAGTATCGCGGAATGGCGGAGGGTAGCCGAATGGGTAGGACATACTGAACATTACAAATTTAGAAGAGAGAGAGAGAGAGAGAGAGAGAGAGAGAGAGGCAGACAGACAGACAGACAGACAGGCGAGACATAACCAGACAGTCAAGAAAAGTGGGGAAGACTGATGACAAAGGATGGAATGAACGCCGGACAAATATGCAAATGAGGTAAGCTAATCGATTTCGAATTTGCAAGGAAGCTGGTATTCTAATGAAGATATGTAGAGAGTGATAGAGACGAAAGAGAGAGAGCGCGAGAGAGACAGACAGACAGATAGTGTGAGACGCAGAACGAGAGAGAGAGAGATACAGAGAGAGAGAGAGAGAGAGAGAGAGAGAGAGAGAGAGAGAGAGAGAAATCAATCTTTTGTTTTCAGCGTACGATACTAAGTCAAGTTCTAAAAGCCATGACAAATGCAAATGTCATCAAGACAATCGAGTAGTCGTCAAATCTGCACTTCCCAACTACTTTTGAAGTTCCAAGCGTCTGCTTCTGCGTTTGACCTACTTTCTCAGCTTCTGCGTCTGCGTTCTCCAGAAGCGGGTGCATCTGCATCTGCTTTTTCACCCGTATATAAACGGGGAGAAGCAGAACAAATCAGTCAGTCAGTCAACTGTCTTCTTCTGATCTTCTTCAACAATGAACTCCAACTTCATCGTCTATTCCACCTCTTCTTCTCCAACTTTCGGAAAAGTAAGTTTTAAAGTCAAAAAACAATTTCAGCTTCCCTTTTTCAGTAAAACAAAGTTTAAAACCTATTTTTCAGCTCGTCTCCTTCGAAGAAGCTCTCTCCAGACCCTGTCCTTTTGAGAAAGTTGAGGTTTCCCGTAAGAGGTACTCTCCCTCTCATCGCTACAACCCAATCAAGGAGAGGAAAATCCAGGAGGTAAGTGATTTTAAATTCAATTTTCAGCATTTTAAAATGAATTTTTAAAGTTATCTTATTAACAAAAAAACTAAATTTATGCCTGGTATTTGACCTACTTGAGGAAATTTAACTTTAACTGCTTGACTGAGTATCATTTCCCCTAATGACAGTAGAAAATAGCCAAATCCATCATTAAAAGTTTCCAAATTCTTTCTTTAAACCCAATTTTTCAGAAATTCCTGAACCTGGCCTCTCAGATCGCAGTCCTCCCTCCTTCCGTGGCTCCCTCTCGCTCCCAGCAATGGGCTTATGTGAAAGAGAGGAATCTTCAGGAGGTTAGTTTTTGCCTCTTTTCTTCTTCTCTTTTTAAAGTGTTCATTAAAGTCGTAATTTAATAATAAAACAATTTTCAGAAGTTCCTCAACTTGGCTTCCCAGATCGCAGCTCTCCCTCCTCCTCCCTCCACGCGCCCCCAGTTCCAAGGCTACCCCACCCCTCCTTCCTCCAGCCGTTCCTCGTCTTCTGGCTGCTACCAGCCTTCTTCCTCTCCGAAATTGGTCCCTAACCCTTATTTTGGTCTTCTGGACCGCTTCCCTGCCAAGTAATCTCTCTTGATTGTGACCCCAACAAGTGTATTCCCCTTATTACCATTGAATTCTATATATCTACTGATTTCTATAATATTGACTTTAATAAATATTTAGAAAACAAATAACTTGAATTGTTATTGGAAAACATTGGTAAAACCGGAAAGAAATGATTTATTTAGACTTTGGTCCTGCGACGAAAACACCGAGCGAGGAATAGAAAAGTCCCACTCAGCGGTTCCGGCGGATTTCGCTCGGGAGAACTTCGGCGTCTCCCGCGTGAGACGATGGGGTGTATCGCTAAGTGTTCGCTCGGGACAACCCGAAGTTCTCCCGAGGAAGTCGCGATAAATTAACAATAGAGCACGAAACTACCACACTATGCAATACGCGTATACAACAGAGTTCAATAAGAAAGGCCCACCTGTGTTTAATCTGAAAAAAATAGCATTACAATCAAAAGTAAAATGAAAAGTTTAAAAAGAAAAGATAAAAAAGTGACGCTAACATTTTAAATAAGCGGAGTTTGCGGTTCGCCTCAGGACCTTTTAATAAAATGACACGCGCGTGACTCCCGCATAAAGTTATCCCGCGGGAAACCCGAACTTTATCGATCGCCATCCGGGAACCCCTTGGGACTCCCGAGCGACACCCCGAAACCCGAGTTCTCCCGAGCGATACCCGCCGGAATCGCTGAGCACAGTGAAAGAGAGAGAATAAAACTGTGCGGCAAACGCGTAACAAAAAAGCTCTTTTTTGCCGAAAATTATTTAAAATGATCGCTATGAACTTCAAAATAAAAAAGTTTTGAAAACCTTTTGAAAGCGTCCTCAGGTTTCCATCTGCTTTTGAAAAGCGGCCTCAGGCCGCGTAGACCTTCCAATGTCGTGTTGGTGTGGATCTCCTTGATTATTCCCCTTATCTAGGTAACTACAGACAGAAGTCATACCACAAACAAAGTCAAAAAGAGGAGGATTTGTGTCAAAAAGCAACAGAAACAACGAGTATAACAATGAAAGGAGTTTGCAGTCGGTGGAAGGCTTTCGGAGTGGTCCCCTTCTGAATTCCTGGCCTACTCGAGTCGGGCACTGAAAATAAGATTTTATGGGGATTTCGACTGAAAACTTCAAAGAATTGCTCTCACCGTTTTGGAGACACGGGCTCCTCCCTCACCTCGGTCTTCACTTCCACCCCTCCTCCTCCTTTGATGCTCTCAAGTTTCCAGTGGCATCCGATGGCCAGATCCCTGAGGGCGTAGAGCAGACGGTCCTCCGCCTTCTGCAGCCTGCGCACTTCCCTCTCGCAGTCCTCAATCTCCTCGTCTATCTTGGCGGTGCGGCGACGCTGCTTCAGGCCCAGAAGCTCCTGAAAAGTAAGAATTTATAAAATCACAATTGTGATTCAGGCTGTCAGAAGCCTTGGTTACCTTTTTGGCCTCCTCGCGGGCCTCTCCGATCTTCTTGAAAAGAGCCCCAATTGATTCCTCTCCTTCCGACTTCTCTCCCACTGCCTTCCAGCCCTCCTCCTTCAATTCCTCCATTCTCTGCCGAATGAGATTGGCCAGTTTATTCAAAGCTATCCTTTTCGCAGCCAACTGGCTGATTTCGTCGTCATCGTCCGCGATGCCTAAGCGCTGCTTCGTCTTGGACTGCTCCTGGAATTATGGAACTTCAGAAGAATTTGGAGGAGAACTACGTCTCTTATGTCGTCAATGCACTTGTCCAACTCGTCCACCAACTTCAGAACTTCCAGAATAGGCTGAAATTAGAATTTTAAGAAGAACTTTTGGGTGACATCAGCCAGAAATCTGAAATTGAAATTTTAAAAAGAAAATTTCAGTTATATAGGCCCAAAGTCATGACAATGGAAGATGTCCCACATATTACCTCATCCAAGTGGCCGTCTCCCAGCTGATTCGGGGGAGCAGTCGATCCCTCATAGCCTTCAGAAGCAGGCTCCGTTTTCACCTCACGATCAGAAGAATCCGCGATGGTCTTCTGAAATTGTGAATTTCTCGGGGGAAAGATTCGGTTGAGAACAGTTACAGTAATCCATTTCTTCCGAAAATATGCCCTCAATTTTCTATATCCATTTATAGCCGATTACCTCCTTTTCCTTCACTTGATCTTCTCCCTCGATAGATTTCAAAGGCGGCTGTGGCTCCGGGAGATGGCCTTCAGAAGCCTCATCGTCAGGAGGCTCCATCTTCACTTCGCGGTCAGAGGAAGCCGTAGATTTCTCCTAAAATAGCTGATTTTCAATGAATCCACTGGAAATCTCACGGTGATCAGATCCAACGGGGTTCCAGACCTCAAAGTAGCGGAATTTGGACGGGCGGAGGTGGTTTCTAAAAAAACAATGTATTTAAAAGAGGAAATTAGAAAAACCTTCGATTTTAAGGACGTTAAGTGGCTTCTTATTGCTTGCAGAACTGGCAGCGACAGGTGGAGTAATCGAGGCATCCTCCTCAGCATCCTAAAACCATCTTATATGCTGATTTTTCCCGCTTTTAATGAAAAATCTCGCAGTTCTAGCCTATTGGGGGACAAAACCAGCCAAAACTCTAATTTAAAGAGAATTTGCAGAAACTTACCGAATCTCTCGTGACTTCCGGGCCGGAAATCATCCTGGACCTGCGAATCGACGGATCCAGAGGCTGTCTCTTCTTGGCGGCGGCCTTCTTCGGAGGAGCCTTCTGGTGGATAATCTCTCCCAGGACCACGTACTGGTAGAGGATGGGGGAAGTGGGGAGGCCAGTGTATTCCTGGAGGTAGGAAATCTGAAAAAGGCATGGTAGTTGAGGCTTTCTTCTTTTGGGGCCGCTTTGAGACCTCATTTGGCAGCCTCAGCCCGCTTTTTAGCGCAGATAACTTTGCGAATCCGCTTTCTACCGCCACTGGTTAAAAGCTGCTTTTGCGGTGTCATCTGTGATTAGGCGCAGATGACGGCCGCTTTTTTACCGCCGTAGCCAGCCTCAGGCCGCTTTTTACCACAGATGACCGCAGATGACAGCCGCTTTTGACCGTAATGCCCAGCCTCAGCCCGCTTTTTTCTGCAGATGACGTCCTCAGGCCGCTTTTACCGCTTTGAGACTGCATTTTCCACCCTCAGGCCACCTCTCTCTCTCTCTCTCTCTCTCTCTCTCTCTCTCACCTTTCTCTTCATGTTGAACAGCGGGTGTCTCCACCTCTTCGATCGGAGCACCTCTCCCTCCTCAGTCTCCTGCTCTTCCCAATTCGGAAATCCCTCCCTATTCTTCCACGGCCACAGAAAGTCCCTCTCAATCTCGATGAAGTAGTCCTCGAAGGCCTTCCTCTCCACCACGAAGATGTAGGTTCCCTTGAAGTAGGCGGGGAGTTCCACAGGGCGAGACCTGTTCTGGATCTCCTCCCTGAAATCTTTTAATTTTGCCAGGAATAATGGAATTTCCAACTTCCGGATGAGGTCGATGACCTCTTCATGGCTTATGTGGTCGACGGAAGGCTTGTAGAGGTCGACAGCTTCTTGGAACTTGAAGACGTAGCTGTCTGAAAAAGAGAGGTTGGAAAAATTTGATCAATAGGATCGTCAACCAAACAACAAAGGTTCGATCCCACACGATGTGCTTTTAAACCATTTTTGGTAAAGTTTAGGTTGCTTTTTGATGGACAAACTGCCTAAATTACAATTCTACAGAGGCATGTGAATTTGTCGCCATAGGCAAATTATCTACTAATTACAGTAAAAATCCGCTTTCCGGCTGTTATTAAAGGTGAAAATTGAAACGGAAGATACATTTCCTGGGCCAAAAGCGGCCATTGATTGCCAAAAAGCGGCTTCTGTGGGGGTTACGGTAGGTTTAGGGTATCCTTTGTGGGGCTTACTCACTCAAAATTCTAATCCCTCCCAGTTCAGCTATGTATCAGCCTAAGTCAATGAAATAAACACAAACCACCAAATTTCTTGCACTGTTTGAGGAAGGACTTGAGTCCTCCGCTGTTCTTCTCCTCCGGCCTCTTCTCCTCCTGCTTCTTCTTACCTAAATTCAGGATTTTATAGAATAACCAATGTAAAATTCACTCTTCTCCTTGGCAATGGCAGTCTTCCTGGAGGAAGTGGCCTGTAGGGAACTGGGAGGAGCCTCTCCCTCGGGGCTCTCCTCGCTCGCTTCCTCTTGATTGGCGGCGTCCTTATCAATGATTCCATTGTTCTCCTCACTCTCTGAAATAAAACTTATTTATTATGTAAATTTTGCAAAAGAGGTATTTTTATGTTATTCCAGCTTTCGAAACTAGAAAAATCTTTTTAAGCGGCCTAAATAATCGATATTTCACGGTAATTGCTTACACCGTGTTGGCAGAAAGCAATGATATCGAACTAGGTCTAAAATTTGATTAAAAACCTTTTCAATATGCATAAACATTTAAGTTAGTTAAACAATCCAATAAATCGATTAAAATTGCAAAAAAGCAGACGCTCCGACTGGGATTGAACCTTTGACACGAAATGGGGTTGGGAACATGAATTGTCGGGTTCGGCCGGTTTAAACAAGCTGGAATTCATTGAAATCTAGATTTAAAGGGCTTTTAGTCCCCTTGGTCTTGTCGCGAATAGTCAAATCTTACCCGATTCAGAGTCCGACGTCATGATTCGGCGTCGTTTGGCCGACCTCTCCGGGTCACATTTGGAGCGTTTTTGAGTAGACATGGTTTAACCTACCCAAATAACTGAAAACAGTTGATATTGTCGCCGATTTCCCCGATATATTATCGATTAATCGGCTACGGCTGCCCGCATTCAAGATTACGGTAGCCAGCGGCTGCGTACAAGTGTGCAGTGGGCGGAGCCTAGAGGCCACGCCCCCTGCAGCCGCGTTCTCAGGTCAGTCGATCCCTTGACCCGGTAAGAACGGCATAAGGTAGACTCCTCCCTAGCGGGAGAGTTCCACGTTGGTGCGAGGCTAACGTGGGGCGACCTGAGGGCTCACGACTAGTGAGGAACCCTCCAGTTGGTAAGAGCAGAATGGACTCTGTGAGTCCTTCTCGCCAACTCTCCGGTAACCTTCTATTGTCCCCGCTAGGGTGAGGCAAAGAAGGCATCCTTCCATCTGTCCCCGCTAGGGTGAGGCAGGGAAGTGTCTACCGGGAAAGCGGGTTCTTCACTCACGCCTTTAACTGTGCGAGGATAGGTTCTAATGCGAGTTTCCTTCCACCCTTCACTTCCCCCAGTCGTGAGGTTGGTAGTTAGTTACTTTAGTCAGTAGACCTTCCGATTGAGTAATGAAGATTAACCTTTGTGCTTTCAGATGTGCTCTATGTTGGTGCCCAAGGCAATGTTCGGACCTCGGACAGTCATTAGACGACGTAAAGGCACCTTCATTGCACGAGGGCAATATAAGAAGGGATTGCGGCGACATGGTGCATCGGCCGGGAAAGAATTAGAATTAAAACAAAAGTTAAATAAAAAGAAAAGTGAGAATTACGCGCAAGAGGGAGCGTTATTCCCCATGAAAAGGCACCGGCATAAGTGGCTGACAGCTAGCTGGCAATAAAAAATAACGTATTTTTAGGCCCAAAAACGTTATCCTAGTTGCAAAAACAGCTTACTTATGTGATGTTCAAAGGAGATTCAAAGAAAAAATACAAAATTTCGAATGGTTAATCTGGCTAGAATGGGGAAAACAAGCCAAATAATATTTTTTCGTGAGCTACTTCAATGAAAACCCATTTTTAAACTTATTTCCACAGTCTCACGGCATTTCCGGAGGAAGACAGTCAGAAAAGATATGAAATTGGAGGAAACCAGTTGAAATTAAGAAAAAAAACATTGAAGACTGATTTAATGACAACGTCAACAACAACGGATGGAAACAAAATGGGAATGAGGTAGAACAAGTGCAAGATCTATTTCTGGTGAATCCTCTTCATGTGACGGGACAAGTACGAGGGGTAGGCAGTCTTGAAATCACACTCCTTGCAAGTATACTTCTTTTCTCCAGTGTGGATGGCAGCCTTGTGTTCTTCCAAGCAATGCTTGCTTGTGAAGCAGTGATCACAGTCGGTGCATTTGAATGGTTTCTCGCCCGTGTGCTTACGCATGTGTTGCTTCAGATGTCCAGTGGAAGCACTGCGGTAGTCACAGACAGTGCAGGAAAGCATGGTCTCTTGGTTATGCTTGCGTCGGTGGTAGACCAGACCGGCCGAGTTCTTGAACTTCTCTCCACATAGGTCGCATTCATACGGCTGCACTCCTGTGTGGTGGCGAGTGTGCCTCTTCAAGCAGCCGGCTTTAGCAAACTTCCTTGCAGGTGGGACAATGGTAAGGTTTGGCTCCCGAGTGGGTCCTGTGATGTCGACGGAGATCTTTACTCTCCTTGAAGGCCTTCTGACAGGTCTTGCAAAGCAAGGGCTTCGGATGCGTCCTCATGTGTTTCCAGAGCGATTCTTCAGAAGGACACTTCTCAGAGCACCCATAAACGGGGCAATCCTTCTCCTTATCTTCCTTCTAAAATAAAAGTTAACAAATGTAAGTGAAACTAAATACCTCAGAGTCATCGTCCATCGTCACATCCATGTCCACGTCCTCTTGCTCCTCCTCGTCTTCGTTGAGAGCCGTGTTGCCTCGAAGGGACTCCTGAAAACGAAAATAAGTTTGACTTCTAGCCGAAATAGGGAAACAGGGCAAAACTAGCCTTATTTGCCTTGACCACTGAATCCTTGACTGACTGTTCTTCCTCATCAGAATCATCGAAGCCATCGAAGTCTCCGAGTCCTCCGCCCATCCTGTCATCCTCGTCTCCCTAAACAGCTTCCCTTGAACACAATTTCAGAAGAATCCAACCTTCTGTCGTTCCTCCTCCTTCTTTCCACCAGCTACACTCTCCGTCTTCTTGTGTTTGATGGGGGAGGCCAGAAGACCTCTCTTCTTCTTACTAAGAACCTGAATCTATTAATTTCCATGGCATGAACATGATTTAAACTGACCTTACTATCTACGAGTGGCTGATCTTCGGAATCCACGGCCGTTCCTCCTCCCTGCTCATCAGACGCGTCTCCCTTGTTTTCCATCCTCCTCCTCTTCTTTGTCTTCTAGAAATGGCATCTTCTGTCTTACTTCCACTTTCCAATCACCTCTTTCCACTCTTCGTCGTCATTGCCTCCAGAACTCTCTTCATCGCTTTCTTCCGAAGAAGAATCCCCTTCTTCTTTCTCCTTCTCCTGGAAGTAGGTGACAGGTTTGGCCTTTCGAGCACTTTTTCTCCTCCTCTCAGGCTCCTGTAACAAAAAAACTCATTTCCTGCCTAGAAGAGAGGAAACCCCACCTTCCTCTTTCTATCTTCTTTGCCTTCTCCGTCTGATCCCTCCTTCTTCTTTCCCTTGAACTTGGTCGTCAAGACCGGTGGACGACCTCTTTTCTTCGCAGGCTCCTACAACGAAACTTTACCAAATTTCTACAGAAATCGCACCTGATGGAGTCTGATCGGCGAATCCTCGGGCGGCTGGTCGGAATGGGCCGGAGAGTCGTCGAATTCATTGCCTCCGGCGTCTCCCTGAAAAATCAATTGTAAAAATTGACATAAACTGTGGAATCCTTAAAGACCTTAAAGGTCTAAATGACCTCATTAACAGTGCCCGTCTGATTATGACATCCGATTTTTTGGTTTAAAATGAGCCAATCGGCAGCCGCTTGGCATTTTCTAAACGACTACATCCGGGTGGCAGGAAACTTGAACCCATAAAATCTTGATTTTTAGAATAGAATAAGAATTGGTCTAAATGGCCGCATAAACCGCTTTTTTTAAACAGCAGGTTATTGACAGCCGGGTGGCAGGAAACTTGTACCCCAGGAATTGTAGATTCTGGAAAAAATTCACCAGATTGGAGTCGGTGGGAGCCGTCTCCTCAGGATCTACCTTCACTTTCCGATGGGTAGAAGCCTAAAATCCCAACTTTTACTCTTTTCCAATAAAATCTCACCTGCTTGTGATTCGGATACTCGTCCAGGCGTCGTCGAGACACTGGCTCCTCCTTGACTTCGGCCTTCACTTCCACCCCTCTTCCCTCTTTGATGCTTTCCAGCTTCGTCTGACATCCGATGGCCAGATCCCTGAGGGCGTAGAGCAGCCGGTCCTCTGCCTTCTGCAGTCTTCGCACTTCCCTCTCGCGATCCTCAATCTCTTCGTCGATCTTGGCGGTGCGGCGATGCTGTTTCAATCCCTGGAGCTCCTGAAAAGGAATAGTTTATAAAATTCCAAATCTGACCAAGTCCGCACAAGCTTTGGTTACCTTGGTGGTCTCCTCGCGGGTCTTTCCGATCTTCTTAAAAAGACCTCCAATCGATTCCTCTCCTTCCGACTTCTCTCCCATTGACTTCCAGCCCTCCTCCTTCAATTCCTTCAATCTCTGTCGAATGAGATTGGCCAATTCGATCAGAGCCACGTTCTTCTTCGCCAGTTTCGTAATCTCCACGGGGTTGGCCGTATTGACTGCATTGACCAAATACTCTTTCGCCAGAGCCTGCTCCTGAAATGATGAAATTCTAGAAGAATTTGGAAGGAATTCGACCTTTCCGACGTCTTCAAGACACTTGTCCAAATCGTCCACCAACTTCAGCACTTCGAGAATTGGCTGAAATTAAGATTTTCAGATTTTAATTTAAGAATTGTGAAAAATTTCAGAAGCGAGAATTTAAGAAGAGAACGAAGAACTCTCTAACATTCGAATATCCTATATTTCCCTGTAATTACCTCCTCTTCTGCCTCCTTCGCCTGATTTTCTCTAGTCGCTTCCTCAGAGACTTCGGAAGCGGGCTCCGTCTTCACATCAGCTCGAGGGAATCGACCTTTCCGACGTCTTCCAGACACTTGTCCAAATCGTCCACCAACTTCAGCACTTCGAGAATCGGCTGAAATTATGATTTTAAGATATTAATTTTAAGAACGGTAGAAAAAAACTTTTCTTAAAAGAAGCGAAGGGCAGAATTTTAATAGACTAGGCCGTGGGTCCAACGTGGGTCATAAATTGGTCAAAATTCCTGACCAAACAGGTCATTTTCGAAATCAGACAAACAGGTTTGTGGTTTAAAACGGGTACTCCACTTTCTCTTTTGGGGCTTTTGAAGGCAGACAAATGATTACCTCCTTCCCTCGGTCTTCTTCCCCCTGATGGCTGTGGCCCTCTCTCCTGCCTCTCTTCGCTTTCCTCCTCCTGTTTGATGGAGATGAGCCCGTTGTAATTCTTGCTATCTGAAATAAAAGTTATTTATTATGTAAAATTGTTTTAAAAATGTATTTTTAAATTATTGTAGCTTCAAAAACTGAGAAAACGGCATAAGGTTTTCTCATAGAAAAGGCCAAGTCGTTTACGTAATTTTGGCCATCAATTATTGACAGCGGCCATCGAACTACTGACAGTTTAAACTAGGGGACACTCCTTTAAAGTGAAAAATACCTTTTTAATCTAAATAAAATACTTAAAAATAGTAAAGTGGATATAGATAAATGAAAGTTATGAAAAATGAAATGCAACGACTGGGATCGAACCCTGGTCGTTTGGTCTGCTCTTGGTTGAAAGAATTACGCGGCTCCAAACAACCACAACTTGTTGAAACTCGAATTTAAAGGACCATACACCTTTGGTCCCTTCACAAAATGACAAATTTACTCACCTGGTTGAGAATCCGACGGTATAATGACGCTGCCTCCTTCGGCCGTCTTCTGCAAAAGGCATGTCTGGCGTTTTTGATTAGGCATCTTTTATCCTACCCAATTAACTGAAAATAGTTGACATAGTTTATTATATAACTTATTTATGCAATGATAACTAGAACAAGACATTCAATTATTCCAAAGTTTACTTTATTGGAATTTTAAAAAGGATTTAAGACACAGTTTGACAGGTTTCATTTGCCAAATTCGTTGCAGGACCCAGCGTAATTACAGCTTTTGACCCTTTTCACCGGGTTTGACAACAAATGCACAAGTCACATGAAAAATTTTAATTTTTGTAACCAGCCGGCTGGCTTGCGCTTTTTCGGACAAAACTTTTTTAGCTGTCAAGAAGTGTTTTTCGCAACTACTTTTGACAACCGGCTGGTTCAAAAGAACAGGGGCACACAAAACACACACACAAAACTACGGCCACTTGGGAACCCTTTCCGTTCCATTTTCAACCTCCCTCACTCGGGTAGACATAACATTGGAGTAAACCAATTGAAATAGAAGGAAAACACATCGAAGCCTGATTTAATATCAACATAAACGACAAAGATGGGAACTAAGTCAACAAAGGAGACAGACGGAGAAGGAAAGGAATAACTACTTCTTGTGCACCTGCTTCATGTGCCTGTATAAGTGGGAGCCGTACGCGGTCTCGAAATCCCACTCCTTGCATGCATACTTCTTAACTCCAGTGTGAATGCCAGCCTTGTGTTGTTCCAAACTCTGTTTGGTTGAGAAGCAGTGATCACAGTCTGAGCATTTGAAGGGCTTCTTTCCCATGTGCACGGAAGCCTTGTGTTGATCCAAATGGTCCTTTCGTGAGAAGCGGCGGTCACAGTCGGCGCATTTGAAGGGCTTCTCGCCCGTGTGCTTACGCATGTGTCTCTTCAGAACTGAAGTGGAAACACTGCGGTAGTCACAGGCGGTGCAGGGGATCGTGGTCTCTTGGTTATGTGTTCGTTGGTGACACTTCAGGCTGGAGGAGTCAGTGTACTTCTTTTCACAGAGGTCGCATCCATACGGCCGTTCCCCTGTGTGCTGGCGAATGTGGGTCTTCAAGTGGCCGGCTTCAGTAAACTTGCTCTTGCAGGTGGGACAATGGTAAGGTTTGGCTCCGGAGTGGGTCCTGTGGTGTCGACGGAGATCGTGACATGTCTTAAAGGCCTTCTGACAGATTTTGCACAGCACGGGCTTCGGATGGATCCTCATGTGTTTCCTGAGAGATTCTTCAGAAGGACACTTCGCAGAGCATCCGTCGACGGGACAATCCCTCTCCTCCTGGTCGTCCTTCTAACAATCAAAGTAAGCCAACGGAATTCGTGGCAAATACCTCCAATTCGTCATCCTCGGCCGTCTCATCCATGTCTACGTCCTCCTCCTCATCTTCGTTGAGAGCCGTGTTGCCACGAAGGGACTCCTGAAAGCGAGAATAAGTTCGACTTCTAGCCGAAAAAGGACAAACGGGGCAAAACATACCTTCTTGGCAATATCCACTGACTCCTTCACTGGCGTTGGTTCGTCGTCATCTGAGTCGTCGACATCTCTAAAACCTCTTCCCATCATGTCATCCTCTTTCTAAACATCCTTTCTTGAACTCAATTTCATAAGAATCCAACCATCTCCAGCTCCTCCTCCTTTTTTCCACGAGCTCCACTCTCCTTCTTCTTGTTCTTGATGGGGGAGGCCAGAATACCTCTCTTCTTCTTATTGAGAACCTGAAGCTATCGATTTGGCATGACATAACATGACCGAAACCGACCTTCTTATAGACACGTGGCTGGTCTTCAGAATCCATGACCGTTCCTCCTCGCTGCTCATCAGACGTGTCTCCCTCGCTTTTTATCCTCTTCCTCTTCTTGGCCTTCTGAAAATAACATATTCTGTCTTCATTTCACTCCTGAATTACCTCATTCCTCTCTTCAGCGCCATCGCTGCTTCCTGTACTTTCTTCATCGCTTTCCTCAGGTGACGACTCTTTCCCTTCTTTCTCCATTTTCTCCTTCTCCTCGAAGTAGGTGACTGTCTTGGCCATACGCTCACTCCTCCTCTTCCTCTCAGGCTCCTACAACGAAAGAAATTCATTTCTACTTAAAAGAGAATTTTCCATTTTTCCATTTAGAAGAGAAAAAAACTTACCTTCCTCTTCCTATCCTCCTTCATTTCTCCCTTCGATTCCTTCCTCTTCTCACAAGACTTGGCGACGACCGCTTGACGGCTTCTTTTCTTCGCAGGCTCCTAGAATAAACTTGATTTTATGTTTTAATAGCTTTTTCAAGATCAAACCCAGTGGCAACTAAAACAATTCGTTTAATGAACGAGCCAGTTGGTGGGTGTTTTACAGAAAAAGCCGCTTTGGCTGGCTATTCAGAACTTTCCAGCCGCTTCTGACCTGCTCATGTGAGCCAATACCACTTATTTCCTTATTTTTAGCTAAAAACATTGAAAACTCACTTTAGGAGTAGCCACGCGGGAGAAATCATCCGGAGACTCCATGTCGTCGTCCATCATTCCACAGAAGCTGTCCATCTGATCGGGCAGCCCCTAAATATTCTAATTTCTTTATTTTTAATCAGTTCCGACCTGATTTTGATTTTCTGAGACGTCTTCGACCATTTCCTCCTTGACGGCTTCATCCTGTACAATGGGAGATTCGTCTTCCGGGTGGATGTTATGAAGAGCGGAGGGGATGAGATGGTCCTGAAAAGAAAAGTCAAATTTCGACTTCCAAAACCAATTTTCAAATTATATTAATAGATTTTAATCCCAAAAACAAACAAAAAAGATAGCAACCTGCACTGGATTGGGCGTCACGGCGTCTCCACCTCTTCCGTCAGAGGAATCAGTCTCTTCCCCCTGAAAATCCCAAAATTAGATAAATGCGACTGGAAATACCTCCACTTTGATCTTCTTCTCCTGCAGGGAGGCACAGTCCTTGGCAAAAGGGGCCAGATCCTCGAAGGAGTCGGTCAGTTGGAATTTTAGGTCAGTTTCCTCCTAAAATTGGGGTTTAAAGGTTATTTTAAGGGAAAATACCAGACATTCGACCACTGGAGAAGGGTCTTCCGTAGATGAAAAGTGGATTAAAAGAAACGGCATCTAAAAAAAAGGAGTATAAATTAGAAAAAAAAAGAAATAAAGAGGTGACCAAGCCATATAAGCCGTAGGGTAGGAAATTGACGTGTAATTGATGAAATTACAATTGTCTGAAATTGAAATCTGTGAAAAAAGGATTGCAAATAGTATGCGGAATGGCGAGACGCAGCATTCACAAGCAGGCTGTTTTATGCAATTTTATTTTAATTTGAATTTTCAACACCAACTGCGCTTTTTTGTAGAATTTCAGAAACTGCTTTTCGAAACCGCTTTCTGACAGCCGTCTGGTTAAAACAACCACTTTTCGCTGAAAATTTGAACGTTTTCTAGGTTCAGCCGGGTACCACAAATTTTTAAAGCAACCTAATAAACAAAATGTAAGAAGTCCACCGGTTTGCATTTATTTTCTTTTTCGAATGCAACTGCATGATCGTATGACCATTTGTGGAGAGTATTTTAGTTGAGTTTCCTTTCCTAGAGACACAATTGCCTTAAAGATAATAAACTGGGAGAATCCCGTTTAAATCAAAGAAAACACATCGAAGACTGATTTAATAACATCACCAAGAACACCAACAACAGATGGGAACTAGGCCAACAAGGGAGAATAAGAAGTGGAAGAACTATTTCTGGTGCTTCGTCTTCATGTGCCTGGATAAAGTCCAGTGGTGAGCGGTTTTGAAGTCACACTCCTTGCAAGCATGTTTCTTCAGTCCCAGGTGGACGGCAGCCTTGTGTTCTTCTACGTGGACCTTTTGTGAGAAGAAACGGTCACAGACGGTACATTTGAAGGGCTTCTGTCCCATATGGACGACATCCTTGTGTTGTTCCAAATGATCCTTTCGCGAGAAGCAGTGGCCACAGTCGGTACATTTGAAGGGCTTCTCGCCCGTGTGCTTACGCATGTGTCTCTTCAGAACTGAAGTGGAAACACTGCGGTAGTCACAGATGGAGCAGGCGAACATGGCCTCTTCGTTATGCTTGCGTCGGTGGCATTTCAAAGGTGCCGAGTTCTTGAACTTCTGTCCACAGAGGTCGCATTCGTAAGGCTGCACTCCTGTGTGCTGGCGAATGTGGATCTTCAAGGGGTCGGGTCGAGCAAATTTCCTCTTGCAGGTGGGACAATGGAATGGCTTATGTCCGGAATGGGTCCTGTGGTGTTCCCGAAGTTTGGATGCCTTCTTCCAAGCCTTCTTACAGCCTCGGCAGATGAGCGGTTTCGGATGAGTCCTCATGTGTTTCTTGAGTGCCTCATCCGAAAGAGACTTCTTGGAACATCCTTCTACGGGACAGTCCATCTCCTCCTGAAATACAAAGTAAACCAATTGAATTCGAGGCAGATACCTCCGATTCATTATTATCTGCATTGTCCTCCACGTCCACGTGATCATGTTCCTTGTTGTTGTTTCCGCTGATGGAGGCGTCGCGTCGACGAGGCATCTTAAAACAAAAATTAGCTCAATGTCTATCGGAAACAAAAGAAAAACAGAGGAAGACTTACCTTCTTCGCATTCGAATCCTTCACTGGCGTTGGTTGGGCGTCATCTGACTCGTCGAAGCCTCTAAGACCTCCTCCCATCACATCGTCCTCGTCCTAAACAGCCTTTCTTGAACTAAATCTAAGAAGAATTCAACCCTCTCTCCCTCCTCCTCCTTCTTTCCACCAGTTACAATCTGCTTACTCTTGTTCTTGATGGGTGTGGCCAGAAGAACTTTCTTCTTCATTTTAGAATCCTGGAAGCAGAGATGTAGACAAGAAAGGGTATAAATTGACATTTTTAACCAAGGCATCCTCGTCTTCAGAATCCACCATTTCTCCAAGAGGCTCTCCGTCAGATGCATCTTCATCGCTCGCAAACACCCTCTTCCTCTTCTTGGTCTTCTGAAATGACAGCTTCCGTCTTCTTTCCACCTTCCAATTACCTCCGTCCATTCTTCATCGCCATCGCTTCCGGAACTCTCCTCCTCGCTTTCTTCCGAAGAAGAATCTCCTTCTTCTTCTTCCTTATCATCGTAGTAGGCGATTGGCTTGGATTGACGACTGCTCCTTCTCCTCTCCGGCTCCTACAACGAAAGAAACACATTTCCGACCTAGAAAAGAGAAACCTCCCCCACCTTCCTCTTTCTATCTTCTTTTCCGTCAGATTTTTCCTTTTTCTTTCCCTTGGACTTGATCGTCAGGACCGGTGGACGACCTCTTTTCTTCGCAGGGTCCTACACTGAAACTTAACCAAACTTCTACAGAAATCGCACCTTATGGAGTGTGATGGGCGAATCCTCGGGCGGCTGGTAAAAATGGGCAGGAGAGTCGTCGAATTCATAGCCTCCAGTATCTCCCTGAAAAATCAATTGTAAAAATTGAAATAAACTGTGGAATCCTTCGTTTAAAGGTTGAAATGTGCTTATAAAAACTGTCCGTATAACTATGACAACTGTTATTTTGGCTCAAATTGAGCTAATCGAAAGCCGCTTGACATTGGTGGCAGGAAACTTGGAGGCAAAAATTCTCGATTTTTGAATAATTTTCACCTGGTTGCAGTCGGTGGGAGCCCTCTCCTCCTCTTCGAACTCCTGCTTCACTATGAGACGGGGTGCCACCTAAAATTCCATCTTGCACTCTTTTCAAATAAAATCTGACCCGATTGTGATTCGGAGGCTCGTCCAGGCGTCGTCGAGACACCGGCTCCACCTTCACTTCGCTCTTCACTTCCATCCCTCTTCCCTCTTTGATGCTTTCCAGCTTCGTCTGGCATCCGACGGCCAGATCCCTCAGGGCGTATACCAGCCGGTCCTCTGCCTTCTGCAGTCTTCGCACTTCCCTCTCGACGTCCTCAATCTTTTCGTCGATCCTGGCGGTGCGGCGACACTGCTTCAAGCACTGAATATCCTGAAAAACAAGATTTAATAAAATCACAGCTCTGAGTCAGGCCTTCAGAAGCCTTCCCTACCTTGGTGGCCTCCTCGCGGGCCTCTCCGATCTTTTTAAAAAGGCCACCAATGGATTCCTCTCCTTCCGACTTCTCTCCCACTGCCTTCCAGCCCTCCTCCTTCAGTTCCTTCAGTCTCCGTGGGATCAGATTGGCCAATTCGATCAGAGCCACGTTCTTTTTCGCCAGTTTCGTAATCTCCACGGGGTTGGCCGTATTGACTGCATTGACCAAATACTCTTTCGCCAGAGCCTGCTCCTGAAATGATGAAATTCTAGAAGAATTTGGAAGGAATTCGACCTTTCCGACGTCTTCCAGACACTTGTCCAAATCGTCCACCAACTTCAGCACTTCGAGAATCGGCTGAAATTTGAATTTTAAGAATTTAAGAACGGTTGAAAAATTTAAAAAGCGAGGATATGTCATAAATCGATAAAAATTCCCGACCAAACAGGACATCAGACGGACAGGTTTCTCGTTCAAAACGGGTTCTCTCTAACATTCGAATATCCAATTTTTCCCTGAATTACCTCCTCTTCTGTCTCCTTCGCCTGATTTTCTCCAGCCGCTTCTCCATAGCCTTCGGAAGCGGGCTCCGTCTTCACATCAGAGGCGTCCGAGGTGTCCTTCTGAAATTTCCGTAGTTAAAACTGATTTGGCGGCTTCTGAAGGCTCAAATCAGACAAATGATTACCTCCTTTCTTTGATCTCCCTCGAGAGGTCCAGAAGATGGCTTCAAGAAGAGCCTCTCTTCTTCGTAGGTCGATTCCATTTTTGACTATAACCCAGAAAATATCTGAAAATCAATCATGAACCATGTTTTTCCAAGGCCTGTGATATCACAGAAAATTACCAAAATGGCACATCACTCCCGAAGGAACAAAGCCCGAAAATACATGAAATTGGAAGAAACCAGTTTAACTTTAAAAAAAAATTGAAAACTGATTTAATGCCAACGTCAACAACAACAGATGATAACAAAATGAGAATGGGGTAGGATAGAACAAAGAAAAGAGCTATTCCTGGTGCATCTTCTTCCTGTGGGCGGACAAGGCCTTCCTGTAGGCGCCCTTGAAATCACATTCCTTGCACGCATACTTCTTAACCCCAATGTGAATGGCATCCTTGTGTTCTTCCAAGTGGGCCTTTTGTGAAAAGCAGTGGCCGCAGTCGGTACATTTGAAGGGCTTCTCGCCCGTGTACGTACGCATGTGTGTCTTGAGATCTCCAGAGGAAGCAGTGCGGTAGTCACAGACATTGCAGGGGAACATTGTCTCCTTGTTGTGTTTGCGTCGGTGGTAGGTAAAAGGGGCCGAGTACTTGAATTTCTCTCCACAGAGGTCGCATTCATACGGCTGCACTCCTGTGTGCTGGCGAGTGTGCTCCCTCAGGTGCGCGGAACGGGAAAACCGCCTCCCGCAAGTGGAACACTGGAATGGCTTCGCCCCAGAGTGGACTCTGTGATGTTCCCGAAGCTTGGATGCATCCTTCCAAACCTTCTTACATCCTCGACAGATGAGGGGATGCGGATGAGTCCTCATGTGCTTCTTGACCGCCTCATCCGAAGGAAACTTCTCAGAACATCCGTCAACTGGACAGTCCTTCTCCTCGTCGTCTTGCTTCTGAAAAGCAAATTAAACAAATGGAATTAAAGCAAAATACCTCCGATTCATCATCATCTGCATTGTCCTCCATTTCCACATCATCCTGTTCCTTCTTGTTTCCGCTGATGGAGGCGTCACGTCGAAGAGGTCTCTGAACACGAAAATTAGGTGAATGTCTAACCAAAACAAAAGAAAAACAGGGCAAAGCTTACCTTCTTGGCCTTGACCACAGAATCCTTCACTGACGTTGGTTCGTCATCATCTGAGGCCTCCAAGACCTCCTTCCCTCATGTCATCGTTCTCTTCCTAAATATCCATTCTTAAACTTAAATTCAGAAAAATCCAACCCCATCTCGTTTCTCATTCTTTTTGTTCTTGATGAGGGAGGCCAGGGAAGGACCTCTCTTCTTCTTTTTAGAATTCTGGAAGCAGAGATTTAGCCAATAAAATGGTAGAACCGACCTTCTTAACCAAGACAGCCTGGTCTTCAGAATCCACCATTTCTCCAAGAGGCCCTCCGCCATCTTCCTCGCTCTCAAACACCCTCTTTCTCTTCTTGGTCTTCTGAAAATGACATCTTCCATCTTCCTTATACCTTCCAATTACCTCCGTCCATTCTTCGTCGCCATCGCCTGCAGACCTTTCCTCCTCGCTTTCCTCCGAAGAAGAATCTCCCTCTTCTTTCTCCTCCTCCTCGAAGTAGGCGATTCGCTTGGAATAACGAGTGCTCCTCCTCTCAGGCTCCTGCAACGAAAGAAACTCATTTTCTAGTTAGAATAGAGAACCCACCTTCATCTGTGTCTTTTCCTTGGACTTGATCACGTGGACCGGTGGACGTCCTCTCTTGTTCAAAGGCCCCTAAAATCAAATTTCTCTAAAATTCTACAAAAATCTCACTTGATTCGGAGAACATAGATCGTTTTCCACTTCCACCTTTCCGTCTCCGTGTTCCTAAATCTTGGATTTCACTCCATTTCAGAGGTTTCTTACCTTCACCTCCTCCTCAACCATCGATTCCACCTTCCTTTTCTTTCCCTTCTTTGAGGAGATGTCCCTTTCCTCCATATCCACGTAGTCCATCGCATCGTCCACCATGCCTGCGAAGTTGTCCACTTGGTCGAAGAGCTCCTAAAATTCCAAATTGTACTCTTTTTCTAACCAAATCTGACCTGATTTGGAGGTGTTTCTTCCAGGCGTGGTTGAGGCTCCGGCTCCTCTTTGACTTCGGTCTTCACGACCGCCGCTCCTTCCTCTTTGATGTTTTCCAGCTTCGTCTGACACCCGATGGCCAGAATCCTCAGATCGTAGAGCAGGTTGTATTCAGTCTTCTGTAGCCGATGGATCGTTCTCTGACAGTCCTCCATCTCCATCTTTGTCTTGGAGGAACGGAGGCTCTGGTTGAATCCCTGGAGCTCCTGAAAAGGGAAACTGTCAAGGGCCTTCAGAAGCCTCGGTTACCTTGGTGGTCTCCGCGCGCAACTCTCCGATCTTCTTAAAAAGGGCTCCGATGGAATTCTCTCCCTCCGACTTCTCTCCCACTGCCTTCCAGCCCTCCTCTTTCAGTTCCTTCAGTCTCTGTGGAATTAGATTGGCCAGATTGACCAAGGCGATCTTCTTTTCGGCCAGCTGGCTGATCTGCTTGGGATCATCCGCGAGGCCAAAGAGCTCCTTCGTCTCGGACTGTACCTGAAATGATGAAAATCTAAAAGAATTTGGAGGAAATCGACCTTTCCGATCTCGTCCAGGCACTTGTCCAACTCGTTCACCAACTTCAGCACTTCGAGAATTGGCTGAAATTATAATTTTACGAAAAAGAGTAGACTCGGCCAGAGAGAGAAAATGAACGAGCCAGCTGGTTGGGCCACACTTTCACAAGGAAAAAGCCGCATTAAGAATTTTCCAGCCGCTTCTGACTTATTTCCTTAGTTCTGTCAAAATAACCCTTAAAACATACCTTAGGAGTATTCACGGGAGCCGAGTCATCCGGAGACCCCTCCAAATCGTCCTCCATCCTTCCGTTAACGTCCACCTGGCCGGGGAGCTCCTGAAATTCCAAATTTATTTCTTTTTAAAACAAATTCTGACCTGATTTTGATTTCCAGGGTCGCCGTTGTTCATTTCCTCTTCGGCGGCTTCTTCCTTCACAACGGGAGCGCTTTCTTCCAAATGGCTGTGATCGACGGCGGCTGGGATCACCTGGTCCTAAAAATACCAAAATTTATGAAACTCAATCAATTTTTGACTAAATCGATCGATTTTATTAATGAAAAAGATAAGACCTAATCATTTGGACCGAATGTCCGAAAACGCCCACACAAATCGTACCTGGTTCGAGGACTCCGGCTCCTCCTTGACTTCACTCTTCACTTCCACTCCTCCTCCTTCTTTGATGTTTTCCAGCTTCTTCTGACATCCGATCGCCAGAATCCTCAGGTCGTAGAGCAGGTTGTCATCTGCCTTCTGTAGCCTATTGAGCTTCCTCTCGTAGTTCTCAATCCTCTTGTCCATCTTGGCGGTGCGGTGACACTGCTTCAATCCCTGGAGCTCCTGAAAAGGAAGATTTTACATAATCACAGTTTTAAGTCAGGCCTTCAGAAGCCTTACTGACCTTGGTGGTCTCCTTGCGAGACACTCCGATCTTCTTAAAGAGGGCTCCAAAAGCCTCCTCTCCTTTAGATTTCTCTCCAATCGCCTTCCAGCAGTCCTCCCTCAATTCCTTCATTCTCTTCCGGATGAGATTGGCCAGATGGACCAAAGCGGTCCTCTTCTGAGTGAGCTGGTTGATTTCCTTGGGATCATCTGCGACGCCCAAGCGCTGCTCCGTCTCGGATTGCTCCTGAAATTATAAATTTCTAGGAGAATTTGGAGGGAAATTACCTTTCCTATGTCGTCCAGGCAGTTATCCAACTCATCAGCCACTCTCAGGACTTCGAGAATCCTCTGAAATTGGAAAATTAAAGACTTCTGCGGCCTGAGGCTGTAAAAAGCGGTCTTCTGCGGCATTAGGGGGTAGAAAAATTGATAATTTTTGAAATCAGACAGGTTTCTGGTTCAAAACGGGTAGGGTACTTTCTTCCTGAATATTCAATATTTCCCTGTAATTACCTCCTCTTCTGCCTCCTTCGCCTGATTTTCTCCAGCCGCTTCTCCAGAGCCTTCGGAAGCGGGCTCCGTCTTCACATCAGCGGCGTCCGAGGTGTCCTTCTGAAATTTCCGTAGTTAAAACTGATTTGGCGGCTTCTGAAGGCTCAAATCAGACAAATGATTACCTCCTTTCTTTGATCTCCTATTATACAAATCTGTATTTTTATGATGTTCTAGCTTCAGGAACTGAGAAAAACGCCTTAGGTTTTCATAGACGGTAGAATTCTCATAGAAAAGGCCAAGTCGTTTGGGTAATTTGCACATTTTTTATTGACAGCCGCAATAGAACTGACAGTTTTAATTAATCTATTCTTCCTTAAACGTAAGGATAACTATTTAATAATAAAAAAAATTAAATTTACTTGAGGCGTGATTTAAATCAATGAAAATGGCGAAAAAAGAAATACAGTGACTGGGATCGAACCCTGGTCGTTTGGTTTGACTCTTGGTTGAAAGAATTAGGCGGTTCCATAACTCAAACTTGTTGACACCCTAATTTAAGGATAATACCCGCCCTGAAATGACAAATTTACTTACCGGGTTGAGAATCCGACGGCATGATGCCGCTGCCTCTTTCCGCCGTCTTCTCCGGAAGGCACGTCTGGCGTTTTTGATTAGACATCTTGTAACCAACCCAATTAACTGAAAACAGTTTATATAGTTTATTATAGAACGTATTTATACTATGACAACTAGAACAAAACATTCCATTATTTCAAAGTATACTTTTATTAGAATTTTAATAAGAAAAATGAAGGTCTCCCGTGACTACCCCATACCTCGGGAGGGTAATTCCGGGGTTGCCAGAGTTAGGGGTGGGTAGGAGGCCAAAAGTTAAGGGGGGTAGGGGTTAGCAGGGGGTGTTTTCCGGAAAAAAGGGCAGTACAAAGGTAGTTAAGTTGGTCAAAACACTTCTATACATCTATCTTAACCTAAAATGCAATATTCCAACGTTTTACAATTTTCCATTTTTCGAGTTAAGGTGGTCAGTTAAGGGGGTATGTGCGATTTCTTCCATTTTCAAAGCCACCTAACAGCGTTCAAAATAATTTATTGAACTTCAAAGTTTTGCACTGCCCTCTCAATTGTTTGATCTACCATTCCTCCAAATTTGAACGAAAAATATGCACTTTGCCCTAAGTTATTCCTCGCCAAAGTAGGCGCCGCGTTCGAGTTAAGGTCCCCCTTCTTAACACCCCTCTTAACTGAATTACGATTTTGGGACAGACACCGAGAGAGTGTACACCCCGCGGAGAGCGCAGACAGTGCCGGGCAGGGACGCAGAGGAATCAGACAGTCAGCTGGCAGCACCGAATATCTTTCAAAAATAGGGTTCAATGGGTTATTTTTTAACCTTTTTACTATAATTAACTTTATTAATTAGTAAATATTACTTATTAACCAATAAATGCAAAAAAAACCAAAATATTCCTTAATTAAAAGATTTCGAACGGGTTAATGTGGGTAGGTGGGTTAAGGTGGGTCACGGCCCAAAAGTTAAGGGTGGGTAACACTTTTGACAGACCCTACCCTGCGTAACTGAGTCAGCATATTTGCATACGAACAATCATAATTATATAAACATAGCTAACTTCTTCACAACTGTGAGACTAAATTATTTTCAACAAAAATCTAAATATCCATAAGGTTCTTTAACACCAGATGTGGTTCAAAGTGTAGGATTCATTACGGGTAAAAGGGGTAGAAGGAAGTTCAGATACTCAACAATGCTAATTTCCGGTCACGCAGGATGGGCACGTAGGGAGACCTTCATTTTTCGCTATGTAGTCGCCTGCGCAACTATTACCAGGAAACCGATTTAAGGCACAGTTTGACAAGTTCCAGTTGACAATTTCGTTGCGGGACCCAACCTAATTAAAGCTTTTGATCTTTTTCAGCCGGTTTGACTTAACACTTTTTTAAATGCAGCAGTTAGAGGGAATTTGGTTTTTTGTAAACAGTCGGATGGCTTGTGCTGTTTGGATAAAGTGGCGGACAAAAACTGCTTTTGGCTGACAGGAATTGCTTTTGGAAGTCAAAACTTGTAAAAACTTTGACAAAACATTCTTCAATCGCGGAATCCACCAGTTGCAGAAAAATTAAGTAAAGTGGCTTGTTGTAAAGACTTTTGATACTTTTAAGCGAATAATTTGGTTTTTACAAATCAGTAGGATGACATGCGCTCCAGTTGATAATTTCGTTCCGGGAGCCAACTTTTCCCCCGGTTTGACAACGTTTTTAATGAATGCACCAGTTACAGGGAAAATCAGGAATTTTGCAACCAGCCGACTGACTTGCACTATTTGGATAAAACGACGGACAGGAACTGCTTTTTGGCTGTCAAGAAGTGTTTTTCGAAACCACTTTTGAACAGCCGGCTGGTTCAAAAGAACATATGGGCACAATAGACACACGAAACTACGGCCTCTTGGGAACCCTTTTGTTCCATTATTAAATTCCCACACTCTTTGGAATATTGGAATAACATTGGAATGAACCAATGGAAAATGAGAAAAACACACCGAAGACTGATTTAATGAGAACATCAACAACAAAGATGGGAACAGAAGTCAACAAAGAAGACAGAGAGAGAAGAAAAGGAAGAGCTACTTTTTGTGATTGTTCTTCCTGTGGATGGACAAGACCGACCTGTAGGCGGTCTTGAAATCGCACTCCTTGCAAGCAAGCTTCTTCAGTCCCATGTGGATGGCAGCCTTGTGTTCTTCCAGGCTCCCCTTCTCCAAGAAGCAGCGGTCACAGTCTCTGCATTTGAAGGGCTTTTCGCCAGTGTGCGATCGCATGTGTTTCTTCAGATGTCCAGAGGAAGGAGTGCGGTAGTCACAGATGTTGCAGGTGAACATGGTCTCTTCGTTGTGTTTCCGTCTGTGGTAGACCAGACTGCCCGGGTGCTTGAACTTCTGGTCACACATGTCGCATCCATAAGGTGTTTCTCCAGTGTGCAGGTGAATGTGGATCTTCAAGTAAGCGGCTTGAGAAAACTTTTTCTTGCAGGTGGGACACTGGAATGGCTTCTGTCCGGAGTGTTCTTCCTGATACGCATCCTCGTCGAAGTCTCCTCCTCCTCCGCCCATCCTAGCTTCCTCCTCCTCCTAAACAGCTTCTCATGAAATCAATTTAAAAATAAACCAACATTCTCCCTTTCCTCCTCCCTCTGTCCACCAGCTGCACTCCCCTTCCTCTTGTTCTTGATGGAGGAGGCCAGGAGACCTCTTTTCTTCTTAGAATCCTGGAAGCAGAAATCTAGCCAAGAAATGGTAGGACTGACCTGATTAACCAAGACAGCCTCGTCGTCCGAATCCACCCTTTCTCCACGCGACTCTCCGTCAGACACGTCATCATCGCTCTCAAACACCCTCTTTCTCTTCTTGGTCTTCTGAAAATGACATCTTCTGTCTTCCATCAATCTTCCAATTACCTCATTCCACTCTTCATCGTAATCGCTTCTAGAAGTGTCCTCCTCGCTTTCCTCCGAAGAAGAATCTCCCTCTTCTTTCTCCTTCTCCTCGAAGTAGGTGACAGTGTTGACCTTTCGAGCACTCCTTCTCCTCCTCTCAGGCTCCTGCAACGAAAGAAATTAGTTTTCTAGTTAGAATATAGAAACCCCACCTTCATCTGCCTCTCCTCCGTTCCTTCTCTTTCCGGTGCTTCCTTCTTCTTTCCCTTGGACTTGGTCGCCAGGACCGCTGGACGTCCTTTCTTGTTCAAAGGCTCCTAGAAAGGAATTTCATTAAATTTCCACAGAAATCCCACTTGGTTTGGAGAAAAGGGCTCCTCCTCCACTCCAGTCTCTTCCACTCCGCGCTCCTGAAGCTAGGAATTAACTTGATTTCATATGTTTCTTACCTTCATCTCCTCCTCAACTACCTTCCTCTTCTTTCCCTTCTTTGAGGAGATGTCCCTTTCCTCGATATCCACGTAGTCCATCGCATCGTCCACCATGTCAGTGAAGTAGTCCACATGGTCGAAGAGCTCCTGAAATTAAAAACTGTACTATTTTTCTAACCAAATCTGACCTGATTTTGATCCTGAGGTGTTTTCTCTTCCAGGCGTCGCTGAGGCTCCGGCTCCTCCTTGACTTCCGTCTTCACAACCGCCGCTCCTCCTTCTTTGATACTCTTCAACTTCGTCGTAGCCACGAGGGCGGAATCATCCGGAGACTCCTCCAAATCGTCCTCCATCCTTCCGCTAAAGTCGACCTGGTCGTGTAGCTCCTAAAATTCCAAACTTCTTTCTTTCTAAATAAATTGCGCGCAGCGCGTAGCGCTGCGCGGTGGTTTGATTCCTCTCAGCTGCCTAAAATGGCGATGTCTCCCGTCCAGGGGATATCGTTTTGTTATGGGCGAACGGATAATGCTAGGCTTACGAAATTTTGACAGCGTGTTAGAACTATTGGTCCCTTGGTGGGCGCCAATGTTTAGAAAATTTTATTTAAAAATGAGCGAATGCGGCCCAAAAATCCATTTCCAATAGGCGGCGGGGCGCCACCTTGGTCTAGTGGTGAACGCACTAGACTCCAAATCTGCCGACCCAGGTTCGACTCCTGCCGCGTGCAATCCGTTTTGCTTATTGAGAAATAGTGTTTCCATTTAGTTTCAAGTGTTGCATTTTCAATTTCACATCTTAAAATATTTGTTTTTGAAGTTTTCTGGTACCCTACAGTATTTCTGAGTATGTACTCAACTTTACCTTGCAAATTCAGTTAAACTAATCTGCTAAACTGTATCCGCTAGTAAAGATTTAAAAAATTATATTTAGAACAAAATTCAAAAAGGAATTTAACAATGAAGGATGATAGGATTGATTTTGTCCCACTGATTGTATAAATTTCCTAAGGTAATACTCTCTAAAATAACGGCATTCACGTCCTGTCACCGTCCGATTAGGGGTTCGAGTTATTTGAATTAGTTTTCAGTTATATTATTCAAAGAATAATTATAAAAAGAGAACAATTCATTGCGTGAAAAAGCGAACCGCAAAAAGAGTGGGTGGTTTGGTTCCTCATCGTATAAAAAGAGAACAATAGAAATGTTAGAACGCTATAAAAACAGAACAAAAGACCTTTAATTGGACGAACGCCAAAACCACCTCTGGCGGGTTTAGGCGTTACACCTTACTCAAGCTAAAAATGTGTTAATAGACAACAATTTGCTTACTATGTTTGAATGACATTTTGCCAGAGGTGGTTTTGGCGTTCGTCCAATTAAAGGTCTTTTGTTCTGTTTTTATAGCGTTCTAACATTTCTATTGTTCTCTTTTTATACGATGAGGAACCAAACCACCCACTCTTTTTGCGGTTCGCTTTTTCACGCAATGAATTCTGACCTGATTTTGAATTTCTTCCTCCTCGACGGTTTCCTCCTTCACAGTGGGAGCGTCTTCTTCTAGATGACTGGCATCGAGGGCGGCTGGGATCACAGGGTCCTGAAAAGAGAATATTTATGTAAATCAATCAATATTCGACTATATTTATCGATTTTACTGAAGAAAAAGATGAGATTACGCAAACCGAATGTCTTAAAACGCCCACACAAATCGCACCTGATTTGGAGACTCCGGCTCATCCTTGACTTCCGTCTTCACGACCGCCGCTCTTCCTTCTTTGATGTTTTCCAGCTTCGACTGACACCCAATCGCCAGAATCCTCAGGTCGTAGAGCAGGTTGTACTCTGTCTTCTGTAGAATATGCAGCTTCCTATTGCAGTCCTCAATCTCCTTCTTTGTCTTGGAGGAACGAAGGCCCTGGTTGAATCCCTGGAGCTTCTGAAAAAGGAAAAATGTAAAGGGCCTTCAGAAGCCTCGGTTACCTGGGTGGCCTCTTCGCGCGACTCTCCGATCTTCTTAAAAAGGGCTCCGATGGACTCCTCTCCCTCCGACTTCTCTCCCACTGCCTTCCAGCCCTCCTCCTTCAGTTCCTTCAGTCTCTGTGGAATGAGGTTGGCCAGATTGACCAAAGCGACCCTCTTCTGAGCCATCTGGATGATCTGCTTGGCATCATCCGTGAGGCCAAAGAGCTCCTTCGTCTCGGATTGTTCCTGAAATGATGGAATTATAGAAAAATCTTGGGGAAATGTACCTTTCTTATGTCGTCCTGACACTTGTCCAATTCGTCCACCAACTTCTGGACTTCGAAAAGTGGCTGAAATTAGAATTTAAAAAATAATTATTGAGGAAAGCAGGCCAGATAGAGAAACCGAACGAGACAGCCGGGTGGGTCATACTTTCACAAGGAAAAAGCCGCATGGGCATGTCATTCATCATTTACAAAAATAAGGCCGCTTTGGCAGGCTATTTAAAACTTTCCAGCCGCTTCTGACCTTCCCCTGAGAACCGAAACTACTTATTTCCTTAGTCTTCTCAACACAATCCTTAAAACATACCGTAGGAGTAGCCACGAGGGCGGAATCATCCGCAGACTCCTCCAAATGGTCCTCCATCCTTCCGCCAAAGTCGACGTGGTCGTGGAGCTCCTAAAAATCCAAATTTCTATATTTTTAAATAAATTCTTACCTGATTTTGATTTTCAGGGTCGTAGTTTGTCATTTCCTCCTCGACTGCTTCTTCCATCAGAATCGGAGCGTCTCAACATCGACGGCAGGAATCACCTGGTCCTAAAAAATTCTATTTATGGAAATCAATCAATTGATCGATTTTACGAAACAAAAAAAGATAAGTTAAGCAAATGAACCTAATGTCCGAAAACGCCCACACAAATCGCACCTGAGACTCCGGCTCTTCTTTGACTTCGCTCTTCACTTCCTCCAGTTTTCCCTCCTTGATGGTCTCCAGCTTCTTCTGGCAGCCAATCGCCAGAATCCTGAGGTCGTAGAGCAGGTTGTCATCTGCCTTCTGTAGCCTATTGAGCTTCCTCTCGTAGTTCTCAATCCTCTTGTCGATCTTGGCGGTGCGGTGACGCTGCTTCAATCCCTGGAGCTCCTGAAAAGTAAAGTTTTATAAAATCACAGTACTAAGCACTGTTTGACACAATCCAGTCGTTGTTGAAAATAGCACCCCCAATTTGCATAGAGCACCCCCAAAAAGTGCATTTTAGTGCCATTTTGAGGCCATTAGCACCTCCAACGGCGGTTTAAAACCGAAAGTGTCAAGCATTGGTACTAAGCCAGAAGTAAGAAGTCTTCGTTACCTTGGTGGCCTCCTTGCGGATCTCTCCGATCTTCTTAAAGAGGGCTCCAAAAGCCTCCTCTCCTTCAGAATCCTTTCCAATCGCTTTCCAGCAGTCCTCCCTCAATTCCTTCATTCTCTTCCTGATGAGATGGGCCAGATGGACAAAGGCAGTCCTCTTCTGAGTTAGCTGGTTTATTTCCTTGGGGTCATCTGCGAGGCCCAAGCGCTGCTCCGTCTCGGATTGCTCCTGAAATTATAAAATTCTAGGAGAATTTGGAGGAAATCGACCTATCCGATGTCTTGGAGGCAGTTGTCCAACTCGTCGGCCACCCTCAGGACTTCGAGAATCCTCTGAAATTGGAAATTTAAAGATTTCTGCGGCCTGAGGCTGTAAAAAGCGGTCTTCTGCGGCCTGTGGCTGTAATTTTTGAAATGACAGGTTGCTGGTTTAAAACGGGTAGTCTTCTTTCTCTCTGTCATTCGATTATCCCATATTTCCTTGTAAATACCTCCTCTTCAGCCTCCTTCGTCTGATTTTCTCCAGCCGCTCCTCCAGAGCCTTCGGAAGCGGGCTCCGTCTTTACATCCGCGGCGTCCGAGGTGTCCTTCTGGAATTCCGAGGCTTTTAACTGATTTAGGGGTTGCTGAAGGCTCAAATAAGACAAATGATTACCTCCTTCTCTTGGTCTTCTTCCTCGTGAGGTCCCAAAGATGGCTGTGGCCCTCTCTCCGGCCTCTCTTCGCCCTCTTCCTCCTGTTTGATAGAGTCCGTGTCGATGAGGCCATTGTACTCCTTCCTGACTGAAATAAAACATTTTATATTTAAAATTGTAAAATCATGTATTTTCATGTTATTCTAGCTTCAAAAACTGAGAATACGGCATAAGGTTTCCTCATAGAAAAGGCCAAGTCGTTTAGGTCATTTTGGTCATCAATTATTGACAGCCGCCATAGAACTACTGACAGTTTAAACTAGGGGACACTCCTTTAAAGTGAAAAATACCTTTTTAATATAAATAAAATACTTAAAAATAGTAAAATCGATATAGATAAATGAAAGTTATGAAAAAAGAAACTCGAATTTAAAGGACCATACACCTTTGTTACCGTAAAACAATGGCCAATCCACTTACCGGGCTTAGAATCCGGTGGCATGAAGACGCTGCCTCCTTTGGCCGTCTTCTCCGGAAGGCACGTCTGGCGTTTTTGATTAGGCATTTTAACCACCCAATTAACTGAAAATAGTTGATATAGTTTATTATAGAACTTATTTATGCCACTACAACTAAAACAAAACTTTCATTCACAAGTAAACTTTATTGAAATTTAAAAAAGAAAGCAATTAATCGCATAGTTTGACACGTTCCAGTTGATAATTTCGTTGCGGGACCCAAAGCTTTTGGACTTTTTCACCCGGTTTCACAACACTTTTTAAGAAAGCAGCTTAATATTAACAAATTAATAGGGAATTTGGCTTTTTGCAACCAGCCTTGCGCTTTTTTAAAAGACAAAGCGGAGGAGACGAACTGTTTTTTAATGATTTCACCAGTTACAGGGAAAATTGCGAAAGTCTTGCGCTTTTTGGATAAATCCGCGGCTTTTTGGTTGACAGGAACTGCTTTTGACAGCCGGCTGGTTCAAAAGCACGCATAACGCAAAACGGGCATAAAAAGTTTTCCATTTTCAAATTCCCTCACTCGGGTAGGTATAATTTTGGAAGAAACCAATTGAATTTGAAGGGAAAAAACATTCAAAACTAATTTAATGCCAACATCAACAACAACAACAGATGAAAACAAAACGGGAATGGGTAGACCAAATAGAAGAGCTATTTCTGGTGCACCCTCTTCTTGTGGGCGTACAAGGCCTTCGTGTAGGCGGTCTTGAAATCACACTCCTTGCAGGCATGCTTCTTAACCGCAGTGTGGATGCCAGCCTTGTGTTCTTCCATGTGGGCCTTTTGTGAGAAGCAGTGTCCACAGTCGGTACATTTGAAGGGCTTCTCGCCCGTGTGCGTACGCATGTGTACCTTCAGACATCCAGAGGAAGCACTGCGGTAGTCGCATACATTGCAGGGGAACATTGTCTCCTTGTTGTGTTTGCGTCGGTGGTAGTCCAGACTGGACGAGTTCTTGAATTTCTCTCCACAGAGGTCGCATTCGTAAGGCTGCACTCCTGTGTGCTGGCGAGTGTGCTCCCTCAGGTTCGCGGAACGAGAAAACCGCTTCCCGCAGGTGGAGCAGGTGAATGGCTTGGTTCCGGAGTGGGTCATTTGGTGTCGACGGAAAGTAAAAGCATTCTTCAAAGCCTTCTTACAGACACGACAGATGAGTGGATGCGGATGTGTCCTCATATGTTTCCTGAGTGCCTCATCCGAAGAAGACTTCTCAGAACATCCATCAACTGGACAGTCCATCTCATCCTGGTCTTCCTTCTGAAAAAAGACCGTAAACAAATGGAATTCTAGACAAATACCTCCGATTCATCGTCATCTGCACTGTCCTCCATGTCCACGTCGTCCTGTGCCTTGTTGTTTCCGCTGAGAGAAGCAACGCGTCGAAGGGGTCTCTTAAAACGGAAATTAGCTGGATGTCTAGCCAACACAAAAGAAAACCGGGCAAAATCACAACTTACCTTCTTGGCATTAACCGCTGAATTCTTCACTGGTGTTGGTTCGTTGTCATCTGAGTCGTAGAAGCCTCCGAGTCCTCCTTTCATCATGTCATCGTCCTCATCCTAACCAGTCTTTCTTGAACTGAATCTAAGAAGAATCCAACCATCTCTCGTTCCACCTCTGTCTTTCCACCAGTTGCACCCTTCTGCTTCTTGTTCTTGATGGGGGAGGCCAGAACCGGCTGATCTTCGGAATCCACGGTCGTTCCTCCTCGCTGCTGATCAGACGCATCTCCCTCGCTTTGCATCCTCCTCCTCTTCTTGTTCTTCTGAAAATGATATCTTCAGTCTTCCTTTCACTCCTGAATTACCTCATTCCACTCTTCATCACCATCCCTTCCAGAACTCTCTTCATCGCTTTCCTCAGATGACGATTCATCCCCTTCTTTCTCCTTCTCCTCGAAGTAGGTGACAGTGTTGGCCTTTCGAGCACTCCTTCTCCTCCTCTCAGGCTCCTGCAACGAAAGAAATTAGTTTTCTAGTTAGAATATAGAAACCCCACCTTCATCTGCATCTCCTCCGTTCCTTCTCCTTCCGGTGCTTCCTTTTTCTTTCCCTTGGACTTGGTCGTCAAGACCGGTAGACGACCTCTTTTCTTCGCAGGTTCCTTCACAGCAACTTTACAAATCTTCTACAATAACCGCACCTGATGGAAACTGATGGGCAAATCTCCGGGCGGCTGGTCGAAATGGACAGGAGAGTCATAGCCTCCGGCGTTTCCCTGAAAAATCAATTGTAAAAATTGACATAAACTGTGGAATCCTTGGTTTAAATGTTGAAATGGACTAATACTTCTGAAAATTCTGAAAAAAAAAGAAAAAAAATTGACGAGGCTTCTGAAAATCAAAATTAGCTAAACGTCTAGTCTAGACAAAAGGAAAACAGGGCAAAACTTACCTTCTTGGCCTTGACCACAGAATCCTTCACTGACGTTGGTTCGCCGTCATCTGACTCGTCGAAGCGTCCAAGACCTACTCCCAGCATGTCATCGTCCTCATCCTAAACAGCCTTTCTTGAACAAAATCTAAGAAGAATCCAACCCTCTCTCCCTCCTCCTCCTTCTTATTTCCACCAGTTACAATCTCCTTACTCTTGTTCTTGATGGGTGTGGCCAGAAGACCCCTCTTCTTCATTTTAGAACCCTGGAAACAGAGATTTAGCCAAGAAATGGTATAAACTGACCTTCTTAACCACGACAGCCTCGTCTTCAGAATCCACCATTGCTCCAAGAGACTCTCCGTCAGATGCTTCTTCGTCGCTCTCAAACAACCTCTTCCTCTTCTTGACCGTCTGAAAATGTCATCTTCTGTCTCCAAACTTCTACAGTAATCGCACCTGATGAAGTCTGATGGGCGAATCCTCGGGCGGCTGGTCGTCATTGGCATGAGAATCGTCGAATTCATAGCCTCTGGCGTCTCCCTGAATCGATCATGTGCCAAAATTGACATATACGGTGGAATCTCTGGGTTAAATGACCAAATGGTCTCATAAACATTCTGACTATGACAGCCGCTTTTTGCCTCAAATTGCTTGGCTTGGACGGCAGCTTATTGACAACCGGGTGGCAGGAAATTAATGTTTACCTGATTGCAGTCGATGGGAGCCGTCTCCTCCTCCTCAGGCTCTTCCTTCACTTTCCGATGGGTAGAATCCTGAAATCCCAACTTCCAGATTTTTCAAATCAAATCTGACCTGATTTTGATTCGGAGGCTCGTCCAGGAGTCGTCGAGACACCGGCTCCTTCACATCTGTCTTCTCTTCCACCGCTCTTCCCTCTTTGATGTTCTCTAGTTGCATCTGGCATCCGGTGCCCAGATCCCTGACGTCGTAGAGCAGCCGGTCCTCTGCCTTCTGCAGTCTTCGCACTTCCCTCTCGCGATCCTCAATCTCTTCGTCGATCTTGGCGGTGCGGCGACACTGCTTCAAGCACTGGATATCCTGAAAAAGAAGATTTCACAGTTCAAACCCAGAATGTCAAGAGCCTTCCTTACCTTGGTGGCCTCCTCGCGAGTCTTTCCGATCTTCTTAAAAAGGGCTCCGATGGTTTCCTCTCCTTCCGACTTCTCTCCCATTGCCTTCCAGCCCTCCTCCTTCAGTTCCTTCAGTCTCTGTGGGATGAGATTGGCCAATTGGACCAAGGCGATTCTCTGTTGAGCCAGCTGGCTGATCTCCTTGGGATCATCCGTGGAGCAAAAGAGCTCCTTCGTCTCGGATTGTACCTGAAATGATGAAAATCTAAAAGAATTTAAAGGGAATGACCTTTCCGATCTCTTCCAGGCACTTGTCCAAGTCGTCCACCAACTTCAGCACTTCGAGAATAGGCTGAAATTAGAATTTTAAGAAGAATATTTGATTAAAATAGACCAGAGAGAGAGAGAGAGAAAATGAACGAGCTATCCGGGTGGGTCACCGTTTCACAAAGGAAGCCGCCATCCAAACAATCAAAAAGGAAAGCCGCTTTAGCAGATCATTAAGACTTTCCAGCCGCTTCTGCCCCTCCCGTGGGAGCCGAAACCATTTATTTTTTCAGTCTTGGAAAAATGACCCTCAAACCCACTTTAGGAGTAGTCACACTTTCACATAGAAAAACCTGCTTTGCCAAGCCAATAAAAGCTTTCCAGCCGCTAATGCCCTGCCCGTGAGAGCCAACATCAATTATTTCCTTAGTTCTGGCAAAATAACCCTTAAATATACATACCTTAGGAGTAGCCACGAGGGCGGAATCATCCGGAGACTCCTCCAAATGGTCCTCGATCCTTCCGCCAAAGTCGGTCTGGCCAGGGAGCTCCTAAAATTCCAAATTTCTTTATTTTTCAATCAATTCTAACCTGATTTTGATTTTCAGGGTCGTAGTTTGTCATTTCCTCCTCGACGGCTTCTTCCATCAGAATCGGAGCGTCTTTCTGACTGACATCGACGGCAGGAATCACCTGGTCCTAAAAAATTCTATTTATGGAAATCAATCAATTGATCGATTTTACGAAACAAAAAAAGATGAGTTAAGCAAATGAACCTAATGTCCGAAAACGCCCACACAAATCGCACCTGAGACTCCGGCTCTTTCTTGACTTCCGTCTTCACTTCTTTCACTTTTCCCTCCTTGATGTTTTCCAGCTTCTTCTGGCATCCGATCGCCAAAATCCTCAGGTGGTAGAGCAGGTTGTCATCTGCTTTCTGTAGCCTATTGATCCTCCTCTCGCAGTCCTCAATCCTCTTGTCAATGTTGGCGGTGCGGTGACGCTGCTTCAATCCCTGGAGCTCCTGAAAATGAAATTTTATAAAGTCACAGTTTTAAGTCAGGCCTTCAGAAGCCTTCCTTACCTTGGTGGCCTCCTTGCCGATCTCTCCGATCTTCTTAAAGAGAGCTCCAAAAGCCTCCTCTCCTCCGGAATTCTCTCCAATTGCCCTCCAGCAGTCCTCCTTCAATTCCTTCATTCTCTTCCTGATGAGATTGGCCAGGTGGACCAAGGCGGTCCTCTTCTGAGTCAGCTGGCTGATCTCCTTGGGATCATCTGCGAGGCCCAAGCACTGCTCCGTCTCGGATTGCTCCTGAAATTACAAAATTCTAGAAGAATTTGGAGGAAATAGACCTTTCTAATGCCGTCGAGACAGTTATCCAACTCATCACAACCCTCAGGACTTCGAGAATCCTCTGAAATTGGAAATTTAAAGACTTCGGCGGCCTGAGGCTATAAAAAGCGGTCTTCTGCGGCATTAGGATGTAGAAAAAATAATAATTTTTGAAATCATACGTTTCTGGTTCAAAACGGGGAGTCTTCTTTCTCCCTGACATTCGATTATCCTATATTTCCCTGTAATTACCTCCTCTTCTGCCTCCTTCGCCTGAATTTCTCCAGCCGCTTCCTTAGAGCCTTCCGAAGCAGGCTCCGTCTTCACATCAGCGGCGTCCAAGGTATCCTTCTGAAATTCCGAGGATTTAAACTGATTTAGGGGCTTCTAAATGCTGAAATCAGACAAATGATTACCTCCTTCCCTTGAACTTCTTCCTCCTGAGGTCCCAAAGATGGCGGTGGCCCTCTCGGGCTCTCTTCGCTGTCCTCCTCCTGTTTGATGGAGTCCTTGTCGATGAGTCCGTTGTACTTCTTGTTATCTGAAATACAACTGATTTATTATGAAAAATTGCACAAATCTGTATTTTATGTCATTATAGTTTCAGAAACTGAGAAAAAAGGCTTAAGGTTTCCATAGACGATATAATTTCATAGATGGTTTCATAGATGGTAGAATTCTCATAGAAAAGCCAAGCCGTTTGGGTAATTTTGCATATTTCTAATTGAGAGCCGCAATAAAACAACAATTAAACAAAGACAGTAAAACAATTAAACATCCTTTTAAGGTAAATACAATATTTTAATTTATTTAAAGCGTCATTCAAATTAATGAAAATGGCAAAAAAAATGCAGTGACTGGAATTGAACCCTGGTCGTTTGGTCTGCTCTTGGTTGAAAGAATTAAGCGGCTCCAAACCACTCCAAATTGTTGAAACTCGAACTAAAAGGACCATCCACCTTTGTTACCGTCATAAAATGCAAATCCACTTACCGGGATTAGAATCCGACGGCATGATGACGCTGCCTCCTTTGGCCGTCTTCTCCGGAAGGCACGTCTGGCGTTTGTGATTAGACATCTTTTAACCTACCCAATTAACTGAAAAAAGTGATATAGTTTATTATAAACCTTATTCATGCAAAAACATCTAAAACAAAACATTCAATTATTCCAAAGTATACTGTTATTGAAATTTTGAAAAGAAACCGATTTAAGGCGCAGTTTGACAGGTTCTAGTTGACAATTTCGTTGCGGGACCCAACTTTTTGACCCCCATGGCTGGTACAAATAACTGGTCACGCTCAAAATTTGTTTTTTTTTGTAACACACCTATGAATATAAAAAAAATGAAAAAATTGACAGCCGGCCGGTTCAAAAGCACAAGGGTCAAAACGGGCATGATGAGCTTTCCATTCAAGTTCCCTCACTCGGGTAGGTATAACATTGGAAGAAACCAACTGAAATTGAAGGAAAACACATCGAAGACTGATTTAATGCCAACATCATCAACAACAGATGGAAACAAGGAAGGCCTTCCTGAAGGCGGTCTTGTGATCACACTCCTTGCAGGCATGCTTCTTAACTCCCATGTGCACGGAAGCCTTGTGCTCTTCCAAATGGTCCTTTCGCGAGAAGCAGTGGTCACAGTTGGTGCATTTGAAGGGTTTCTCGCCCGTGTGCGTTCGCATGTGTCTCTTCAGACATCCAGAAGAAGCACTGCGGTAGTCACAGACGGTGCAGGGGAACATTGTCTCCTTGTTGTGTTTCCGTCTGTGGTAGTCCAAAGGGGCCGAGCTCTTGAATTTCTCTTCACAAAGATCGCAACCATAGGGCATTTCTCCTGTGTGCTGCCTAATGTGCCTCTTCAAGTTCTGGGAACGGGAAAACTGCTTCCTGCAGGTGGAACACTGGAATGGCTTCGCCCCAGAGTGGACTCTGTGATGTTCCCGAAGAGGGGATGCCGTCTTCCAAGCCTTCTTCCAAGCCTTCTTACAGCCTCGACAGATGAGCGGTTTCGGATGAGTCTTCATATGTTTCTTGAGCGCCTCATCCGAAGGATACTTCTCAGAGCATCCGTCGACGGGACAATCGCTCTCCTCCTGGTCGTCCTTCTAAAAATCAAAGTAAGCCAACGGAATTCGTGGCAAATACCTCCAATTCGTCATCCTCGGTCGTCTCGTTCATATCTATGTCCTCTGTATCCTCCTCCTCATCTTCGTTGAGAGCCTTGTTGCTTCGAAGGGACTCCTGAAAGCGAAAATAAGTTCGACTTCTAGCCGAAAGAGGAAAACAGAGGAAAAAACAAAAAACAAAACCGACCTTTCCATCTAAGAGTGGCTGATCTTCAGAATCCATGACCGTTCCTCCTCGCTGCTGGTCAGACGCGTCTCCCTCGCTTTCCATCCTCTTCTTCTTCTTCTTGTTCTTCTGAAAATGACATCTTCTGTATTCGTTCTATTCCCCAATTACCTCATTCCACTCTTCATCGTTTTCTTCGAAATATGTGGCAATCTTGGACTTATGCTCACTCCTCCTCTTCCTCTCAGGCTCCTGCAATGAAAGCAATTAATTTCTACTTAAAAGAGAGAAAAAACCCCACCTGGGAGATTCGTCTTCCGGGTGGATGTTATGAAGAGCGGCGGGGATGACAAGGTCCTGAAAAGAAAAGTCAAATTTCCACTTCAAAATCAATTTTTAAAAATATTCATAGATTTTAATTCCCAAAAAAAAAGAAAAGAAAATAACCTGGACCGGATTGGGCGGCACGGCGTCTCCACCTCCTCCGCCAGAGAAATCAGCTTCTTCCACCTGAAAGTCCCAAAATTAGATAAATGCGACTGGAAATACCTCCACTTTGATCTTCTTCTCCTGCTGGGAGTTCTTGGCAAATGGGGCCAGATCCTCGAAGGAGTCGCTCAGCTGGAATTTTAGGTCAGTTTCCTCCTAAAATTGCATTTAAAAAGTTATTTTGAGGGAAAATACCAGGCATTCGACGACAGGAGATGGGTCCTCCGTAGATGAAAAGTGGATTAAAAGAAAAGGCATCTGAAAAAGAGAGTATAAACAAGTAACAGAAGAAAAAAGGGGAAATGGCCCAGCCGTCGGAACGCGCAGGAAAATTAACTCATGAAATTAAAACTGTCTAAAATTGAGTTTCTTTCAATTTTCAAAACCAATTGTCTGACTTGCGCTATTCTGTAGAATTTCGGAAACTGATTTTCAAAGCCGCTTTCTCACAGCCGCCTGGCTAAAACACGCTGAAAAATTGAAAATTTCCTATCTTCCAGCAGGGTACCACAATTTTTTTAAATAAATCTAATAAACAAACTTTAAAAAGTCCACCGGTTTTCACTTCTTTGTTACCCAACATGATTTCGGATGCATCTGCATTATTGACCATTTATGGAGAGTATTTTATTTGGGTCGCCTTCAAGATAATAAACTGGGATAATCCCGTTGAAATTAAAGAAAACACATCAATATCTTATTTAATGACATCATCAAGAATAACAACAGATGGGACACGGCGTGTTCAGTTAAGCCAAAACAGCAAGTGAATCCGTCGGACAGCCGCACGCGTCTCTCACGCGAGCGGTCGACCAAATCAGCCAATCAGAGGCCGCGATTCGCAGGCTCCGCCCCTTTGGCCCCGCCCATTCGGGCATTGACCGCCTCTGATTGGCTGATTTGGCCGACCGCTCGCGCGAGAGACGCGTGCGGCTGTCCGACGATCTTAACAGCAGACACTTGGGTAGTGAACACACCGTGGGGAAGTAAGTCAAAAAAGGAGAAAAAGGAATAGCGAGTGGTAGAACTACTTCTTGTGCATCCTCTTCATGTGACGGGACACGGCCGAGCTGTAAGCGGTCTCGAAATCACACTCCTTGCAAACTGAGGGTGCGTTTAAGCGCTTAACCGCACACTTCAGCGCGTGATTTCGCAATGATGGGGACGTTTTTGGCAAACACTCTCAATTAATAAAAACGCGTGGAATTGTGATAGAAATCAAATAAAAATAGTGAGAATTGACACTTTTCCGTAGTTTTTGATATTTGGCCGAAAAACTGAGAAAAATTGCCAATTATGACACATCTTCAGAATTTTGGGGCCTTAAAACTGGTTTTTTTTGGAAAAAAAACAGTCAATTCCACTTTTGAAGAGAATCACATGATCTACATGTTTTGTTAATAAAGTTTTTGATTTGGTTCACGTTGAAGCCAGACATAGTAGCGCGGTAGTAGCTACCGTAATCCCACCTACAGTAACCTAATTGGGGCAAAAACAACATTTTTCAATTATTTGGGTCCCTGATGCACTAATCAATCAATATCAGCTAAATCCAGAATGAAAAATTTCCTATGTCACAACTTTGTTTAGACCCAATCGAGTCTTATAAAAAACGCGTCTTACTTTAAGTTATTTGAGTTACCTGTCATAGAGACACAATCGCCTTAAAGATAGTAAACTGGGATCATCCCGCTCAAAAAAATAAAATACATCGAAGACTGATTTAATAACATCTTCAAGAACAACAACAGATGGTGACTAAATCAACAAAGGAGAATCAGGAAGAGCGAGTGGAAGAACTACTTCTTGTGCATCCTCTTCATGTGACGGGACACGGCCGAGCTATAAGCGGTCTTGAAATCACACTCCTTGCAAGCATGTTTCTTCTGTCCCAGGTGGACGGAAGCCTTGTGTTCTTCCAGGTGAGCCTTATCTGAGAAGCAGTGGCCACAGTCGGTGCATTTGAAGGGCTTCTCGCCCGTGTGAGTACGCATGTGTCTCTTCAGATGTCCAGTGGAAGCACTGCGGTAGTCACAGATGTTGCAGGGGAACATGTTCTCTTCGCTATGCTTGCGTCGGTGGTAGTTCAGGACGGACTTGTCAGAGAACTTCTTCTCACATTTGTCACACTCGAATGGCTCTTCTCCAGTGTGCAGGCGACTGTGCCTCTTCAAATGGTAGGCTTGAGAAAACTTCCTCTTGCAATAGGTACATTTGAATGGCCTCGCTCCAGTGTGGACTCTGTAGTGTCGACGGAGTTCTTGACTTGTCTTAAAGACATCTTGACAGGTTTTGCAAAGCACGGGCTTCGGATGGATCCGCATGTGTTTCCAGAGCGATTCTTCAGAAGGACACTTCTCCGAGCAACCATAAACGGGGCAATCCTTCTCCTGGTCTTCCTTCTGAAATCAAAGTAAACAAATGGATTTCGAGGCAATTACCTTCAATTCGTCATCCTCGCTCTCATCGTCGTCATCGTCAGATCCGTCTTTCTCGCTCTCAAACACCCTCATCCTCTTCTTGGTCTTCTAAAAATAATATCTTCCGTCTTCCTTGCACCTTCCAATTACCTCCGTCCATTCTTCGTCGTCGTCGCTTCCAGAACTCTCCTCTTCGCTCTCTTCCGAAGAAGAGTCACCCTCTTCTTTCTCCTCCTCCTCGAAGTAGGTGACAATCTTGGCCTTACGAGCACTCCTCCTCTTCCTCTCAGGCTCCTGCAACGAAAGAAACTCAATTTCTAGTTTGAATAGAGAACTTCCGATGTTTCCTTCTTCTTTACGTTGGAATTGGTCGCCAGGACCGGTGGAGGTCCTCTCTTGTTCAAAGGCTCCTAAAATGAAATTTCACTAAAAATTCCACAGAAATCGTACTTTATTTGGAGAAACCGGCTCCTCCTCCATTTCAGTATCTTCCTCTCCGCTTTCCTGAATATTGGATTTCACTCACTTGGACTTCACTCAATTTCAGAGGTCTCTTACCTTCATCTCCTCCTCGACCATCGTTTCCACTTTCCTCTTCTTTCCCTTCTTGGAAGAGATGTCCCTTCCCTCCATATCCACGTAGTCCATCCCATCGTCGTCCACCACGCCAGCGAAGTAGTCAACTTGGTCGAAGAGCTCCTGAAATTTCAAACTGTACTCTTTTTCTAACCAAATCTGACCTGATCCTGAGGCGTTTCTTCGTCAAGGCGTCGTTGAGGCTCTGGCTCCTCCTCGATTTCAGTCTTCACTTCCACTCCTCCTCCTTCTTTGATGTTCTTCAGCTTCGCCTGACACCCAATTGCCAGAATCCTGAGATCGTAGACCAGTTTGTTTTCAGTCTTCTGTAGAATATGCAGCTTCCTCTGGCAGTCCTCAATCTCCTTCTTCGTCTTGGAGGTACGACGGCCCAGCTTCAGTCCCTGGAGCTCCTGAAAAGGAAAAGAGTCGAGGGCCTTCCGAAGCCTTGGTTACCTCGGTGACTTCCTCGCGCGACTTCTTAAAAAGGTCTCCGATGGATTCCTCTCCTTCCGACTTCTCTCCCATTGCCTTGCAGCCCTCCTCCTTCAGTTCCTTCAGTCTCTGTGGGATGAGGTTGGCCAGATTGACCAAAGCGACCCTCTTCTGAGCCATCTGGATGATCTGCTTGGCATCATCCGTGAGGCCAAAGAGCTCCTTCGTCTCGGATTGTTCCTGAAATGATGGAATTATAGAAAAATCTTGGGGAAATGTACCTTTCTTATGTCGTCCTGACACTTGTCCAATTCGTCCACCAACTTCTGGACTTCGAAAAGTGGCTGAAATTAGAATTTAAAAAATAATTATTGAGGAAAGCAGGCCAGATAGAGAAACCGAACGAGACAGCCGGGTGGGTCATACTTTCACAAGGAAAAAGCCGCATGGGCATGTCATTCATCATTTACAAAAATAAGTCCGCTTTGGCAAGCTATTTAAAACTTTGCAGCCGCTTCTGACCTTCCCCTGAGAACCGAAACTACTTATTTCCTTAGTCTTCTCAACACAATCCTTAAAACATACCGTAGGAGTAGCCACGAGGGCGGAATCATCCGCAGACTCCTCCAAATGGTCCTCCATCCTTCCGCCAAAGTCGACGTGGTCGTGGAGCTCCTAAAATTCCAAACTTCTTTTTTTGAACTCAATTCTGACCTGATTTTGATTTTCAGGGTCGCCGTTGTTCATTTCCTCTTCGACGGCTTCTTCCTTCAGAATGGGAACGTCTTCTTCCAAATGGATGTGATCGACGGCGGCTGTGATCACCTGGTCCTAAAAATACCAAAATTTATGGAAAACTCGACTATATTGATCGATCGTATGAAGCATAAAAGATGAGACAGGACCGGAAGTCTTAAAACGCCCACACAAATCGCACCTGATTCGAAGACTCCGGCTCCTCCTTGACTTCCGTCTTCACTTCGTCCACTTTTCCCTCCTTGATGGTCTCCAGCTTCTTCTGACATCCGATCGCCAGAATCCTGAGGTCGTAGAGCAGGTTGTCATCTGCCTTCTGCAGCCTATTGAGCTTCCTCTCGTAGTTCTCAATCCTCTTGTCGATCTTGGCGGTGCGGTGACGTTGTTTCAATCCCTGGAGCTCCTGAAAAGCAAAGTTTTATAAAATCACAGATACAACCCAGAAAGTCAGAAGGCTTGGTTACCTTGGTGGCCTCCTTGCGGATCTCTCCGATCTTCTTAAAGAGGGCTCCAAAAGATTCCTCTCCTTTAGATTTCTCCCCAATCGCTTTCCAGCAGTCCTCCATCAATTCCTTCATTCTCTTTCTGATGAGATTGGCCAGGTGCACCAAGACGGTCCTCTTCTGACTCAGATGCCTGATTTCCTTGGAATCATCTGCGAGGCTCAAGCGCTGCTCCGTCTTCGACTGCTCCTGAAATTATAAAATTCTAGGAGAATTTGGAGGGAAAACACCTTTCCTATGTCGTCCAGGCAGTTGTCTAACTCATCGGCCACCCTCAGGACTTCCAGAATCCTCTGAAATTGGAAATTTAAAGACTTCGGCGGCCTGAGGCTGTAAAAAGCGGTCATATGTTGCATTGGGGTGTAGAAAAAAGAGGATTTTGGAAATCACACAGGTTTCTGGTTGAAAACGGGTGGTCCACTTTCTTTCTGACATAATAATATTCCATATTTCCCTGTAATTACCTCCTCTTCTGCCTCCTTCACGTGGTTTTCTCCAGCCGCTCCCCCAGAGCCTTCGGAAGCAGGCTCCGTCTTCACGTCAGCGGCGTCAGAGGTGTCCTTCTGAAATTCCGAGATTTACACTGATTTTGAGGCTTCTGAAGGATCAAATGAGACAAATGATTACCTCCTTCCCTCGGTCTTCTTCCTCGTGAGGTCCCAAAGATGGCTGTGGCCCTCTCTCCTGCCTCTCTTCGCTGTCCTCCTCCTGTTTGATGGAGACCTTGTCGATGAGGCCGTTGTACTTCTTGCTATCTGAAATGAAAGATTTAATATTTAACATTGTAAAAATATGTATTTTTATGTTTTTCTGGCTTCAGAAACTGAGAAAAATGGTAGAATTATCATAAAAAGTCGTTTGAGTAATTGACAGCCGCAGTAACACAACTGACAGTTTTAATTAGGCGACACTTTATTAATGGGGAAAACCAATTGAATAAATAAAATATTTAATGTACTTAAGGCGTAATTTAGATCAATAACCCAACGATCCAATTCACTCACCGGGTTGAGAATCCGGTGGCATGATGACGCAGCCTCCTTTGGCCGTCTTCTCCGGAAGGTACGTCTGGCGTTTTTGATCAGACATCTTGTAACCTACCCAATTAACTGAAAATAGTTTATTATAGAACTAATTTTTGTAAAGAAAACTAAAACAAAACATTCAATTATTCCAAAGTTTACTTTTATTGGAATTTTAAAACATGGCGGGTTGACGGCGGCGGCAGGCGGCGGAAACCGCGACGCGTCCCAGACGCTACCGCTTGCGTGAAATGACAGCCGCCGCAATGGGCGTGGCTTCCGCGTTGTCTCTTTCCTCCTCAAAGTGCGTGCTCTCTCACCGCCCCCGATTCAAAAGCTGGCTCGCTGCCAAAGGGTGGCGGCGACCGGCGCTCACCGCCGCCGGCTCAATCAAAAAACACGCCGTGAAAAAGGAAACCGATTTAAGGCACAGTTTGACAGGTTTCATTTGCCAATTTCGTTGCAGGACCCAGAGTAATTACAGCCTGATATGATTTCTCCTTTCCAGTTCCTCCGCACAAATTCGAACCTGCGCAAGTCTGGGAATCGCTGAGCCCGTCGCTGCCACCGAAAGGGATGGCTTCGGCCAGGCGGACCAGTTCCTCTACGAGAAAGCCGCCGATTTGGCATGGAAAAACAAGTCCTGCGGTTAGTATTTCGCCTCTCTCTCTCTCTCTCTCTCTCTCTCTCTTTCTCTCTCTTTCTTGCTAAAATCTCTTTTTAACTTTCTGTTTTCAGCGAGACACAGAAATCAGAAAGAACCAACTGGCCAAACTGGCCCTTCTCAACCGAAACTTCCCATCCAACTACCGTCCTTCCCATCCATCTCTCTAAAACCCTTTCCATTTATACTAGTTTTAATCTCTCTCATACTGTAATTGTTAATGAAAATGAATAAATATGGTTGTTCAGTACTCCGTCGTCTGCTGTGATCCTAAATTAAAGGCCGGCTAGTCATTTAAACTCACTTCGATGCCTGGAACAAAGTGGATTGGAAATGGAGGCACACTCACTGGTTCCAGGAAGATCCTAAATCCTGGAGTCGCCTGAGGCTACCTGAATGGATCAGAAAAACCCAATGTTTTAATTTAAAAATCGCATTTATTTTAAAACATCGGTATTTGAATATAACAACAAACAGGGGCGTGGCTAAATAAGTTCAAGTTGTAAATATGTGGGTTTTAGTCCTTTAAATTCCAAATTGGCGGCTTTTCGATTAAAGTAGCTTGGGAACAGCGTGGATTCAATTGGATTCAAATGGTCTGGTGATTTTGTGGTATCGGAGAGGGATTCTGAATAGAGGGAGCTTCAGCCAGACTGGGAGAGTCGAACGCCCAACACTCCAGTCTCTCGACCGAAGCCGTTCCAAAAGACCGCGAGAACCCAAAGAAACAAAAATACCTCGTTTTTGAGGCAACCTCTCTCCAACACCGCCAAAATTAGGCATTTATGGGGATTTGACGTTTAGAATGATGGGAAATGAACAAATCTCTCTCTCTCTCTCTCTCTCTCTCTCTCTCACACACATACAGGCACACACTTTTAATTGTGTATCTATCTCATCCTCTAATTGTTACTTAAAAACGAATAAATATGATTAACTTATACGTTCTACTTTTTTAGTTTGTGTTGGTCCCTCACTTGGCTACGTGCGCTATTCAGCCAGCCGGTCGATTGATTCGAATCGCTCGCCAACTTTCGAGTGGTACCAAGCGGCAGCTGCTGATGAGAGACGCTCTGGCGCGAAGTTTGAATAATCCCGACCAAAAATCGATGTCTTCTATTATTTTGACTGATATTTCCTTTCTTATGACTGTTTTCTGACGACGTAAACAAACCGTATGCGCTGGGCTGATTAGATCGCTGAGTAATTTGATCCCTGTGGATGGGCGGAAGAGTTGGGCCTTAGAGAGCAGTCTATCGACACCCTTTTGTCTCTTCTTTCTCTCTCTCTCTCTCTCTCTCTCTCTCTCTCTTTCTCTCTATTTCCCTATCTCTCTCTCTCTTTCTCTCTCCCTTCGTATATCCCTTCGTAATAACCGACATGCAAAGTGGCGAAATGCCTTACTCATCTGCCTTCTTTTATCCCCGTGACCTGGCGCCTTGTTTTTCTCGCATACAGACACATGCAACGGCCGGCGTGCGCTGTTGCTTTCAACCACAGCCCCTTAGTTCCGTTTAAATTCTTACAAACTGCAATTTCTTGGTTTCAAACTGACAATTAGTTTCAGAAGAATGTCTGCTGATAGTGCTCCTAGTTCTGCCCCGGTGATTAAGCACGGTGAGTGTTTGGAGGCAGAGAGAGAGAAAGAGAGAGAGAGAGAGAGAGAGAGAGAGAGAGAGATAAAGAGAGAGAAAAAGAGAGGGAGAGAGAGAGAGGAAGAGAGAGAGATAGAGCGAGAGAGAGAAAGAGAACAAAACAATGAAAAAAGTATCTTTTCAGTCAAGGGATACGAGTTCATCCACGAGGATGTTCGCTGGATTCACATCCCCCTTGACAACGTCTTCCTCTCCGAAGACCTCCTCTGCGGGAAGTTCATTGAGAGGTAATCTTAATTAACACACGTACACACTCATACACAGGCACACATACAGTTTCACTCACACAGATTCACTTACACAAGTATACATGCACACACACAGACACACGCACACACTCTCTCACAATCACACAAACACACCCTTACTCCCTCCCTCATTTACTTACTCACTTTCACACTCATTCACTCACTCACTCGCAAACTCACTCACTCACGCACACACCCACACACATTCACTCCCTCTTTCTCATTACTTTGAATGAATCATCAGTATTTTCAGCGACCCGAAGGACTTCGCTATCTGGCCCACTTCCCTCCCCTCCATCGACTGCGGCCTGTTCATGTTCATCGTGAACAAGAAGGCCTTCCACTCCTTCTTCCAGTTGGAGAAGGACTTCACAGGCACCTACAAGAGGACTGTGAGGTCGTCTACTGAGGTGGTCGAGGACAGGATCCACGTGAGGATCCTCTCCGTCAACGAGGAAGAGACCATGGAGAGGAGGGTGAGTGAACTTCAATTTTAGCTTAAGAAACATTGTGAAATCAGTTTTTGAAGTGATGTGGCCATTTAGGTGAGCTTCCTGGCCACTAGGAGCGGCAAGTTTCTCTCCACCTTCGTGGTGGAGTACCTCGTCAAGGCCCCGGGAGAGAAGGTGGATATGGCCAAGTTTGAGGTGGAGGAAGAGGAGGAGATGGAGATTGAGGAGGGAAAGGAGGAGAAAGTGGAGGTAAGAAATGTTTTCATTGTGGTATAGTTTACCCGGTGTCCAATCGCTGTTTCTGTCAGTTAAAGGATAGTGGTTGCATGATCCCGCACAGAAAAGCGGTAGAGCAAAAGCGGCGCCACTCTTGTAGCGTGAGAGAGCACGGGGAAAAGGAGTTCGAAGAGAAAAAGCCAAAAAGCAGCGACTGACATCTTTTCCCGCTTTTGAATTATTTTGAAGGCAAACTGTTCTCTGGACAGCGACTATATCGATTGACACGGCTGCCACAGCCGGTCGCAGGCCGTGTGGCACGGGAGAGACGGCTTTCGTTGCGGGACCCAAGCTCTATTTATAATGAAAATTGATGGGCAAAAACATGAGAATACATTGTTTTGAAAGAATTTGAGTTCAGAAACGGATAATTAAAGTGTATTTTGTAATCAATAATCAAAAGTCTAATTTCAAAAGGCAGGGGATGGAACAGGGGTAGTTTTGGATTACCACTCATCCAAAATCCATGACCTCGACTGGCCCGCGTTTCAGGCACCGTTGATGATCACATGATTTCAGAAGCCTGAGGGAGAAGTCCACACCGCAGAAGCCGCCATGGAGCTGAAGGGCAAGCTCGATCAGAAGGAGAAGGTAAGCACTTTCTGGGCGTAAAATGATTGAATTGCTTATGAAAACGGTGGCCAACAGAGTTGAGATGGCGCTTTTGAGAAATCGCTTGTGTTTCTATGGCTGTAAAAAGGATCAACCTTTTCTTCAGATGCCCATCAGGAGAAGCCGCCGTTTGGTCGCCGAGCATGCTCCCTCTCACTTGGTTGAGGAAGAGGAGCCCGCCATCCCCGCCGAAGACGCAGAAATGGACATGAAGGTGAGTGCTTCGGGGAGTACTTTTTTTTATTGAAAACGCCTGAAACTTTGAAATAGATTATAACACCACTTTTGAAACATCTCTTGAGCCCTTTTGACCAACCTTTTCGTGTTGGACGGCCCGCATTTCAGCCACCCTCGATGATCACGTGATTTCAGAAGGCTGATGAACAGCAGGAGGCTTTTGCCATTCCCGCCGCTGAAGCCGACAACGACGTGGAGGTAAGGCTCAGGGAGAAGGACAAGGTGATCACTTTTTAGTTCACTTGTCTATGTAAAAACGGATATAAGGTTAAAACTGCTTCTGAAAACCTCTTTTAAAAAGCCTAAACGTCAAAATGGCATCTAATTATAGTTGTTGCCAATTCTAGTTCCCCCAATTTTTGCCCTTAGCGCTGAACTGCGTACGCCATTTTCGTTCACACGCAATTTTTCTGTGGATTACTGTAGCTACGGTTTTGAATTCTCTTATTTTCTTGAATTTCGCTATTGTTTTCTATCATTTTATAGTTGAATTTGTACAAAGTAGTATTCAATTTGTAAAATTAGTTAATTTAATTGGTCATTGGTAGTCTCCCAGTTCGGTTCTCTCAGGATGTTTTCATGTTTTGAATTGCCCGCCCTTTCATTTGCGACGGCAAATATTACTGTAGCCCTCTGTTATAATGTCGTTTAAACGAACTAGCATTGGCACAGACTATACTATCTTTGATGCACTTGGCCCGCTTTTGAGACATCTATTGTGTTTTTTTAATCTACTTTTCGTTTTTGGACAATTTGCTTTAAAACTTGTGCAGAAAATGTGTTTATCGCATAATTCACCTTCCAGTTAATAGAGAAAGCGGGGAAAACATGTCAGACGCTGGTTTCTTGCGCTTTCTCTGCGCACTCCTACTCCGCGTGCTCTCTCACGCTGAATGATTGGCGCCTCTTTTGATCTACCGCTTTTCTTTGCGGGACCCATTATCCTTTAACCGGCAGAAACACCGATTATCCGTTAGATATTGACGGCTGGCATTAAACGATTGGTAGTATGAATAAATGATTTCAGATGGGAGAACAGGAGGAGGCGGGCGTCCCGGCCGAAGACGCCGTGAGCCTGAAGAAAAGGCTCGAGGAGAAGGAGAAGGTAAGCACTTTGTGGGCGTATATTGCTTATGAAAAGCATAGGAAAACCACTTTTGAAGCACTTGGCCGCCTTTGTTTGACCATTTGGTTTCAGTCTGTTGCATAATTTTGATGATTCCAGGACCACTTGGCTGCTCAGCAGGCGTGGGAGGCTGAGGAAGATCCCTTCCTCCAGCTACCGCTCCTGCAACAATTGCATGAGCTCTCTAAAGAGTTGGTCGAGCTCCAGGGACGGTACAAGGCCACCCTCGGAGACATCTAGACATCCGTTTCCGTCTGTTTTTACTTCTTACGTCTTTACGTTTGTTTACGTGTTTGTACGTCTGTTTTCCGTCTGTTATACTGTTTTTGAGATTTTGAATGAATTTTTCACTTGTTTTAGTTGTTTTCTTTGTGTCTCTTGAGCAAGTAACTGTATCCGTTGTGGATGATTAGGCGGGGGGTCAATTACAACCACGACACCCTGCTGCGCAACAGACAGGCGGCGCACAGTTGCGGGCATCAAAAGGACACCTCGAGTTTCGAACTCCGCTGGCTGTGAGGGATTGAAACCTTCGAGTCGTACAATTTTATAAGTCATCAATCCGGTGGATATAGACAGAGAATAAAACAGAAAACGTCTCTTTTTCCATATTTGGCCGGCCCGTTTCGGCCCGAATACCGAATCACAACCAAGTTAAAACTATCGTAAACGCAGCAAACATTGATTTTTTGGTTTACTGTAGCTCGTGTTACTGTAACTAAAGTTGGGGTTACAGTATCCACCGTTAAATTTGGCCATATTCACAACAATCGATCTAAATATGGCAAAGACTGTGATTTTTTTTGAAATTTTAATTCGATTCAAGGGCAAATGTCTTTTCTGGGATAATTTGTATTCGATTGGTTATACTTTTTAACGTATTTTTGTTATCGGGAGTAAAAAATTTAAGGGACTATAAAGTCCACTTTGTTCCATCCAAGCGCATTATTCGTAGTTCCCTCTGCTGCCTACGTGCGCAATGCGGCCAGCCGTCCGTTTCATTCGAATCGCGCGCCAAGTTTCAAGTGATGACGGCATCTGGCCCTTTCGAGCGTCTGGAAAGATGACTTGGGCGGGAAGTTTTAAAAACTGCACAAGTTATCGATCCATCGTTATACATTAGCGATTGATTAGAGACGGTCTTATTGCCTGGGCTGTAAAAGGAAGCATGGACAAAGGGCCATCTGGTCAGCTTCTTTGTCCTCATCACTCCAAAGTAATCGTTTGGCACGTGTCCTTTTTGTCTCTTACCGGCTGGCACCAGTCATATCCGCCGCTTGCAGTGAATCCATGAATGCGTCTTGTGTGTGTGTGTGTGTGTGTGAGTGAGTGTGTGTGTGTGTGTGTGAGTGAGTGTATCTTTGCGTGCGTGCGTGTCTGTGTGTGTCTTCCGATTCCTCTTTTCTTATGAAAACTGAAAGGTTTCTTACTCATCCTTTGTCTTTTGACCGTCGGCCCGGCCGACTCGGCCGTATTGTTTTTGTCCAATGCTGACCCATGCGGCGCGTGATGTTTGTTTCAGCCATACTCCCTCTTTCGCTTTGCAACTTCTCATAAACCGCCATTTTTAAAGATATTTTCTGGTTTTATACATTAATTTAGGGTTTTCAAGCACGAGGATGCCTTTTCCTGCGTCTTCTGAAGACAAAACCACGTCTACCAAGGTAGGGGAAAGGGAGAGAGGGAGGGAGAAAGAGAGAGAGATAGAGATAGAGAGAAAGAGAGAAAGAGAGAAAGAGAGAAAGAGAGAAAGAGAGAGAGAGATAGAGAGAGAGAGAGAAGACTAATAAGATGAATTTAGGAGCCAGCTTTGAGGAGGAGCTGCCGCACCCCAAAGCCGAAGAAGCCTTACGGCGACTTTGAAGAAGGCTCGGCGACGGGAGCCAAGCGAAATGTGGCGGCCGTTGACTTGAAAACGCTGCTGAATGAGGACTATGAGAAGAAGAAGCAGGTAAGATTTTTCTTAACCAATTGTATTTTTTTAAATTCATAAAAGTGCAAGCAAAACGCATTTTAATGCCCATTTAAATTCTTTTTGAAACATTTACCGTTACCTCTCCAACTTTAAGCAAAGTTTATTTTATAAAGCTATTGAAATCTTGGGTAACTTTTGCATAATGTGGATAATTTCAGGTCTTCGCAGAGGCTCACAAACTTTGGGAGACAGAAAACGACCAGTCCAAGGAGCCTATTCTTCGGCACGAGATGAACGAGGCCTTCGAGGCCTTCATCAAAGCCAGGGACCAGTTTAAGGAAGCCGAAAAGAAGGCCTGATTGTTACTGTTGATCGATTGTTCTCTTTATAAACAATAAAAGTGTATTTTCTTAAGTGATTTCGTCTCTAAAAGTTTAAGACTTAGGCTTTAGGCTAAATTTTAAGGGTACCTCGGCCTCTCTCTATGTCTCAATCTGATTGTTCTTCCCACTCAGACACTTAGATTCCCCCGATAGTAACTGTATCCACTGTTGATGATTGGCCCGCGATAACGGGGTCACTTACACCAGACACCCTGTTGCGCAAGGGACAGGCGCCGTCGGTGGCGAGATAAACAGCCAATTAGCTCCTTCAACTCAGCTGGCTAGAGGAGTTTTCTCTTTCGTGTCATCTGTGTTTCATAGGATCAAGCTAGTCGGCAAGAGAGATACAGAGAGAGAGAGAGAGATACAGAGAGAGAGAGAGAGAGAGAGAGAGAGAGCAGATGAATGCTTTCATCACATTAATGCATAGAGAGCTGCTACAGTTAGGTAGCTTCTTAAATTGATTGGGGAGTGGTCTGACGAGTGAAGCTGACCCTTTCCCACAGGCCGTTTTAGTCTAGTAAAGATGAATTCTCTCCAACAAAAGGACAACTACCTCTGCGTCTGGGTCTTTTCTTAAACGGGAAGATGCCGTTCCCGGTATCACAACTCAACGAAGCTTGGCTCAAATGCAAGTTCCGCACGGCTGTGATAGCGGGTTGGGCTTCTTTGGTTTGCTGGTTGGGGAGGACGAGGGAATGGCTGTCATCGGCCGGCAAGGACTCTTTATAGTGGCCGCCGGCTGGCAGCCCCGCCTCCAATCATGGGCGCCATTGGTTGAGAGAGCGGTGCGCCACGCCCTGTCTACAAGCAAGGGAAGGAACGAGAGAGAGAGAGAGAGAGAGAGAGAGAGAGAGAGAGAGAGAGAGAGGGAGGGAGAAAGAGAAAGATTTCTCACTTCAAATGGCTGATTCTATTAGTCCCTAACCTCACCGCCAAGATCCCTTTGATTTACAACCGCCCGTGTTGGACCTCTGCCAGCTGCCTGTCTACAAAGGGCAGGCGCCGAGCACGTGTTTATTGCCAAGTAACCGAGGCAAAGAACTTCCCCCGATGGCGGCGCGCGTTTTACAGCCACGCGAGAGCAGACGGCTTTTGGGCATCGAGCCAAACGCGGGCGCACTGGGCAAAAAGCTAAAGTTTCGGGTGAGATGTGATCCAATAACATCAGACCAAATCCCATTTCCCGAATAGAGAAACAAAATAAACAAGGCTAATCTATGTGGAATAGGGCCCTAAATTAGGCATAAAGTCACTTGTAACATGCTCAAAACCCCACGCTATGCATTATTTCCAATGTCGCATAGCAAAACAAATGGCTTGCAACATTCAGAACCAAGGCAGACCTGCCAAAATTGCCGATTGCCGCAGGCTTTTCCTGCTTGTTTGTAATATTCGTTGCGGGACCTACCTTTAACTAGAAAATTTAGAAAAGGTTATTGAAATCGAATCAAGGATGGATGGTGGTGAAAGATGTGTATACCTTGGTAGTTTTCGCTTTGGACCACTTTGGTCCTTTCATTGTCATCTCAGGTCCATATCCTCGTCTGTATTTTAATTGCAAATGAAAGCTCGGCTGACTTTTGGGTGCTGTGTCAAACACAGATGGACAAGTTAGAAAGGGTAAAAAAGTAGATGTTATTACACGACCACAGGACAAGCATGACTTCCGATGTCGTCTGGTGCTGATCGCCTTGCCTGTTTCCGTCAAGCCACAAAAATGTCAAAATGAGGAGGCTTTATTTTATATAAAGAATCAATGGAAACAAAAGATTATAACAATCAAGGAATCTCGGTCGAAGGCTTCGAAGTGGCCTTCCTCTGGCCTCCAGTCCTATTCGCAACGGGCACTGAAAATAGATATTTCCAGGGATTTGTCTTTTAAGAATCAGGTCGTCGATTGAAAAAAAAAACCTTCAAAGAATTGATCTCACCGTTTCGGATGCTCCGGCTCCTCCTTCACTTCGGCCTTCACATCCTTCACTTTCCCCTCCTTGATGTCCTTCAGCTTCTTCGGGAATCCAACGACCAGGTTCCTCAGGTCGAAGAGCAGGGTGGCCTCCGCCTTGCGCAGCTCCCGCAGCTTCTTCTCGCTCTCCTCAATCGCCTCGTTGATCTCGAAGGTTCGGCGCTGGTTTCTAAGTCCCTCGAGCTTCTGAAATCGGAAAATTAAGGAATCCTCGATGCAAAGGGCCAGATCAGCTCGTCAGAAGTATTTCTTACCTTGACGGCCTCCTCGTGAGCCGTTCCCATCTTCTTGACAATGGCTCCGATGGACATCTCTTCTCCCTGCCTCTCCTCTCCCATAGCCTTCCAGGCCTTCTCCTTCAGTTCTTTCTTTCGCTCCGTGATCAAGTCGGTCAATTTGACGAGTGGTCTCGCTCTCTCCCTCAGACGATCCATCTCCTCGAAGTTGAGCGCATTGGCCGCACTGACTAAGAGCAGTTTCACCTCGGCCGTCTCCTGAAAAAAAAAACAATTCGAACATATTCTGAAGGGATATTACCTTTTGGACGTCATCATGGCAGTTGTCCAACTCGTCGGCCAACTTCAGGACTTCGAGAATCCTCTGAAATTAGATATTTAAGACAAATGATTGAGAATTTTACCAGTTAGAGGGAATTTTTTACTTACCTCATATTAAAGAGCTTGAAAAGATGCTCTAGAAAATATATAACAATTTGAGGTTTAAATGCGTCGTTTTGGAGAAATCTTAAATGCCATTTTGGGCACAGGCAACAGGCACTTGTGGAAAACCAGCATTTAACGAACTACGTGCATGGTGTTTACGCGTCCGTCCAATCCATTGGTTTATCGATTTTATGAAAACTTTGGTTGTCTGACATGGTAGCGCCGCGCGTTTCACACTCGTACGAAATCGGCGGCCGGGCAAAGGGTAATCTGACTGTATACTGTAATAAGCACCATATGCAAATACAAGTCGAAAGTAGGTCCCTGACGTTTCCCTTAAGGCTCAAATAAGGAGCGAACAAAAGAAGTAATCGCTTTTGAAATGAAAGCACCTCCTCTTCGTTCTCCTCCGTGGGGTCTCCAGACTCATCCTCACACAGAGAAACAATTGTCGGTCCCTCAGAGTCTTCGTCAACTGGCTCTTGCTTCATTTCATCACCGTTGAATCACCGTTGACTCATACACCAGAAGATTCCATCGAGCTCCCAGGCGGAACGACAGAAGCCCTGCCGATGGAGTCAAGATCTAAATAAGAAAGTGTTTAAAAAAAGATGACAAACCCTCCGTCTTGATATCCGTCTCCGGCTTGACATCACCTTTCTCTTCAGAAGCCTAAAAAGAGGTTAAATTCTAGGAAAACAATAAAAACGTACTTCAGAAGCAGTCGACAGGATTCCCGCCCTGGAAACAGTAGAAGAACGGCAGATGGAGGCAGCATCTGAATAAGAAAGTTGAAAAAAAGAAGAAATATTGGCAAACCTTCAATTTTGACGCCCGTTTCCAGGTCCTGCTTCGTCGCAGCGCTGGTTGTTGATGGGGCATCAGAGGCCTGGAAACCGCAATTTTATGTCAGTTTTCCCACAATTCTGTCGATTTCACGGCGAAATTCGCAATTCTGCCACCAAAATTGGGGTTGTTTCGATCGAAACAGCATAGTTTTCGGTGGTAAAAGGTTTAAACTGACCCAATCCTCGGCCCTTCTCTTCCGTGGCGGCAGGGAAGCTTCCTTGGCGACGGCTTTCTTCGGACTGGCACCGATGTCACCAGACAAGCCGTCTTCGTCCTTGAGAGGTTCCTTTGAAAAATGTCTATATAAAAGAAATTTATTGAAAACATACATCAGAAGATTCCATCAAGCTCCCAGGCCTAGAAACGATGGAGGCCCGGCCGATGGAGGCAGCATCTGAATAAGAAAGTTTATAAAAAAATATGAAATCTACACAAACCCTCCGCCTTGATATCCGTCTCCGGCTTGATGGTTGTAGAAGGTTCTCCGTCAAAGACAGAACCTCTCTCTTCAGAGGCCTGGAACAAGGAGGTTAAATTCTAGGAAATCAATAGAAAACGTACTTCAGAAGCAGTCGACAGGATTCCCGTCCTGGAAACAGTATATGAACGGCAGATGGAGGCAGCATCTGAATAAGAAAGTAGACAAATGAAGATAAAATATAGACAAACCTTCAATTTTGATGGCAGTTTCCGGCTTCTTCTTCGTCGACGAACTAGGGGAAGTTGATGGGGCGTCGGAGGCCGCACCTCTCTCCTCAGGAGCCTGGAAACCCAATTTAATGTCATTTTCCCCACAATTCTGTCGATTTCATGGCAAAATGGTTCAAGCTAACCGTATCCTCAGCCCTTCTCTTCCTTCGCGGCAGGGGAGCCTTCTCGGCGGCCACCTCTCCTCTCTGCTCTTCTTCCTCAAGAGGCTCCAATGGCTGCGGCTGGGGAGGGAAGTCTTCAAAGGCCTCAGGAGCCTCCATTCCAATGTCCGCAGCCTCCTCCTAAACAGGGAAAAATTCTAGGAAATCAACTTAAAACGTACTTCAGAAGCAGTCGAGGGGATTCCTCCTCTAGAAACAGTAGGAGCCCGACAGGCGGAGGCGGCATCTAAAAAATACAGTTGAAAACAGGGTGGAAACTAGACAAACCATCCGTATTCGAGGCGTCCTCCGGCTTCCTCTTGCTCAAAGAACTGGCCGCGGGAAGTGGTGCGTCTTCCTCCTCCGCATCCTGAAAATCCACTTTATAGTCCTTTCTTCGTTTTCTGCCAAAGTTTTGACAAAAACAGCTACTTTAGCTTCTTTTTAGGTGAAACCTTTCTCAAATCTCTAGTTTTCCCGAGAATTAGTAAAAACTCACCGAGTCCCTGGTTACCGCCGGGCCGTAGCACCTCCTGGATCTGCGAATCAACGGACCCAAAGGCGGACTCTTCTTGGCCACGGCCTTCTCCTTGGGCTCCTCTTCCTCCTTATTTCCTAACTGGATGTATTCATAGAAAGTGTGGGAAGTAGGCAGGCCGCTGTGGTCCATCATGTAGGCGATCTGGAAAAGGAACGATGCAATTAAGTTTGAATTGTTTAAAATGCCTTAAATATGTTTCTAATGATCCCAATAGTCAATTAGAGTTAGGCAAAAAAGACACCGACAGGGATCGAACCTTGGTCGTTTGGTTGGAAATTTATGGGACCAAAATGAGTGGATATTGGAGACACGGGCCCGACGGCCGGGCCTGCGAGAACCCTGGTCTCTCTCTCTCTCTTTCTCTCTCTATATCCCTCTCTCTCTCTCTCTCTATCTATCTCTCTCCTACCTTTCTCGTCAAGTGGTCGTCCACCGGGTGACTTCAGAACTCCCCTCTCCCTAGTCTCGTACTCGTCCCAATCGTTGACGCCGTCGTAGCCGCCCTTGCTCTTGATGAAGCCGTCCTCTATCTCCTTCCAAATCGTATTTGGAAAGTCTCTGTAGATGTTCAGGACGTTGTTGTGGAGGGTCTGCCTCCGCACTACGAAAACGTAGGATCCCACGAAGGGAGGGAGTTCTTTAGGGCGAGACTTATTGAGCTTCAAGCTTAAATTCCTGAAACCTCAATTTTGAGAGAAAATTGCAGTTTCGTACGGTAGCAAGAGGCTGAGGATCTTGTTGTGGCCGGTGTGGTGGGTGGAGGGCCTGTAGAAAACGGTGACTCCGTCCATCTCGAATTCGTAGGAGCCGTCTGAAATGAAAGAAGTTTTTTTTAAACGAATTGCTTTTGACAACAAAAGACCACTTGGCCTGCTTTTTGGCAATGAAAAGCCGCTTTTTGGCAACCAAAGGCCGCTTGCCCTAGTTACTAATCCCCGTGCTTCTTGCACTCCTTGATGAACTTCTCGTAGTCGACGTCATTCTCTCCCTTCGGCGTCTTCTTCTTCTGCGTCTTTTTCTCCTTGGCTAAATTCATAATTGTATAAAATAACAAACATAAAACTCACTCTTCTCCTTGGCAGAGGCACCCTTCCTCCTGGAAGAAGTTGGCCGTGGAGCAATGGGAGTGGCCTCTCCCTCGGGGCTCTCCTCGCGAGTCTTCTTCTGCTTGCCGGCCTTCTCCCCGTTGGAGACCCCGTCGTCTGAAATAGAAGCAGTCTGTTGAGAAAACTTGTATAAATTTGAGAAAGTTGTAATTTTCTGGCTTTCTGAAGAATTTAGGCTACCAAGAGTTGGAGTTTCAGTTGATAAAGCCATCCGGAGCGGCCTGAGGCCCCGTTAATCCGGCTTCAGGTCACCAGAAACATCAAGCGGCCTTAGTTTGCCTAAAGCGGCAGTCTCGCACAATGAAGGCCAGGTATTCTGCGTCTTTTTGACCATCTCTTATTGACAGGCGAATATATACAGGCAGTTCTATTTAATCGATACTGCTGTGCTTGCTGCCACCCGGCTGGCAGCAAGCTTCCTGAATAAAACAGGGCGCTTAAAATAGGAAACATCCGTTTTACTCCATATGAAACAGTTTAATTTAGTTAATGGTTAAATCAATCGATTAAGGTTGCACAAAAAGCAAAGGCACCGACTGGGATCGAACCCTGGTCTCTTGTTTCGAAATTTGGTGGTTCCAGACAGCATCCTTACAAATACGATTTAAAGGACTATATTCTTTTGGTCCTACCATGAAATAACAAAAACCCCACCGGATTCAGAATCCGACTCGATGCGGCGTCGTTTCGGCGTTGGGTGCGTTCTGGGCATCTTGAAATCAGTACCTGAAAAACGTTTATTTAGAGAGAATTAAGGTTAAAAGGGAATAAGAAGACAACAAAGCGTGTAAAAATTGATGGGTAGGGATGCATTTTGGTATGTCTCCAAGAAATGCGCGCCGTCTGCGTCTCCTGATAAGCTATGCTCTCTCCCACAACAAAAGGGCGGGGGTGTCCCTTAGCTGCCAGCTAGCTGGCAATAAGATTGAAGTACCAATCAATCGAGAGATTTTACGCAGCTTCAGACACGCTGTGAATCACATTAGAACTCATGAAAGGTAAAAACTAGATGACAGCTGGCTGGCAATAAGAAACAACCAGCTGGCTTTGCCTCGGCGATGGGAAAACATCTTGTATTCGTTTGATTCCATGGATTTTCTGACAAAACCTTCGAAATCAGCTTTTTTCAGTGGAAAAAAAGTTTTAAATCGATATATCTCTAATTTGAATTCGTCAGAAACGTCGTTTACAAAAAGCGGTGTTCTCTAAAAAGCGAAAATGACGCCAAAAGCGAGACAATCGGGATTTTAAGTAAGATAAAATTATTCTATCGCTTTTCTATCTTGATTTTCTCTATCGTCTGGATGAGTTCTTTCTTTCTACAATTTACAACCGACTGGCAATAGGCCGTCAAAGTCATTTGTGCGCGAGCAGGGCTGAGATGGGACAACAATAAGGGAGGGGCCTTTCCAAACCTTTAAAACAATGTAAGTTTCGGTATAATTTCATGAAATTGTCGCGTAGAAACACATACAAGATGACCAGAAACAAGGCACACAGTTCGCATGAAAACAAGTGAAAATCGATAAGCGATGGCAGGGCCCACGGCTGCATGATTTCACCACATCTAGGATATGGAGATACGTGGGGGACCTGTCAATTCAACTAAGTTTTACAAAACATTTATGTCGAACTGTATTTATTCTCTCGAAGAATAAAGCTCTAAGAATAAAGTGTTTGAAAGAAAGGGAGGGATTGATGCGGTGGATCTTTGAAAGAACCAGAAAGCGCCAAAAAGCGAGATAACTTAACGGGAGTTATCGCTTTTCTGTCTTTATATTCTAAACAATGAGATCCTTCTAAGGTTTAGAACTTTCTGCCAAGTAGTTCTCTCCTTTCTCACCAGAAGATATGTTGATTTTCTCTATCGTCTGGATGAGTTCTTCTACAATTTAAAACCGACTGGCAATAGGCCAAGACCAAAAAGTGGATATACTTATGGAATGGACGGGCGCGTAAACACCGTGCAAGTAGTTCGTTAAAATGCCAGTTATCCACAGGTGCCTGTCGCCTGGAATGGCCAGAAAAATGGTATTTCAGATGAATATTTCTTAAAAAGGACGATTTAAACAACAAACTGTTACATATTTTCTGAAACAGCTTTCAAGCTCTTTAATATGAGTGAGAAGTCAAAAATAAGGGCCTTAGGGTCCCTTTAAGCGACAAATTTGGCTTTTTGCAACTTTTTAAAAATACATTTTCTAATGCGTTTTGGAGCATTTTCCGGAAAGAAAGTGCCTTTTGGCTGGGAGCAGCTGCTTTTATGAACTTCTTTTTGACAGCCGGCTGGTTCAAAATAACCGAGCCGTTTGGAGAGCAAAATTGGAATATTGCCTAATTGCCAACGGCAAACCAAGGGTTTTTGAATTTAAAAAAAGTAGATCTTTCCCTATTCTTACGACAATGGTGAACGAAAAACATCTTCCCTTCCAAGCTGTTAATTTCACACCGAAGCGGCAAGAAGAGATAATATGGTCAAATGAAACGGCATCCTAACACAACACAATTGAAGAGTGGAATAGTTTAATGTCCTTCAATGACAATGGATAAAACAATTACTGGATAAGAGGGTAGCAAAATAGGAGAATCTGGGAATATCACAATCATCGTGGCAAAGTGGAGCGACACTTCTTTGAGTTCTTGTGCCTGGACAAATCGCTCGACTGCTTGTAGCTCGTTGCAAACCTCGCATACAAATGACCTCTCCTGGGAGTGGCTGCGCTCGTGCTCCTTCAAGACGTCGGATCTTTTGAAGCTCTTGTCGCAGTGACTGCACTGGAACGGCCGATCGCCGGAGTGAACCACTTGGTGGGTCTTCAGGCCTCCAGCGGTTGAAAACTCTCGCTGGCAATCGCCACATTTGAACGGTTTTGCCTTCGTGTGAGTGCGATGGTGTGAGAGGAAGTTGAGGCGGTGCGTGGACTGATGTGGGCAGAATCCACAAGGGAAAGGAGGACGTTCCTTCTTATGCGCATACTTCATGTGGTTCCGAAGATCCTTCACGCTGAGTTTCTCGAGGCAGCCAACGAAGGGACAGCTTTCTTCGACAATGCCTTGATTCTGAAACGTGGTATTGTATTTATGGAAGCTAGAAGTCTACCTGAGGATCGTTGTTGTCCGCCGATTGATCCAATTCTTGGTCATCCTGACCTTCTTCTGTAGATTCACTAGATACCATCGTAGGAGTAGGATCCAACTTCTGAAAAAAGAAACTTTGCCTCTTACAGGGCAGTTGAGAGAGAGAAAGGAAGAGAGAGAGAGAGAGAGAGAGAGAGAGAGAGAGAGAGAGAATCCCTACATCTTTCGGCCCATCCTTCTTGCCACTCGAAATGTCCTCCCCGTCTTCTTTCGCCAACTCCTCCTCGACCTTCTTTTTCCCGTCGGACTTGGGTGAGTCGACACGTTGACTCCTCCTTCTACTCATTTGGTCCTGCAAAGAAAACAGTAATTCCATGTTTTTTCCGATCAATAAAGAATAAAGCAAGAGCCCACTTTGCTATCCCTTCCATCTGACTTTCCCTCCAAACCGTTGATCACAGAGTGTCCCTGTCCCTAAAATCCCAATTTCTTCGATTTTCCAAGAAAACTGACATGTTGGCCGTCCTTTTCTCCACCAGATTCGTCGTCTTCTGTGCCATTCAGCTTCCTTTTGTTGACCGCCTAAAAATCGAGATTAGAATATTGAGAAATAGACCAAATTTGATAGAATTTGTGACCGATTTGGACTGCATTTCTATGATTTACTCAGTCGTCTTCCCTCAGTGCACTGATTTTGATTATTTGGCCAGGAAGGCGAGTAATTAGCATTCAATTCCAATGAGAATAAAAGCGAAACCAGCCAAGCGGCTACATAGATTTTAATCGTTTTAAATGAAAAAAAAGATGAATGGACTTATCTTTACGAAAATTACCGATAAATCGAGTAATTATGGCATAATTCCAAGTAAAATTATAATTTTACGCCCAAAATATTAATCGAAGGAAATCCCTTCAGCCAGCTGATTGGCGCAAACACAAAACTCCTTCACTTATTTTATCAATTTAAAATTTTAATAACAATTAAAAATACATCAGAATCACAAAGAGAACCCGATATTTTCCTGATCAATTTTTAAAGTGAAATTTAACCTACCCTGATATTATCGATCGATGGAGGGTGGTGGGAAGTCGATGGGCCGTCGATAGGAGGGCCTTCTGGATCCATGGAGGCTCCTTTATATGCGAGATCAAATAAACATATCCACCACCGAAACAAAAGGGATTATATAGCCGAAAGAAACGACATTCTGCTAAAAAAAACACAACTGAATAGTGGAATAGTTTAATGTCCTTCAATGACAATGGATAAAACAATTACTGGATAAGAGGGTAACAAAATAAGAGAATCTGGGAATATCACAATCATCGTCTAACTTTGGAGTGAGTCTGCATGTGCTTGTGCCAACCGTTTTTCTGCTTGAATCTGCGGAAGCAAACTTCGCACACAAAGTTCCTCTCCTCGGAGTGAATGCGCTCGTGGTCCTCCACGTAGGCTTCTCGTTTGAAGCCCTTGCCGCAGATACGACAACGGAAAAGCCGCTGCTTGGAGTGAACTTCCACTTGGTGACTCCTCAGGTGTCCATCCTGAGTAAACCGTCGGTCGCAAATGTCACATTTGAAGGGTCTATCTCCTGTGTGGATCCGATAGTGTTTGAGAAGATTCGAGCGGTGCGCGGACGGCTTTCTGCACATTTTACAGAGGAAAGGAGGACGTTCCGTATGTCCGTTCTTCATGTGATCCACCAACTCCCCTTCAGAATAGCAAGTCTGGGGGCATCCGAGGAATGGACAGGGCTTTTCGACATTGCCTTCATTCTGAAGCTTGATATTGATTTGATTGAAGCAAAAAATCTACCTGGGGATCGTTGTTGTTCGCCGACTGAGGAGAGAGAACAGGCATCTGAAACGAGAAATTGGCCTCTGACGTAGGAGAGATTCTTACTTCGATCGGACCATCCTCCTGGTGCTCTTCTGTATTTTCTACATTGAGATCGGGCATCTGAAAAAAAATCATATTTTTTGACAGTGCAGTTGATAGACGGAGAAAGAGAGAGAGGAGAGAGAGAGAGAGAGAGGAGAGAGAGAGAGAGAGAGGAGAGAGAGAGAGAGAGAGAGAGAGAGATTCTTACCTCACTAGGGACATCCTCCTGGTGTTCTTCTTTATTCTCTCCAGTGAGATCGGGCATCTAAAAAGAGACCTTTAGCCACTAACGGTGGAGAGAGAGAGAGAGTGAGAGAGAGAGAGATAAGGTAACCCCTACATCGTTCGGCCCATCCTTCTTGCCATTCGAACCGCCCTCTGCGTCTTCTTCCGCCGGCCTCCGTACCTTCTTCCTCCTTTTCTTCGGCTCCTCGACCTCCTCCTCGTCCTCTTCCCCGTAGAACTTGGGCGATTTGACACGTTGACTCCTCCTTCTCCTCGTTTGGTCCTGCAACGAAAACCATAATTCCATATCTTTCCAATCATACACTAAATTGGGGGGTCCGGGTGGGGTCTGCGGACCCCCCACAACGCCGAAAATTTCCCGCGGCCCCTCCCCAAATGGAACTTTTATCTACGGACCCTCCCAAACACCATAGGTACCTACCTTACCCCCAAAAATTTTGGCTCTGCGGGGCCCCCCGCCAAGTGGAGCCCAATTTAGTGTATGTTTCCAATCGATAAAGAATAAGGCAAGATCCCACCTTGCTATCGCCTCCATCTGACGTTCCCTCAAAACCGTTGATCCCCGAGTGTCCCTGTTCCTAAAATCCCAATTTCTCCGATTTTCCAAGAAAAATAACATGTTGGCCGTCATTTTCTCCACCAGACGCGTCGTCTTCTGTGCCATTCAGCTTCCTTTTATTGGGCGTCTGAAAATCAAGATTAGAATATTGAGAAATAGACCAAATTTGATAGAATTTGTATCCAATGTGGACTGCATTTCTATGATTTTGGCCAGTCAACTTCGTAACCAGTCAAGCGGCTGACTCGATTTTAATAGTTTTAAATGAATAAAGCGCTGAATGATTTGCCTTTATGAAAGAAAAAAACATGTAAATCGAGTAATTATGGAAAGTAAAAAAAAATCCAAGTAAAATTATAATTTTACGGCTAAATCTTGACCGGAGAGAAGGAAATCGAGCCAGCCAGCTGATTGTAGCCAACACAAAACTAAAGCGACTCCTTCATTTATTTTATCGATTTAAAAATTAATAACAATTAAAAATACATCAGAATTGCCAAAGAGAACCCGACAGTTTCTTGACCAATTTTCATAGCAAAAATTAACCTACCCTTTGATTATCGATCGACGAAGGGTGGCTGTGGTGGGAAGTCGAGGGGCCGTTGATAGGAGGGCTTTCTGGATCCATGGAGGCTCCTTTATATGCGAGATCAAATAAACTTATCCACCACCGAAACAAAAGGGATTATATAGCCGAAAGAAACGACATTCTGCTAAAAAACAATTGAATAGTGGAATGGTTTAATGTCCTTCAATGTCAATGAATAAAACAATTACTGGATAAGAGGGTAGCAAAATAGGAGAATCTGGGAATATCACAATCATCGGGGCAAAGTGGAGCGACACTTCTTTGAGTTCTTGTGGTTATACAAACTGCTTGGCCGATTGTAGCTCTTGTTGCAATCTTCGCACACAAATGACCTCTCCTGGGAGTGGCTGCTCCCGTGCGCCTTCAAATCGCCGGATCTTTCGAAGCTCTTGTCGCAGTGACTGCACTGGAACGGCCGATCGCCGGAGTGAACCACTTGGTGCTTCTTCCGGCTTCCAGCGGTTTTAAACCGTCGCTGGCAATCGTCACATCCGAACGGTTTTTCCTTCGTGTGGGAGCGATAGTGTGAGAGGAAATTGTGGCGGTGCGTGGACGGACGTTGGCAGATTCGACAAGGGAAAGGAGGGCGTTCCTTCCTATGAGCCTTCTTCAGGTGGTTCACAAGGTCCTCCTCGCTGGGCGGTTTCTCGAAGCAGCCATCGAAGGGACAGCGTTCTATGACAATGCCTTGATTCTGAAACAAGAAATTGCATTTATGGAAGCTAGAAGTCTACCTGAGGATCGTTGTTGTTCGCCGACTGAGGAGAGAGAACGGGCATCTGAAATGAGAAATTGGCCTCTGACGGAGAGAGATTCTTACCTCGCTAGGGACATCCTCCTGGTGCTCTTCTGTATCTTCACCAGCGAGATGGGGTATCTGAAAAAAAACCTGTTGCCACTGACAGTGATAGATGGAGAGAGAGGGAGAGAGAGAAAGAGAGGGAGAGGGTGAGAGAGGGAGAAGAGAGAGGTAAGGAAATAGATAAGGAAAGAGATTAAAGAGAATGTTTAAAAACCTGTGGGATTGAAATTAAAGTTTAAAGAAAAATTAAATCAGATAATTTCACCGTTTCGGAGTAATTATGGCAGAATTCCAAGTAAAATTATAATTTAACGACCATAACCTTGGCCGGAGAGAAGGAAATCGCTTCAGCCAGCTGATTGGTGCAAACACAAAACAAAAACGGTTCCTTCACTTATTTTATCAATTTAAAAATTATCGATCGATGGAGGGTGGCTGGGGAGGGAAGTCGAGGGGCCGTCGATTGGGGTGCCTTCTGAATCCATGGAGGCTCCTTTCTCTGGAAAATCAAATAAAAACAACCGATTCCATACCACCTCCGAAAAAAACCAAAAATAGCGAGATAATAACATAAATAGATCGATAAACAAAGAAATTTAGCAAATTACGTGCAAATTCTAGTGAAACCAGGATTTTGGGACTGTTTTGAGCATGAACAAGTTAAACCAAAAGAGGAAAATGGTACAAACCCGCCAAAAGCGGCTGCCGGGGTGATTTAATTACCAAATTACCGTAATTACAGATCAATTACAGCGAACACTGTTTAAACTCCAGATTTTGAATAGGGAAAACTTCTATACGACGCGATAACTATAGAAGAAAGTTAAACAATCAATTTCGCTCCATGAAGTAACATCCATGTTAGAAACACTCCCAAAACAAAACCCAAAAGAAACACTCCCACTCCCAAAGCTCCAAACTAACAAGAATAACCCAAAAATCAATCTTAAGTAATTTTTATGATGTTTTGAATAAAAAAACAACAAAAATACCCCAGAAACAAGGACAATCGACAACAAAAAGTGCCAAACGTTGGCCCGAAATCCAGGGAATTTCGACAACAAAAGCGCCAAATAACATGTCGTTAAACACAGGACACAGTCGGCGTCACTTTAGGTGCGTCGCTTTTTTAATTAAGATCTTCAAGTTCGTAAATTCAACATCCTTTTTTTGCATTTTCACGGATATTGTTCAGCAAATGGTGGTAATAGTTGCACAGGCGCCTCCGTGGGGCTAAAGGGAAGCAGCACCGCATTTGTACCAACTGCCTGGATATGTTTTTTAAAAGAATATCAGTTTTATTTCGATTTTCACCCAATATTTCATGTTCCAAACATACCCAATGAAAGCTCCCGCAGAGGCTTAGCCTTAGAACGATAGGGGTACTTTTGAACCCTAATTCTCCAATTTCAATTGAAAGTTGACTAAATCACTAATGGCATCTGCGGTCATCTGCGATAAAAAAGCGGCCTGAGGATGTCATCAGCCGTCATCTGCTGTAAAAAGCGGCCAGAGGATGGCATCTGCGGTCAAAGCGGCCTGAGGATGTCTTCTGCGGTCATTGCATCATTCCTGGGGTAGCTGACTATGTGTACAAACGAAACCAAATTGACAGCTCTTTATCGACCAAACAAACAACAGAGGCACATGAATTATGTCCTATCAACTGTGATCTACTTCTTCTGCTTCAGCGGGCGCCCGGTCTTCTTCTTCTCAGCCCTTTCTTCTTCCTCAGACTCCTCCTCCATGTCCTCGTCGGTGACGGGAGCCTTGGCCTCGACTTCTGGAATGGGCTCCGCTGCCCCTGAAAAGAATAGAGTTTAAAGCGGAATCAAGGGTGAAATTTGAGGGTTTCTCTCAAGGTTTAAGGGCACAATTCCGAGTCTCAGACAAGAAAGAAATTCACTGAAGAGGCGGAAGGACTGAAGATTTCTGCGGAGATCCTCGATCTGTTCAAGGGAGAATCCGCTCTTGTCCTTGTGCGATGTGCAGGGCTTTCCACTTGGTCCTTTCACTGAAGACAGGGTTTTTGGAGAGAGAGAGAGGCGAAAAACTTACCGCAGGACTTGTTTTTCCAAGCCAAATCGGCGGCCTTCTCGTAGAGGAACTGGTCCGCCTGGCCGAAGCCATCCCTTCCGGTGGCAGCGACGGGCTCAGCGATTCCCAGACTGGCGCTCAAGTTGAATTTGTGAGGAAGAACTGGAAAGGAGAAATCATATCAGGGCTCGGACCGCTTTTTGGCAACCAAAGGTCGCTTTCTGGCAACGAAATGCAGTTTGGATCGGGAACTGGCAACCAAAGGCCGCTTGAACTGCTTTTTATCAACCAAAGGCCGCTCGAACCGCTTTTAGACAACCAAAGGCCGCTTCAACGCTTTTCGGCAACCAAAGGCCGCTTGGACAACTTTTCTTCTAAATACCATTAAACTGACCATCTGGTTCTCTGATGGCCGTGAGGTCCCGAAGGCCGTTCCTGGCGACAATCGTGTGGTGGAGAGTGCTGGCCACTGTGACGCCCATCCTCTGAACTTACTTAATATTTGAATAAAGAAGGGAAATCTCACAGCCTCCTTGCTGACGTATTTCAAATCTCGATTGATGGCGCTGTGTTGGCAGCGAACGGCGTTGCAGCGGCAGGTTATTCCATCGGCGAACTTGTACATGTCGCCGTAGTCCCAGAAGAGCTGGAAAATGGACAGAAGTGTGTGCATGTGTGCACGTGTGAAAGCGGCCTGAGGCTACCAGAATCCGCCTAAAGCGGCCTAAGGTGCAAAAAGCGATGTGACCCACCTCCTCCGTAGGCAGAATGTCCCGTTTGGCGACGAGGAAAGGGCGCCAGTTTTGTATACGCAGGTCATTTCGGATGACCCTAAATTGAAGATTAGTATATAGGCAGTTGAAATTGGAATACCTGAACATATCCAGATTCCCGTCACAGCCGTTGGAGACGAATCGACCGATATTTCCTTGACGGGTGGGGTCTATGTAGAGTGGATCCCTGGGCCACTGAAAATTGGAATTTAGAGGGTGCAATTCACGAAGAAATCACTTTGTTTGAAACGATTCCTTCTCAACTGAGAAGACCGCTTTCTGGCAGCCAAAGGCCGCTTTTTTAGCATTTTAAGACCACTTGGACCGCCTTTGGCGATCAAAGCCCGCTTTTACCATTTTCTGGCCACCAAAGGCCGCTTTCTGGACAGCTTGGACCGCCTTTGGCAACAAAAGGCCGCTTTTTGGCACTTTAATGCCGTCCAGGTATGCTTACCTCAGCCTTCCTTATGCGGGCGTCAATGTGTTTGACCCATCCTCCCTTCCACCCCTTCTCATCAGAATCGTAGAAACTGAAGGCGTATTGCAGGTGGTTCTTCGGCCTTCGTCCCATCTCCCTGTGGTCCAACACCTCTCCAGCGAATTCCATCACGAGTTCTCCTAAAATCTCAGAATTATACATTTTTACGAATTAATTTACAATTTAATTCAATTTTTTTACAGTAAAAAAAGAAATTTACTAATTTATTAAAACAAATTTAAAAAAAGAGGGAAAACCAACCTTTCCCAATGAAGGACCTGGTCCTCACTCCGAATCCAACGTTGTTCTCCTTTCGTTTGAACAGCTCCAGGCTGAAAACGGGATTTTTATTATTTAAATAGGTTTTTTAATTTTAAATTAATTAAAATTAAAAATAGAACTAACTCATGTCTGGAGACAGTAGACTGCAGCCGCATAGCGCAGTTCGGAGGGCATCCGCATGCAGGGCCACAGGCGAACAGAAGGACGTCGCTGTATTCCTCCTCGGCCTTGATTTCCATCTTTCCGTTCTGAAAATGAGTCAGTGAACACGTGAGTGCGTGAAAGGGGTCAGTGATCACGTGAGAAAGTGAGCACGTGAATGCGTGAGAAAAGATTACCTTTAACGGCTGGAAACCCTTCTTCTTGGCCAAACTGGCACACTGACAGCTTTCCGGCACACATTCACCTTCACACGAGCAGGTGATCTGAAAAAAAAGGGTCTCGAAACGATCAAAACTTGGCACAATTTCAAAAATTGCGTGTTCTCTGCTGTTCCTTATATAAAACACTCTCTCGTTTAGCCTAGTTTCTCTGCGTCTCTCCCATAAATCACTCTATTGTCTTCTCTAACTTCTCTGCGCCTCATCCAAACGAACATTGTCTCGTTCTCATTTCTGCGTCTCGCTTTACACCACACTCTCTCGCCAGTTCAATCTTTTCTGCGTCTCGTTCCAAGGGGCACTCTCTAGTCCTCTCTAACCTCTCTGCGTATCCTCGTATTCAGTACTCCCTCGCTTGACCTGGCTCCGCCCACCAATTAGCATCTACCCAAACTAACCAAAGACCTCGGCAACGGCGGTGCCAGTTCCTTTGTCTTCAGAATAGAGGTGGTGATGTATTTGAAGGAGGTGGGAGGCGTCCTGTCCTCGAGATCGTCGCTGAAGACCGGAATCGGTCGGGATTCCTTCCCTCCGCTGACGTCTCTGAAAATTAGAGTATTAGGACTTTCCTCTCTTTCCCCCCTCTATCTCTGTCTCTCTCTCTAGTTCTCTCTCTCTCTCTCTCTAAACTCACACTGTAAATCTGAGCCTCTCCGCCGGTGGATGGTACAACGAGGAGAGGTAGGGCAGAATGAAGGGAGGAACTGGTTCGTGGAGATGGACTCCATCACTCTCTCCCACTCTGAAGGCAAATGAGTGCCTGACGCGAGGCCTAGGCTCCATTTGGCCATCAGCGGGGAAGGGCGCCGGCGGGGGAAAAGACGGACTCCCTGAAAATAGCGAGTAAGGATGAATTATATTCCGATTCTGGCGACCTCAGGCCGCTTTCCGCCCTTTTCTGGTGACCTAAAGCCGCTTCTGCTTTTTCTGGCAACCTTAGGCCGCTTCTGCTTTTTCTGGTGACCTCAGGCCGCTTTCCGCTTTTTCAGGCGACCTCAGACCGCTTTATGCTTTTATGGTAACCTCAGGCTGCTTCTGCTTTTTCTGGAGACTTCAGGTTACTTTTTCTGGAGACTTCAGGCCGCTTTCCGCTTTTTCTGGTGACCTCAGACCGCTTTCCGCTTTTTTCTGGTGACCTCAGGCCGCTTTCCGCTTTTTCTGGTGACCTCAGGCCGCTTTCCGCTTTTTCAGGCGACCTCAGACCGCTTTATGCTTTTATGGTAACCTCAGGCTGCTTCTGCTTTTTCTGGAGACTTCAGGTTGCTTTTTCTGGAGACTTCAGGCCGCTTTCCGCTTTTTCTGGTGACCTCAGACCGCTTTCCGCTTTTTTCTGGTGACCTCAGGCCGCTTTCCGCTTTTTCTGGTGACCTCAGACCGCTTTCCGCTTTTTTCTGGCGACCTCAGGCCGCTTTCCGCTTTTTTTGGCGACCTCAGGCTTCCGCTTTTTCTGGTGACCTCAGGCCGCTTCCGCTTTTTTCCGGTGACCTCAGGCCGGTTTCCGCTTTTTCGGGCGACCTCAGGCCGCATTCCGCTTTTTTGGTAACCTTAGCCCACTTTTCGCTTTTTTCGGCAACCTCAGGCCGCTATCAGTCGTATTCGTAACTCACTCTGTCTCTCCGACTCTGGCCCATTGGCTTTCCCGGCCTTCTTATTCCTGGCCCTTGTGCCCGGTGGCTCGTTGATGTCGCTTTCCGAACTGGATTCTGAAAAAGAATTCTCATAATTAAGAGTTTGATCCATCCATTTTTAGGAATATTGCGGCCTCAATCACACAGGGCCAACTTGGGAATATCTCCGACAATCCCTTGACTTTACATGTAACGTGTATTCCGTTTACGCATTTTTCTGAGGATCGAAGTCAGAAAAGAGGGATAAACGAACCATCAACCGTGGGCAGAGGCCCAGAACCGAGGCCCAGGGAGACCTCGCTGCCCCCCATCCTCACTCTCGATTTGGTGGCCAAATGGCGCCTCTTCTCAAGGCCTTCTCCCTCATTTCGTCCCTTCTTCAGATTCCCGTGGCTGTCTTCTGAAAATCAAGGATTCTTAGATTTTGCGTCTAGCACGGTTCGAAACCGCCGTTGGAGGCGCTATTGAGCCTAAAATGACACTGACAAGTGATTTCGGAAGTGCTACATGCAAATTAGGCTTGTTAATTTCAAATGAGACCTAGGCGCGAAAGAACTGACCATTCGCCGCCACAGACTCCGCTTCGTCGCTGGAAACCTCCACCAGTCCAGAGGACTCCTTGGATTCCTCTTTTCCCTCCTCCTTTCTCCATTTGCGAGATTTGACGGCGAAATATTTAGGGGGGCCGCTCTCCTCGTCTTCGTCTGAAAATAATAAATTTATATTTTCCCCTAAAAATCGAAATTTAAAAAAAATTGAAGCTCCGAAAGTTTAGAAAAATCACCTGAGGACATGTTGATCAATGGAGACGTCTCGGGAGAGCCAGCCTCCGAAACATCCGATTTTTCGTCATCTGAAATTATGGCATTCTTTAATTTTTGGGATAACAATTGCAGTATTCGCAGCTTTACGCATGACATGCCCTGTGTTTACGAGCAGGACCGCTTTTTGCAATTAAAAGCCGCTTTTGGCAACCAAAGTCCGCTTTATCAGCTTTTTGGCAATCGAACGCTGCTTTTTGACAACCAAAGGCCGCTTAAACCTCGTTTCTTTGTAGTGGGACCCTTGTAGGGTCTTATTAGGCCTGGTTTGCTACCCACTGGCAGCCTGGCGCCTCTCAAACCCAGACGAAATCGGCTACAGTAGTCATAAAACAAACCATCTACAGTAACCAGAGTGTCCATTTCCTCGCCGGAAACGTGGATGGACTCCTGCCTTGGTCTTCGTTTGATGGCGAAACTGCGCCTCTTCCCAGGGCCTCCTCCCTCCTTCAGATCCCTCTCGTCTTCTTCGTCTGAAAAATAATGAATTATTAATTTTTAGCCAATTAAGGCTCTAAATTTCTAATTAGAAGAAAATTACCTGAGGACATAATGAGAACCGCAGCCGCTTTCGGAGGGGTCTTGGGAGAACCATCCTGTCGAACATCAGAATTTTCGTCCCCTGAAATTGTGGCAGTGGTCCAAAGAACGAGGCGTCGCAGCAGGACAGCGGCCTATGGATGCCAAAAAGCGGCTTATAACTACCAAAAAGCACGTCAAGCGACCTTTGCCTGCTGAAAAGCGGTCTTTGGTTGACCAACACTATTGGGCTTTACGCACTTTTGGGGGTGCTATTTAGAAATTTGAAAATCATTTTTAATTGAATCCGGATTGCGTCAAAGTGGTTGTCGGTTTGCCGCGCTCAATTGCAAAAAGTTTAAAAACAAACGCGGGATTTGGTTGGCAAAAAGCGGTTCATCGGGCCTATGGCTGCCAAAAAGCGGCTTTTAATTGGCAAAAGCGGTGTCGAAGTCGGCTGCAAAAGTTAAAACAAACCATCAATATTAACAGGGGCGTCCATGTCGTCCCAAGAGATGTCAGAAAAGGGGGTGGACTCCCTTCTTCCCTTGCTGGATTTGATGGCGAAACGACGGATCTCGGAGCCTTCCCTCTCCTTCCTTCCCTTGAGATCCCTGCTGCCAGCATCTTTCTCGTCTGAAAACAAAGATGTTAGAATCAAATCTGGATATGACTTCATAGAAGCAAGGCCTCGCAGAGCTAGAAGCGGCCTCATGTTGTCACAATGCGGCATTTAATTGCTAAAAAGCCGGTCAAGCGGCCTTTGGTTGCCAATCAAATCAATAAACAAACCATCTACAGTAAGCAGAGTGGCCATTTCGTCGCCAGAAACGTGGGGGGACTCCATTCCCGCTGGTCGTTTGGTGGCGAGACTGGGCCCCTTCACAGGGCCTTCTTTGTCTGAAAAAAGATGAATTTGTATGGTTAATTATGGCTTTAAATTCTATTCACACGAAAAATTACCTGAAGAGATAATGGTGAGAAGTGCATCCGCTATGGTCTTAGGGGGACCTTCCTTTCGAACTTTCGAGTTTTCGTCATCTGCAATTATGGATTCCTTGGGTTTTCAAAGGATGGCTCCGGCTGTTAGAATCCTCAAACAGTTTCCGCTTTTTCCTGCGACCTCAGGCCGCTTTCCGCTTTTTTGGATGACCTCAGGCCGCTTTCCGCTTTTTTGGATGACCTTAGGACGCTTTCCGTTTTTTTGGACGACCTCAGGCCGCTTTACGCTTTTTTTGTGACCTCAGGCCGCTTTCCGCTTTTTCTGGCGATCTCAGGCCGCTTTCTGAGGATTGAAGTCAGAGGGATAAACGAACCATCAACCGTGGGCAAATGCCCAGAATCGACGGCCAGGGAGACCTCGCTGCCCTCATTCCTCCCTCTCGATTTGGTGGCCAAATTGGGCCTCTTCTCAGGTCCTTCTTCGTCTGAAAAAGATGAATTTGTATTTTTTTCATTTAGGACTCGAAATTTCCAATTAAACAAAAAATTACCTGAAGAAATGATGGTCAGAAGTGGAACCGATTTGGTCTTGGGAGAACCTTCCTCTCGAACTTTCGAGCTTTCGTCATCTGAAATCGGGGATTCAGTGGGTTTCCGAACGATGGCTACGCATTTCAGCCATCCTTGGTGCTATTTCTAGAACTTACCATCGGCCGAAGCCATAGATTCGTCGCTAGAAACGTCGACCACTCCAGAGGACGCCTTGGATCTCTCTCTTCCCCTGCCGCTGGTGGTGGAATCACGGCGCGTCCTCGAAACACTCTCAGGGCTCTTCTTTCTTCCCTTCTTCAGATCTCCGCTGGGGGAATCATCGTCTTCGTCTGAAAAAAAGAAGAATTTTCATTTGCCGCGTTGCCAAACAGCGGTATTGGAATGTCAAAAAACGGTCTTCGATTACCAAAAAGCGGCCTATGATTGCAAAAAGAGGCCTTTGAATGTCAAAAAGCGGCCTATGAATGTCAAAAAGCGGCCTATGATTGCCAGAAGCGGCCTTTGATTTCAATTAAAAAGACGAGAAAAAGGAATAATTACCGGATGATGAAACTATAGTGACCACTGGAACAGCAGCCGATCCTCCGGCCGACGCAGTCTCCGAGTCTAAAATCTTAAAATTCCACGCCGAAATAGCACAAAATTACCATTTCTCTGTTTGTTGACCGCCTTTAGAGCGGATTTGAATGCTGCGACGGAGAAGGGGCTCTTCCCATCCTCTGCCTTCTTTCCCTCTTTGGCCTTGCTCAACCACTTGTCCAAGGCGGACCTCCTGCCAGTAGTCTGCCCTGAAATTCAAGGATTCTTAGGTTCTCAACAATCTAACTTTCCAAAGTCATTCTGGTGTTAAAAAAGCTGACATTGGTTGTCAGAAAGCGACTTTTAATTGCAAAAAAGCGGCTTTTAATTGATAAAAAGCAGGTCAATTAACATCCAGTAAGGAAACTAATTATGTAATTATCTTATCGCCATTTAAATTATCTCGTCAAAAAAATTTCTTGGGCGGATTCGAACCCCCGATGTTTGTTTCCACAGCCATTCTGGTCTCAACCTACCCTTTGTCGATGTTTCTTCAGCCGTTCTGGGCGTCAGGTTTTCCTCAACCGTCTCCACCTCCTCTTTCTCCGCCTCTTCGCTCCTCTTCTCCCTCTGCTGCCCTAAAATTAGCCAATTAATCTGCATTTAGCCCCAAAAGAATATAAAATGAGGTAATTAACCCACTTTCATCCCTGCCATTCGCTTTCTCTTCCTCCATCTGCCTCGAACTGGCGGGAGTGGTGTCCCTGGTGCCGTTGACGCCGGTGGAAGCACTTCCGCTATCTAAATAGAAACTATTATAATTGTTTTATATTTTAAATTTATATTTTAAATTGTAATCATCTTAAGAAAAAAGGAAAATACCTCTGGGTGGACTTGGAGTGGCGATGCCCATCTGCTTCAACGGAGGAGAAGCCGGCGAGAGGACTAAAAGGCAGGAATTATTTAGTTACCTATTATTTTAATTTATTCATCTTTTTTAAATTAAAATTTAATAAAAAAACTCACTTTCAATGCTGGTATCCGAGTCCTCCCTGTCCCTGCTTGAAGTACATCGCTTGTACGCGAAATTCTTTGTCGAGGAAGATGATGGGTTTATTCCTCGCTTCTTACCCATAGTTTTCTGGAAATAGTAACATTTTTAATTAAACAATTTTAAAGTTGATTTAAAAGCGAAAAAAAAGAATGAAAATGGGCTTTTACAGCATGAAAAACTAAATTTAGGAAAGTGAAAAATTCAAACGGTTACGGTAAGTCGTGGAGCCGAAAATTGAAACCGCAGTTGCGTAGATTTCGCTGCAAGACCTACGAAATCCAAAATTGAGATAATTGACCTAATTAGCGTTTAATAACCGAATAGACACTGATTTTAACATTTGGTTCTTGCGTCGTTTACTGGGATGAACGGTCCGTCATGGACGAACAGTCCCTTGGATCCACAGTCGCAAGCATATGTTTAAATTTTAATTTTTTTTTCTGTTTTTGTGTTTACATTTAGCATAAATGGGACCCAAATCATCAGTGTAAATCTTTAGTAAGTTTCCAGTTGATCGGTCCTGCACCGAAAATTAGAAAGCTGCAAGAATAGTCTGCCGCAATCACGGCAACTTTGAAATCCGCAGGGTTGGGCCCCGCGCGGGCGCGTACATTCCAGGCTCAAACAGCTTGTACTTATTTATATTAAATGTATAATTTTTAATTTTATTTTTTTCAGCCATGGGTGACGAAAATTTCCCTGAAAATTTCCTTGCCACGCCCCGCTCGTCTCCGGATCTGCCGCTCGATGAATCTTCTATATCTCCGTCTTCGATTAAACAGGCAAACGTCATCCAGGTTCCATTTCTTCTTTTCTTGTTCCATTTTCTTTTCTTTTTCATCTGTTCCAAATTCTTGGGTTTACTTAATTTGCGAAATGTTTTTGTTAAACAATCTATGTTATTCTGTCGTCCGGTTTTGTTTTTTCGGCGGTGAAGTGGAATATTTTATTTGATCTCTCATAGAAAGAAGCCTCCGTGGATCCAGAAGGCACTCCGATCGACGGACCCTCGACTTCCCACCACAGCCACCCTCCATCGATCGATAATCGCAAGGTAGGTCAAGTTTTACATTGAAAATTGATCAGAAAAAGGCTATCGGACCCTATTTTGAACCAGCCGGGTGTCAAAAAGGCGTTTCTTTCTGGAACATTTTCAAAAAAGCGCGAGTCAGCCTGTTTTCAGAAAGCCACAGTTATCATATTAATGCAGTAAAAAGCACTCCTGCCAGCCAGCTGTCAGCAATTTACTGCAATTAGTTCACAAATTAGATAATTTTCGGTGATAATTTCGGTGAATTAGAATATAATAAAACCACCATTGCTGTGGCAGTATTCTGTAGATAACTGATCAGCTCAGATTTCTTAAATTCACCTTCAAATTCGCTAATTCTAACGATTTTCTTCCAATCTTATGGGTTTTCCTGGATTTCCCTAAACAATCAATAAAACTTATGTTTTGTCGTTTTGCCTTGTTTTTCTGAAACTGTGGTTTTCTCCACTTTTATACCTTTGCCATTTTCTAAGCTAGAAACTATCGTTTTCAGAGGAATTCCGAGTTCTGGCCCCAGAATGGACCAGGCTTTTGAGGAACAGGAGCTCTTTTCAAACGTCAAGGTAAAAAGCGGCTGATTTTCACTAATTGATTGATTTTACAGAAGGAATTCGTGGATTCCGAGGAAGGAGAGCTAAAACTGACAACTGGGATGGACGACAATTGGCCCGTCAAAGAGGAGGTGGGAACTTCTGTGAAGTAACCAGGTGTTATTTACTCATTTTAGGAAAACTTCAGCAATTTGGCTATTTCAGGCTGACGATACTCCCGTGGTCAAGAAAGAAGTGGATGATGAAGAGAATTGGGGATTTGGAAGCTGTGCTACGGGAGAGAAGCCAGAATTTGGCGGAAATCCGGTGAGAATTGATATTTTTCAATGAAATGATGAATTGAAAGAACCGAAGAGGAGGAAGTGGACTCCTGCGATGGAATCGAACAGCTACATCATCCAGAAGGAGCTAAACGCCGAAGTCAAGGTACCCAATGGTGAATTTTCTGTAATAACTAGTTTCTAGAAGGAGACTGAGCTATTTCCTTCCGTGGCTGAACAAGCCTTATCACCGGATTGTCGCTCCTTCAACGCCCACGATTTCTTTTCCAACGAGGTCGCTGTGAAGGAAGGAGAAGAGGAAGTGGAGAGTCAGACTGTCACTGCTGGAAGGAAGAATTGCCCCGTCGATGGGTGTTTCAAGAACCTTTCTTCCTACTATCTGGTGAAACACATGAGGCTTCATCCGAAACCCGTCGCCTGCTGTATCTGCAAGAAATCCTTCCCGAGTTCTTCTCTTCTCCGCCGACACCACGCCACGCATACGGGAGATCGGCGCTACAAATGCCATGTATGTGATTACACGGCGAACAGGAAAGATTGTCTCAAGAGACATCTGCGCATTCGGCATTCGAAGGAGCAACAGGAAAAGACGTACGTGTGCAGCTCCTGCGACAAGCAATTCACGACTTTGGCCGAATTGGTCGTTCACGTCCCAACTCATACGCGCCAAGGCTTCGAGTGTGACATCTGTGGACGCAGGACGTCTCAACTCTTCGACATGCAGATACACCGCCTCAGTCATTCCGATGAGAAACGGTATGCATGCAGCTTCTGCGACAAGAGATTCGAGAGACACTCCTACCTGAGGAACCACCTGCATTCGCACATGTGAAGAGACAGCTCCTGTGGATTCAATATTGCCATTTTGTCGCGTTGTTTCTAGTTTTCTTGTTATTTTCGTTGTTATTAAATCACTACAAAAGGTATTTTTCACTCAGTGTGGTTCCCCCACTTTTATACTCTGGTAGTCGAATGTTCATTGCTGGTCCAGAACAAAGGCCTTTTTATTTTGTTTATTTAAATTATTTTATTTTTTTTAAATTCATTTATTTAAATATTTAAAATCTGAATTGGCCCGTAATTTCATTTTTGTTTATACTCCTTTTTTTCAGATGCCGTTTCTTTTAATCCACTTTTCATCTACGGAAGATCCAGCTCCAATCGTCGAATGTCTGGTATTTTCCCTCAAAATAACTTCTTAAATACAATTTTAGGAGGAATCTGACCTAAAATTCCAACTGAGCGACTCCTTCGAGGATCTGGCCCCATTTGCCAAGGACTGTGCCTCCCTGCAGGAGAAGAAGATCAAAGTGGAGGTATTTCCAGTCGCATTTATCTCATTTTGGGATTTTCAGGTGGAAGAGGCTGATTTCTCTGGCGGGGGAGGTGGAGACGCCGTGACGCCCAATCCGGTCCAGGTTACTTTGTTTTTTTTTTGTTTGTTTTTGGGATTAAAATTCATCAATATTATTTGAAAATTGATTTTTGAAGTCGAAACTTTTCAGGACCATGTCGTCTCCTTTGCTCTTCATTACAACCATCCGGAAGACGAATCTCCCATTGTGCAGGAAGAATTGTTCAAGGAGGAAATGGTCGACGACGTCTTTGAAAATCAAAATCAGGTCAGAATTGATTAAAAATAAAGAAATTTGAAGATTTAGGGGTTTCCCGATCAGGTGGACAGCTTCGGTGGAATGATGGACAACGACATGAAGTCTCCGGATGATTCCCCCATGGCTACTCCTGAAGTAAGTTTTCAAGGTTTTATTTTCCAAGAATAAGAAATAAGTGGTCTTGGCTCCCACGAGCAAGGCAAGCGGCTGGAATGTTTTTAATAGCCTGGCAAGCGGCTGTCTGTATGAAAATATGACCTACCCGACTGGCTCGTTCTTAAAACGACTTGTTTCAAGGTGCCACTGGGTTTGAGCTTAAAAAGGGTTAAAAACATAAAATAAAGTTATTCTAGGAGCTTGTGAATAAAAGAAGCCATTAAGCGGTCGCCGCCAAGTCTTGCAAGAAGAAGAAGGAATCGAAGGGGGAATTGAAGGAGGATGGGAAGAGGAAGGTGGGGTTTTTCTCACTTTTAAGTAGAAATTAATTGCTTTCGTTGAAGGAGCCTGAGAGGAAGAGGAGGAATAAGACTATGACAGTCACCTACTTCGAGGACAAGGAAAAAGAAGGAGAATCGTCATCTGAGGAAAGCGGGGAGGAGAGTACAGGAAGCGATGGTGATGAAGAGTGGAATGAGGTAATTGGAAGATGCAAAGAAGACAGAAGATGCCATTTTCAGAAGAGCAAGAAGAAGAAGAAGAGGATGGAAAGCGAGGGAGACGCGTCTGGTCAGCAGCGAGGAGGGACGTTCATGGATTCTGAAGATCAGCCGCTAGTGGATAGAAAGGTCAGTGTCGGTCATGTTCACGCCAAATCGATAGCTTAAGGTTCTCAGGAAGAAGAAGATAGGTCTTATAACCTCCCCCATCAAGAAAAAGAGGAAGGAGAGTGCAGTTGGTGGAAAGAAAAAGGAGGAACGAGAGAAGGTTTGATTCTTCTGAAATTGAGTTATAGAAACATTGTTTAGGAAGAGGAGGACGATGCGATGGGAGGATGTCTCGGAGGTTTTGACGAGGATTCGGATCAGGAAGAACATCCAGTTAAGGATACAGTGGTCAAGGCCACCAGGGTTAGTTTTTTTTAGCAGAGTTTGCCATGTTTTCTCTTTTTCGGCTAGAAGTCAAATATATTTTCGTTTTCAGAAGCCCATTCGAGGCAACATGGCTCTCAACGAAGACGAAGAGGATGATCAAGAAGACGTAGACATGGATGAGACGGCCGAGGATGACGAATTGGAGGTAATTCCCACGAATTCCGTTGGCTTACTTTGATTTTTAGACGGAAGACCAGGAGGAGATGGACTGTCCCATTGACGGATGCTCTGAGAAGTGTCCTTCTGAAGAATCGCTGAGGAAACACATGAGGATCCACCCCAAGCCCCTGCTTTGCAAGACCTGTCAGAAGGCCTTCAAGGCATGTGAAGATCTCCGTCGACACCATAGGGTCCACTCCGGAGTCAAACCTTACCACTGTCCCACCTGCAAGAGGAAATTCACTGAAGCCGGCAACTTGAAGAGGCACATTCGCCAGCACACAGGAGTGCAGCCGTATGAATGCGATATCTGTGGAGAGAAGTTCAAGAGCTCGTTCAGTCTGGACTACCACCGACGCAAACACAACGAAGAGACCATGTTCGCCTGCACCATCTGTGACTACCGCAGTGCTTCTTCTGGAGGTCTGAAGAGACACATGCGTACGCACACAGGCGAGAAGCCCTTCAAATGTACCGTCTGTGATCACTGCTTCTCGCGAAAGGACCATTTGGAAGAACACAAGGCTGTCGTCCACGTGGGACAGAAGAGGCATTCGTGCAAGGAATGTGACTACCAGACCGCCCGTCCCTCGGACTTATCCAAGCACATGAAGAGGAAACACCTTAATTAATTCATCTGCCCTGTTCCACCTGAATCTCATTTTGTTTCCATTAGTTGTTGTCAATAAATCAGGCTTCCATGTGTTTTCTTTCATTTGAACAGGTTTATCCCAATTTCATATCTTCAGCTTTTTTCTGTCTCTACCAGGCGTATTATAAAACAGAGTTTTGAGCCAGAGCCAGTTTTGAGTTTCAGTTTGAGCCAACGGCGACCAGTGTCCCAACCGGGATTTAGAAAGTTACCAGTTTAGAAAAGCAGTTCCTGTCAGCGAAAATCAGTTTTTGTACGCCGCTTTATAAAAAAAAGAGCGCAAGACAGCTGGCGCCAATATCCAAAGTTTCTCTGTAACTGGGGGCATTTATTGAAAATATGTTTAAAAAAGGTTAAAATCTGCAATTAGTCTGGGTCCCGCAACGAAATTGTCAACTGGAACCTGTCAAACTGTGCGATTAATTGCTTTCTTTATTTTAAATTCCAATAAAGTATACTTTGGAATAAATGAATGTCTTGTTCTAGTTCTCATTGCATAAATAAGTTCTATAAAAACTATATAACCTGTTTTCAGTTAATTGGGTAGGTTAAAAGATGTCTAATCACAAACGCCAGACGTGCCTTCCGGAGAAGACGGCCAACCGAGGCAGCGCCATCATGCCGCCGGATTCTAATCCCGGTAAGTGGATTTATCATTGTTTTACGGTAACAAAGGTGTATGGTCCTTTAAATTCGAGTTTCGACAAGTTGGAGTTGTTCGGAACCGCGTAATTCTTTCAACCAAGAGCAGACCAAACGACCAGTGTTCGATCCCAGTCGCTGCATTTCATTTTTCATAACTTTCATTTATCTATATCCACTTTACTATTTTTAAGTATTTTATTTATATTCAAAAGGTATTTTTCACTTTAAAGGAGTGTCCCCTAGTTTAAACTGTCAGTAGTTCTATAGCGGCTCTCAATAATTGATGGCCAAAATGACGTAAACGACTTGGCCTTTTCTATGAGGAAACCTTATGCCGTTTTCTCAGTTTTTGAAGCTAGAATAACATGAAAATACATGATTTTACAATTTTAAATATAAAATGTTTTATTTCAGTCAGGAAGGAGTACAATGGCCTCATCGACACGGACTCTATCAAACAGGAGGAAGAGGGCGAAGAGAGGCCGGAGAGAGGGCCACAGCCATCTTTGGGACCTCACGAGTAAGAAGACCAAGAGAAGGAGGTAATCATTTGTCTTATTTGAGCCTTCAGCAACCCCTAAATCAGTTAAAAGCCTCGGAATTCCAGAAGGACACCTCGGACGCCGCGGATGTAAAGACGGAGCCCGCTTCCGAAGGCTCTGGAGGAGCGGCTGGAGAAAATCAGACGAAGGAGGCTGAAGAGGAGGTAATCACAAGGAAATATAGGATAATCGAATGGCAGAGGAAAACCACCCGTTTTGGACCAGAAACCGCTTTTTACAGCCTCAGACCGCAAAAGACCGCTTTTTACAACATCAGGCCGCAGAAGTCTTAAATTTTCCAATTTCAGAGGATTCTTGAAGTCCTGAGAGTGGCTGATGAGTTGGACAACTGCCTCAACGACATCCAAAAGGTTGTGCCCCTAAATTCTTCTAGAATTTTATAATTGGAGCAATCCGAGACGGAGCAGCGCTTGGGCCTCGCAGATGATCCCAAGGAAGTCAGCCAGCTGGCTCAGAAGAGGACCGCCTTGGTCCATCTGGCCAATCTCATCAGGAAGAGAATGAAGGAATTGAGGGAAGACTGTTGGAAAGCGATTGGAGAGAAGTCGGAAAGAGAGGAGGCTTTTGGAGCCCTCTTTAAGAAGATCGGAGAGATCCGCAAGGAGGCCACCAAGGTAACCAAGGCTTCTGAAGGCCTGACTTAAAACTGTGTATTTGTAAAATCTTCCTTTTCAGGAGCTCCAGGGATTGAAGCAGGTCCGCCGCACCGCCAAGATCGACAAGAGGATTGAGAACTACGAGAGGAAGCTCAATAGGCTACAGAAGGCAGATGACACCCTGCTCTACGACCTGAGGATTCTGGCGATTGGGTGTCAGAAGAAGCTGGAGAACATCCAAGAGGGAAAAGTGAAAGAAGTGAAGACGGAAGTCAAGAAAGAGCCGGAGTCTCCGAACCAGGTACGGTTTTTGTGGACGTTTTTGGACATTTAGTTCATTTCCTTAACTCATCTTTTTTGTTTCGTAAAATCGATCAATGAATATTGATTGATTTCCATTAATAGAATTTTTTAGGACCAGGTGATTCCTGCCGTCGATGTTAGTCAGAAAGATGCTCCGATTCTCATGGAAGAAGCGGTCGAGGAGGAAATGGACAACGACGTCCCTGAAAATCAAAATCAGGTCAGAATTTATTTAAAATGAAAGAAATTGGGAATTTTAGGAGGCCCACGACCAGGCCGACTTTGGCGGAAGGATGGAAGACGATTTGGAGGAGCCTCCGGAGGATTTAGCCCTCGTGGCTACTCCTAAGGTATTTTTAAGGGTTTTTTTACCTAAAATAAGGAAGTAATTGATGTTGGCTCTCGCGGGCAGGATGCGGCTGGAAAGTTTTTTTAAAGCGGCTTTCTTTGGGAAAGTGTAATTCGTTCATCGACTTTACCCAATTCTTCTTCTTAAAATTCTCATTTTAGCCGATTCTCGAAGTGCTGAAGTTGGTGGACGACTTGGACAAGTGCCTGGAAGACATCGGAAAGGTCGATTCCCTCCAAATTCTTCTAGAATTTCATTATTTCAGGTACAGTCCGAGACGATGGAGCTCTTTGCCCTCACGGATGATCCCAATCAGATCATCCAGCTGGCCCAGAAGAGGGTCGATTTGGTCGATCTGGCCAACCTCATCCCGCAGAGACTGAAGGAACGTAAGGAGGAGGGCTGGAAGGCAATGGGAGAGAAGTCGGAAGGAGAGGAATCCATCGGAGCCATTTTTAAGAAGATCGGAGAGTTGCGCGAGGAGGCCACCAAGGTAACCAAGGCTTCGGAAGGCCCTCGACTCTTTTCCTTTTTAGGAGCTCCAGAGACTTAAGCTGGTCCGTAGTTCCTCCAAGGCAAAGAAGGAGATTGAGGACTGTCAGAGGAAGCTGCATATTCTACAGAAGACTGAAAACAACCAGGTCTACGATCTCAGGATTCTGGCAATTGGGTGTCAGGCGAAGCTGAAGAACATCAAAAAGGGAGGAGGAGTGGAAGTGAAGACTGAAATCGAGGAGGAGCCAGAGCCTCAACGACGCCTTGACGAAGAAACGCCTCAGGATCTGGTCAGATTTGGTTAGAAAAAGAGTACAATTTGAAATTTCAGGAGCTCTTCGACCAAGTGGACTACTTCGCTGACATGGTGGACGATTCGATGGATTACGTGCATACGGAGGAAAGGGACATCTCTTCCAAGAAGGGAAAGAAGAGGAAAGTGGAATCGATGGTCGAGGAGGAGATCAAGGTAAGAAACCTCTGAAATTAAGTGAAGTCCAAGTGAGTGAAATCCAATATTCAGGAAAGCGGAGAGGAAGATACTGAAATGGAGGAGGAGCCGGTTTCTCCAAATAAAGTACGATTTCTGTGGAATTTTTAGTGAAATTTCATTTTAGGAGCCTTTGAACAAGAGAGGACGTCCACCGGTCCTGGAGACCAAGTCCAAGGGAAAGAAGAAGGAAGCATCGGAAGGAGAAGGAAAGGAGGAGAGACAGATGAAGGTGGGTTTCTATATTCTAACGAGAAAACAAGTTTCTTTCGTTGTAGGAACCTGAGAGGAGGAGTGCTCGTTATTCCAAGCGAGTCACCTACCTCGAGGAGATGGAGAAACAAGAGGGAGATTCTTCTTCGGAAGAAAGCGATGAGGGGACTTCTGGAAGCGATGGCGATGAAGAGTGGACGGAGGTAATTGGAAGGGGGATGTAAGAGAGACAATGTCATTTTCAGATGACAAAGAAGAGGAAGAACAGTCAATCAAAGATTCAGTGGTCAAGGCAAATAAGGCTAGTTTTGCCCTGTTTCCCTATTTCGGCTTGAAGTAAAACTTATTTTCGCTTTCAGGAGTCCCTTCGAGGTAACACGACTCTCAACGAAGATGAGGAGGAGCAAGAGGACGTGGAGATGAACGAGACGGCCGAGGATGACGAATTGGAGGTATTCGCCTCGAATTTCTTTCGCTTAGTTTTGGTTTTAGAAAGAAGGCGAGGAGGAGTGGGATTGTCCTGTTTTTGGGTGCTCTGAGAAGTGTCCTTCTGAAGAATCGCTCAGGAAACACATGCGGATCCATCCCAAGCCCATGCCTTGCAAGACTTGTCAGAAGGCCTTTAAGAAAAGCGAAGGTCTCCGTCGACACTACAGAGTCCACTCTGGAGCGACGCCATTCCAATGTACCTATTGCAAGAGGAAGTTTTGTCGACCCGACTATTTGAAGGTTCACATACACCAGCACACTGGAGAAACGCCTTATGGGTGTGCCCTGTGCGACAAGACGTTCAAGAACTCGGGCAGTCTGTACTACCACCGACGCAAGCACAACGAAGACACCATGTTCGCCTGCACCATCTGTGACTACCGCAGTGCTTCCACTGGACATCTGAAGACACACATGCGATCGCACACGGGCGAGAAACCCTTCAAATGCACCGACTGTGACGGCTGCTTCTCGCAAAAAAACCACCTGGAAGAGCACAAGGCTTCCGGGCACATGGGACAAAAGCCCTTCAAATGCTCAGACTGTGACCACTGCTTCTCACGAAAAAGAGCACTGAAACGACACAAGGATGTCGTCCATTTGGGACAGAAGAAGCATTCGTGCAAGGAGTGTGACTACCAGACCGCCCGTCCCTCGGACTTATCCAAGCACATGCAGAGGATGCACAAAGAGTAGCCAATTTCCATTGTTCTACCTCAATCTCATTTTGTTTCCATAAGTTGTTCTCATTAAATAAGGTTTCCATGTGTTTTCTTTCATTTGAACGGGTTTATCCTAATTTCATATCTTTATTTTTTATATTCATAGGTGTATTACAAAAAAAAATCGAAGTTTTGAGCGTGACCAGTTAATTGTACCAGCCATGGGGGTCAAAAAGCAGTTCCTGACAGCCGAAAGCAGTTTTTGTCAGCCGCTTTATCCAAAATACGCAAGTCAGCCGGTTGGTTGCAAAATTCCTAATTTTCCCTGTAACTTGTGCATTCATTAAAACATGTTGTCAAACCGGGTGGAAAAGTTGGGTCCCGCAACGAAATTGTCAACTAAAACCTGTCAAACTGTGCCTTAAATCGGTTTCTTTTCAATTCGCGCGGCCCTGAAAATCCGAGAAATCTATGAAAACTTCTTTCCTGACCAAAATTGGTCCAATTTCTTCAAAATCCAAGCAAACCCACACCTAAAACAACAGAAACGAACTGGCCACAATGGACTGCGTTCAAGGAAACAGTGAAAAGTAAGAAATGTTCATTTTTGAAATTTCAGTAAAGTTTGCAAAAATACATTTTCAATGCAAAATCGACAAAAAATTTGGAACGCTTCACGAATTTGCGTGTCATCCTTGCGCAGGGGCCATGCTAATCTTCTCTGTATTGTTCCAATTTTAATATATGTCCATTGGTATGAACGAGGTCACATGTTTTCCATTCGGTTATATATTCCCTTTCTCCGGCAATGCCGAGCTTTTACGGGTGCAGTACGGTAGAAAAAAGCCGAAACATGATCGAAGCAGATGCTGTGAAAGTCGAATATCGATTTCTTTGAAAAAAGCTGAAACCCGTACGGCATCGGCCATTCCATCGATACTAGACCCGACGGCTTCTCCCTTGCATTAGCTTTGCGCAGAGGCGATAACGTGACCCATGAAGCTTTGCTGAGGTGCGTTTATTGCTGGTTGAAAACTTTTCCCAATTGCCCGCGATTCCCCCTGAAACATGGGTGGAATACGCAATTTTTGAAAGCCTCAAGGAGGCAAAATGAGCAGTTTCCCCCTTCCTTCGAAGGGGTTCCAAAATTCAGTTGTCGCCACAGTTTCGGGCTTTTCAATCGAAAGATTTGCATCAAATGTAGCTTTCAGGGGGTGAAATGGAGCAATTTCCAAATGGAAGAACTTTCTAGAAGCGGAATCGCTAGCTGAAGATGTCTGCGCACTTTAAATGTCGAAAATCCGTCAAGGCATTTGAGCTTTTTTTCGAACTTTTTCGGGAAACATCGATTTTTCAATTTTCATGTTTCTACAGATTTTACAATTTTCGATCCTAAAATCGCGTTTTTAGGAATTTTCCAAAAATTCCGATTTTGGTGGTTTTCTAGCCGTAAATGGCTCTTTTCGGGCACTTTGGAAGCCTCTAAAATCGTATTTTCTCACTTGTTGGGTCTTCTAAAACCGAAATTTGGCCAATTTTGAGAGCTTCAGCTTCCAAATTAACAATATCGGTTGATTTATGCTAATTATTGGCATATTTTTCGTAAATCAACGTTTTTCCAAACCTCGCAAGTTTATGCAAATCACACAAATCAAGGAAATTAGCCAATATTTCACGAATTTAGCCTGATTGGAGCTGGAAATCATTCTATCAGACCTCCATTTCCCTGATTTCTCTCAAATTCAAATCATTATAGAAATCTGACCAATCTCGAAAAAAACCTAAAGTTTGTTTCAGACCATGTTTAATATGCTTTTTAGAGCTTTATAAATCATCCTACAAAGTCTGTAGGAAACATAGATTTTTCACAAATGCTTCTCAAGACCACCCATAAAGACCACCCAGTCAGACCAATGTCGCCTCTTTTCCTTCCAAACAACTCAGTTTATCCACAAATTCTCTCTATTACCGTAGTTTCCATTTAGAAACCCCTACAAACACTAAACTTTCTTAGTTCAATAGATAACCTTCACAAAAGGGGCCCATTCAAACACTCATCAACCCACACAGCGCAGGGTCCGGCTGTTCCTTGTTTGTTTTTTTTTAAAAATTTTTTAAAGTCCGAGAAATATATTGCAAACTCACAATTTTATCGCATTTTGGAGGGATTTTTTAAAAATCCCCTCGCATGCCTATCCTTCACCTACATAATGGTTCTTTCAATTCCAGCCCCTTTCCTTTCTCTCCTTCGCTTCCCCTCACTCATCCAACCCTCCAAACCTTCGAAAACACCAGTTTCCAAGGCTTTTTTCTGTGATGAAGGCATCGAGACGCATCACTCCGAATTCCACTTACAACCCCTCCATTTCGAAGAACACATATTTCTCAAGGGCGGAAAGCCTCCCGCAACATTTTCCCTCCATTCCTCGAATTTTACCGATTTTTTCAAAACTTGTCCTTTTACTTAACTTGGTAGGGAAGCTAGCCCGTCACAACGATTTTCACCGCTGCACAGAAACGGAGTTTTTCGTTTTGCTTACATAACCCCACCCTGGGGCGTTGCCGATCGCTTACGGGTTTCATTTGCATACTCTCTCGCATAGAGGCGCAGACACTCTCAGGTGCCGCTGCTCCTGTAATTAGGTCAAACAGGGGGAATCTCGCACCCGTATCGCATCAGACCCTCGTCTGAGTGACCTCCCCAGCCAGGCATCGAAAGGGACCTCTGGTTCACTTGCAATCTCGCGTGAAAATCTTTCGCATTTTACTAAAGATTTCCGTGCAAGTGGACACATATGAGTATGTGCAATTTTTGGAATCCCCTCGGAAGAGCGGGAAATATCTGAAATTTACTTGAAATCTTGATTTTGGTGAAAAATCACAATTGGGAAAAGATTCTTAGAATCGCATGGGATATCCAATGAACAAGTCAAATCTTCGAAAATCCACAATTTCTACCTTTCTCGGCCCATAACTCGCTTCAAAGGCATTTTCAAGCAAAATCGCAGCTAACAAAACCACTAAAACACAACTAATCTATCATTTCTCAAAAAGCCTCAAATGAGTACTTTGGAGTTTTGAGAAAAAGTACTCAATTGATATCAAAAATTGAGAAAAAATTTGGAACGCTTCACGAATTTGCGTGTCATCCTTGCGCAGGGGCCATGCTAATCTTCTCTGTATTGTTCCAATTTTAGTATATGTCCATTGGTATGAACGAGGTCAAATGTTTTCCATTCGGTTATATATCCCCTTTCTCCGGCAATGCCGAGCTTTTACGGGTGCAGTACGGTAGAAAAAAGCGGAAGCATGATTGAAGCAGATGCTGTCAAATATCGATTTCTTTGAAAAAAGCTGAAACCCGTATGGCATCGGCCATTCCACCGATACTAGACCCGACGGCTTCTCCCTTGCATTAGCTTTGCGCAGAGGCGATAATGTGACCCATGAAGCTTTGCTGAGGTGCGTTTATTGCTGGTTGAAAACTTTTCCCAATTGCCCGCGATTCCCCCTGAAACATGGGTGGAATACGCAATTTTTGAAAGCCTCAAGGAGGCAAAATGAGCTCTCTCTCTCTCTCTCTCTCTCTCTCTCTCTCTCGTCCCCCGTTTGAATCCTCAAGCGAAGATTAGTAGGCTGGATACAAGATAAACCCTTTCTGCGGTATAAACTATTCATTATATTCGTCCAAATCTTGTCACAGTGTCAAAAGCGGGCCAGATCTAAGAGCGAGGGTGATGATGGTTGAGATGCCAAAACAATCAGGACGATGAGAACTGCAGCCCAAGGTCTAAAAACAGTCTTATTTCCAAAAATTTAAAGTTAGTATTACCATAAGCATAGGTAAACGGCCTTGTTGATGTTGATAATTTCCATGTCACGAAGAAGCTATGAACGTCCAAAATCCAAAAATTAGAAGAATGGTGAAGTTAACAAAAAAATCTGTGAAATCATAATTCACGCTAAGTCTTCACTACCGAGCGGTCGGCTCTTCCTTGGCTCCGCCGACTAGCTGAATCCGGTCCCAGAACCTCGTCAAGGAGGGACCGTCATCGACACTACCCCTGTTGCTGTGAGGAATCGACTACAGAAGCTTCTTAGCTCAACGTCTGCCTACACAAGAAGCACTGGGATCCGCCGGCTCGAGCAACCCCATCCGCTCAAGATCTCTCCGATCCAGCCGTGATTCGGAAATAAATTGTAATTGTAATTGTAATTGTAACTTTTGGTTAGTAATTGATTACCCGGGATGTTCTTCATTCCACCCTCTGATTTTTTCAGGGCTTTTCAAATGAAGAAAAGAAGGTAGATAGAGAAATCATCTGTGCACTGTAGTAGTAACTGACGGTTGGCTGAATGGAAAATGGTGTTTTAAACAAATTTTCTTACCAAGTCTCCTGGATTCACACCGAATTCGGTTATGTCTTGGAGAGGGACCCAGGAATTGCGTGGAGTTCTTTGGCCATCTTGGAGGACAACGGGTAGACATCTTCTCTGAACATCTTTTGTTCACTAGTAACAGTGTGTGTGTGTGTGTATGTGTGTGTGTGTGTGTGTGTGTGAGTGTGTGTGTATGTGTGTATGTATGTGTATGTGTGTGTGTATGTATGTGTGTGTATGTATGTGTGTGTGTGCGTGTGTGTGTGTCTTCGATTTCTCTCTCTTTTTCTTTTCTTTTCTGTCTTCCTTATATTAGCTTACCTTTAACCATTGGTCTGTTATTGAGATGGAATTTATATAATTTAATTCTTGTTTTCGTCAAAGAAATATATGTTCCCGACCGAAAAATTTCAATTAAAGCTTCGATTTACATTTACACAATAAAAATACAAAGAAGGGACATTTGGAGAAGGTGAAAAGAAAAAGAAAGAGATGAGAATGAAAAGAACAAACAAGAAAAGGCTGTATGCAGAATGGGGATTGGGAAAGAGGAGAGCAGGTGGTGCGTTTGGCGCCATTTTCATCTTGCACTTTGTGTTTTCCACTGGGATTTCGAAATGACGCGAGACAGATCTTAAGTCCTAAAGAGCCTAGGCTCTGTAGGGCCCAAGCCCTATGGGACCTAAGCCCTCAACCCTATAATGCCTAGGCCCCATTAGGGAAAACTCCCGCAACGAATGACGCCGAGGCTACGTTTAAACCATGCAGCAAATGTGAATCACTTTTTGAAAATTCAAGTTTCTCATGAATTTTTGAATTTTTCCCTTTTTCTGTCTTATATGGACATCACGTTTTCATAATTTAAAGAAATATGGATGCAGTTGATGACCAAATAGCCAATTTCCAATTCAAACAATCGCCACAGAATTCTTTTCAACACGTGTTGAAAAGAATTCTGTGACGATTGTTTGACTTTATTATCTTGAATAATACTTTTATTGCAATATATTTATTTAAATATCTTTATTTCAGGGTAAAATGACCTCTAGGGCTCGAAAGCCCTCGTCGAGTAGTTCCGAGGATTCGTCTTCTGACGACTGCCCGTCGCCGCCGAAGAAGAACATTCTCCGGGTCAAAGTGAGTAATTAGCTTGGAAAACCGCTATTTTATTATTTTTATTCAATCTAAGTGAAAATTTAATTAAAAATCGTTTAGAAACCCGTAACTCCTTCGACAATCGTGTTCAGTTCAGAGGATTCCGACGAAGATGTCAAGCCGGTAATTTTTTCCATTAAAAAAATAAAATTGTGGTTTTAGGAAATCAAGAAAAGCGCAGCTCTCAAACAAGCGTCTGGCCAAGCTGCTGTTAAGATGGAACAGGTAAGGAATTATATTTCTATCCAAAAATATCGATTAAAGGATCCGGAACTCTCGAAACTGCGCCAGGAGCTGCTCGTCGTTGCCCGTACCTTCACGGAGCCCTTCAAACCCATTGCTCTGGAGAAAAAGTTCGGGTAAGGGATGCCTGCCTCAGTTTCACACCAAAATATCATTTCAGAAAACGGATCCCTTTCGAGAAATTCGGCTTTCCCAGGCTCGTCACCTTCCTCAGCGAACACCCGGACCTTGTTACCACGTGGAGTAAGAGGGCCTACTTTGTCGTCAGGTATTGTATGACTATTCTGAATTTATCTTCTTTTTTCATTCAGAACGCCGGAGGTAGAAGAACAGCTAAAGAGGGAGGCGGAAGAGTTGCACCAGAGGTTGCTCACAGTCGCCCGCTCGATCGTTTCTCCGTTTTCCGACTCTACTTTGATACGTGCCTACTAGTCAGTTTTACCATTACAATCCTTCAACGCCTGGTTCAGTGGCAAGTATCGAGAGCATATTCTTGCAAAAAGGCTAGGATTCGATAACGCCAACACCTTCATCGCAAGAATCCCGGAGTTGGAGGTCGTCGACGCAGAGAAGGGATTGTACAAAGTGATTGGATGGTGGGATAACCTAATAATATTTAATTAATTAATTAATTAAATATATTCATTGCAGGGAAAGCCCTCCTGATCCCCGCCTTCTCAGACATGTGGGTTGACGATTCAGTTGAGAATTCGTACTTTATTACAGGGAACGGAATATAAAGCTCTCCAAGATGAGGTCTACAAGGTGGCTTTGGGTCTACAGTCCCCCTTCTCAAGCCATGAGCTTTCTAGAACTTACATGTCTGCTTGCCCTTGTTTATTTGATATTTAAAACATTCAGATTTACGGGGGCCGGTCGCCATGTTCCCTTCGACAAGTATGGATTCTTCAAGCTGTCGGAGTTTTTAATGGAACATCCGCGTTTCGGGAAATTGGACAATGGAGAGGAGAACTGCTTCTTCCTGAAGTAGGAGGTTCCAGTTATTTTAAATTTCTGCTTTCAGGGATTCTGAGCCAACACCGCCTCCGCAGAATAAGAGGAAGCGGGTCCTGGAGGAATCGGATGAGAAGACCCCCATTGCAGTCAAGAAGAGTAAAATGTTCTTCAACTACCTCCTTATATCGATTATTTAGAGCGACCGGAAGAAATCAAGAAAGAGTCTTCTTCTGATGGCAGTTCTTCGGATGAAAGTGTTGTCAAGGTCCAGAAACAGGGTAATTCACAGAAAGTGGCCTGTTGACTAATTAGGGGCCATTTCAGTGAACAAAATCACTCGTGACAGCCGCTTGGATTCTAAAAAGCAGGTAAAGGCGCCGGCTAAGGGAAAGAAAGCGGAGTCTTCGACAAATGATTCCAGTGGATCCGGTTAGTTTTAATTATAATTCCAAAATCTAAATTCCGAAGAGGCCACGTTTGGGACCCCCCTCCCAAAATTGTAGATTTCAACTAATTCTGAGCTTTTCAGACGAAGAGAGCCTTCCTCTGCAGAAAGTCACTCCTGCCAGTCGGCTGTCTGGTGAGAAGCAGGCCAAGGGACAGAAGGCACCGCTTAAAGGAAAGGAATCTTCGACAGATTCCAGTGATTCCGGTTAGGTTTAACCTTTAGGCTTCTGGAGATCAATCTTTTATCCAATTCTGTTCTTTCAGATTCTCCTCCCGTCTCCAAGAAGGCTGAAACCACCGTCAAAATCAAGAAAGAGGAGCCTTCGACTGATTCCAGCGGTTTTCAAGTGAAATCCGAAGCGTCATCTCTCAATGGATCAGCCTCCAATATGCCAAATGTGGCTCCCCAAGTCGGATGGAATGACAACTACGCTCCTCCACAGGGTAAGGTTTCCTTGTATCACAAAAATCCTTAATCTCCTATTTAGGAGGATTCTTCACTCCTCAATTCAACCAGTTCAACCCCATGGTCTATCCTCCTCAGATGATCCCGTACCAGATGCAGTCCATGCCCACGAAGAATGAGCTTTTCGGTCAGTTTTTAGGCTCGTTCGGGCCAAATGCCCTACGGGCCAACCCTATCCGAGACCACGTGGATTAAACAAACCCTCGATTTCAGGTCAATTGGTGACCAGATTCCTGGACGATGCGGACAGAGGAGGGCAGGATTCGAATGACCTCACCCAGGTCATCATGAAGGCCATCTCCAAGTTCAACATGAAGAAATCCTAGATTCTGTCTTTTTCAGTGCCTTCTCATTCGTAAACTTGTTATTTTCATACGTTGACAGGTTGTTATGTTGTGGCTGCTTAATGAATCTTTCGTTTTAATCCAACTTTCTCTCTTTCACTCTCTTTCTCTCTCTTAAGTCATTACATTCATTAGAATATCCGGTAATAGTCTAGCAGGCAACTACATGGAAAAATGAACGTGGGGGCAATTAGAATATTTCACCATGGGTAAATTAGAGCGAAATTTTGTTATGCTTTTAGGTAAAGGGGACTTTATGTGTGACTGTTTCTGAATGCTCTTGACCACCCACCCTTCAATTTTGTAAACAAGAATATGTCAAGTCTCATTCATGTTTTACTGAAAGTATAAGATTCTTGATGAAACTTTATAGAAAAATGCAAGACGAGGCTCACGTAGATTGACAGTGCTTCACGCATGCATTTCCTAATTTTCCATGTAGTTGCCTGCTAGACTATTACCGAATATCCTTCATGGAAATTCTAGAAAACCAGTTGTTTGGAAACTTAGATTGGCGGGGAGTATAATGAAGAACTTCACGGGGAACCGCAATTTACGCGAGCACTTGACCTTCTAGAATTTCCATGAGGGATATTCTAATTTTCACGAAGGTTATAATCACACTACCCTTGACATGTCTAACCGAGAAAGAGATAGCAGAAAGAGAGAGAGAAAGAGAGAGAGAGAAAGAGAGAGAGAGGCCAAGCTACAAACATGCAACTAAATGGCAATCGTAACAAAACAAAGTCGTATACTTTATTCCTAGAATCTTGATTTTGGAGCCTTCTTAGATGATGCCTCAGTCGGAAGACTCCAGGGTCTTCCTTGCCGTCGAAATCAGGACTACGCTCTGCATTCCCAAACTCTCCTCCATTTGCACAGCACTCTCCAAATACTCCTGAAACGATTGCATATACTAGTGAAAGGGATGAGAGAGAGAGAGAGAAAAAGAAATAGAGAGAGAGAGAAAGAAATAGAGAGAGATAAAGAGAGAGAGATATAAAGAGAGAGAGAGAGAGAAAGAGAAAGAGAGAGAGAGAGAGAGAGAGAGAGAGAAAAATAATACGAAAAATTACAAAAGGGGACGTCACTGTCCTGGGTCCTGATTCATCTTATTAGTCTTTTCTCTCTCTCTCTCTCTCTCTCTCTCTCTCAACTAACACCTTCATTCTACTGACCGTTCATTTAAAAGCTGAAGCGAGTGAGAATAACCTGGATAAAACAAGTAATACAAAGAAAAACGCGTGTACATGCAGAATCACATGCCAGCGGCGCGCAGGAGGTATCTATTCGGCTTCCAGGCGGCGTCCTTCTTGCGCATGTAGTTGTTCGTGGTGCGAATCAGCGTCTTGGTGACTATCTTCAGCGGCGCTCCTTCGGCTCCCTCGTTCGGCGTTTCGTCGAAGTACTTGCAGAGGATCTTCAGGTGATCTGGAAGAGGGGTTAGGGAGAGAGAGACCGCTTTTGGCAACCAGAGGCCGCTTGGACCGCTTTCTGGCAACCAAAGGCCGCTTAGACCGCTTTTGGCAACCAGAGGCCGCCGAGAAACCCACCCTTAATCGTCAGGCCGTCCAGACGCAGCTTCGGCGCTTCGAAGAAGTTCCTGGCGCAGTGACTCAGAATATCCTCCAGCCGGCAGAGGGCCTCCACGGCGACCTTGAAATGCATCTTCAAGCCCTTCTCCTTCATCCTAAACCAAACCAGCTAAATTAATTATTTAATTATTGAACTACACCTGCTGCGGACATCATCCCAAGATTCCATCACTTCCGCACGGAAGTTCTTCCACGTAGTCGTCGGCTTCAGGTGGCAGGTGAGGGTCTTGATGAAGGCGGAGAAGTCGCTACGAGAGATCTTGAAGACTCTGTTCTGAAATGGGACAATTAGAATATGATATTAGAATTTTGCCTTATCTCTCTGTATCGATTTAAATTTTTTAAAAGTCAGACGCTTTAACGCAAAGGGCAGCCTCAGGCCGCTTTTTCCGCAGATGCCAGCCTCAGGCCGCTTTTTCCGCAGATGCCAGCCTCAGGCCGCTTTTTTAACGATAAATGGCAGCCTCAGGCTGCTTTTTCACGGCAGATGGCAGCCTCAGGCCGCTTTTTTACGGCAGATGACAGTCTCAGGCCGCTTTTTCCGCAGATGCCAGCCTCAGGCCGCTTTTTACGGCAGATGGCAGCCTCAGGCCGCTTTTTAAGGCAGATGGCATCCTCAGGCCGCTTTTTATTGAAGATTGTAGTCCAGGCGGCCTCTGGTTGCCAAAAAGCGGTCCAGGCGGACTTAGGTTGCCATATTCGATCCAGCACCTGCTCCAGAGCGTCCCTCTCGGCCCGGTCAATCTCCTCCTTCCGGGCCTTCCGCTTCGCCGCATTCTTCTTCCTCTTCGTCAGCTTCTCCGCCTCCATCTGGATCTGCATTGCAATCTAAACCACGCCCATTTGCCACACAACTCCACTGTTTCTCACCGGAATGGGCGGTTCCTCCTCCTCGTCCGGGCTCAGCTCCAAATCTGCACAGTACTTCCGGGCCTCTGAAAAATTGTTTTTGCTTAAACATAGAATATTTCTTCAGGAAAAATCATTTTCACTCAACCAGGATACAAGGAGCTTCGGCTACCGCTTTTTGGCAACCATAGGCCGCTGGACCTGATTTTTGCGATTAAAAGCCGCCCTTTGCCAGCCAAAGGCCGCTTCATACCGTACCTTCGTGGAACTTGTCGTTCTCCTCCTCGCCCAGGACCGCCAGGGCTCCTCGGCCGACGGCGAGGGCTCCCTGGAGTTTCTAAAATTGGAGAGAATTAGAGAGAAAAAAGAGTGAAAATACCTCTATAATATTGAAAAGAACCTCGTTTCCACTCCCCTCGGATTCGCTGCTGGTTGGAGGAGTTTCCGCCATTTTATACCTAAAATGAGAGTTAAAGATTTTAAAATTACGATTTTACGAGATACGGAAAAGGAAAAAAATCGCATTTCTCATTGAAATTCAAATTCCGAAATTCAAATTCCCTGGAAGGAACATTTTTAAAAGAGAATGAAGTCCAAGCGGCTGTTTCCACTACTTTTCGTCATTTTCTTCCTCTCTGGCAATTTGGAGGCTGATACATGGTTAGTTCGCTTTAAAATCTGGATTTAGACCTTTAAGTAACGGAGAGGGCCGATTTATAATAGGAAACACACATGTTTTCGTTGTAAAAACAGTTTTGAAGGTCTAAGATGTGTTTTTTAGTTAATTAGGTCAATTAAAGTTACAATAATATTAAAAATACATCGATAACAACACATAAACGCGCAATAAAAAGAACTACGATTGGGATTGAACCCTGGTCGCTAGGCTCCGTTAGAACTCAGCTGACATCAGACATGAAGAGGGACTACAAGCAGGTATAACTTGTTTTTCACAAATAAACTAGTTTTATTATCGGGAAAATCTATATTAACGAGATAATTTGGTTAAAAATGCATTCTGATGATAATTATTTGTGTAGAAGAACAAAACGTATGTGAAGAATGGTTACCAAACAACCGGCTTTTAATTTATTTTTTTAAAGCAGGCCAAGCACCAAAAATCGGCTTTGCATTGCCAAAAAGCAGGTCATACGGCCTTTGGTAGCCAAAAGCGATACGCATACATTCATTTAATAAATCTTGAAAATTGCGAGTTACACAATCGTTCGCACTGGTGAACGTTGCAAAATGAACAATGGCAGAGCCAAAATCGCATTGTGTGAGCAATTGGGAAGACAAAGAAAGCGCGGTCGTCAAAGCGTGCCGACATGAATCAGTGAGAGGAATGGTTGTTTACAAAACCCACACGCAAGCACAGAGTTTCGCAATTTTTCGTATTTGCGGAGTATTGTTTTTCGCAACGGGACCCGTTGTTCCCAATATTTAGTATTTAAATAGGATTAATAAACAAAACCTTTTTGAAGTTCAAAAAATTCAAGATTTGATAGGCTACGTGCAATGGCGTGTGATTGAAAATATTTGGGTCCGGGAATAATTCCGATTTTAAAAACGTTTAAAAGCGAAAGACAAGAATGACATTATATATGAAAGCGAATTTAAAGCACTTTATCAGCAACAAATAAAATGCAGCGGACTGGATTGTCTATAAGCACGGGGAGTAGGCGGACTGCATAAGGCAGTATGCTAAGCAAATAGCAATGCAAAAATCGTCTGTCATCGTCTAATTAAGGAAACTACATTCGGGACGGTTGTCAGACTTTACATAAAAACGCTTTGAGTTACCAAAAAGCGGTCCATGGCCTTTGGTTACCTGAAAGCGGCCCAAGCGGCCTTTGGTTGCCAAAAAGCGGCCTTTGAATGCCAGAAAGCGGTCTTTGGTTGCCAAAAAGGGGCCTTTGATTGCCAAAAGGGGCCTTTGATTGCCAAAAAGGGGCCGCTTGATTGCCAGCAAACTGTATAAGCGGTCTTTGGTTGCCAGAAAGTGGTCCAATGAGCCCAGAAAGCTGTCTTTCGTTGCCAAAAAGCGGCCCAAGCGGTCTTTGGTTGTCAAAAAACGGCCCAAACTAACCAAAAAGGTTATAAAAATCACATCTTGCAGTGAGCAAAGTGTCTACACTGGTTGGGATGATGAGGTCCAGCCGACCAATTTCAAATCCATCTACCCCGCCTCTCCCCTCGGCGTCCAGTCGGTTTAATAAAACGTCACAAAAACAGAATAATTCAGCCGTAAACCCGTTTCCCAGGAGGATTGCAAAGAAATCAAACTACAGTGCATGAAGGTACTGTAATTATTTGAATTTTTTAAAAATACCTTTTTAAATGAAAAAAAAAACTTTAAAAAATAAAAATCAATTCCAGTACAAATACTGCCACCGTCACTGCGGCCACTTCAACGTGGTGCCGATGAGGAAGGAATACGAGGGAGTGAACCCTTGTCGTCTGGTGGTGCCCATCTGCCATGGACTGGACCTGGCCGAGTACATCAGCCTCCGCGGATTCGGAGACAAACAGCCATTCGACTTTTAGGAGAAGAAGAACAGATTTTAATGGAGAAAACAAAACAAGATAGCTAATAAATATCTAACGACTATAACAAAGGGGGAGATCACCAGTTCCGCTGGATCGGGGATTCGATGGCATAGCCGCCGAGGTCGAGGACGGCGCGGCCGGCGTTGAGCACCGAGGGGTTGAATTTGACGAGGCCGAAGTAGTCGGAGAGGGCCTCCAGTTGGAACCAGTTGTCGCGAGAGAGTCTGGAATTGAGGGAGTCAGAGAGAGAGAGAGAGAGAGAGTTTCTCAGTTTGTTTTGTGTTCTCTGCGTCTATGACCATGCTCTTCTGTCTGTATAACCATCATGCCTATGCGTCTTTAACCGGGCATCTGTTCTACTCAGCGTCTCCAACCATGTCTACCCAATGTCTGTATGTTTAACCACACGACAGTCTGTTCTCTGCGTCTCTAACCATGAATTCTGGAAACGTGACCTCTATGTCTCTAACAATAACCACGCGTCTGCATCTCTAACACTGCATTTGCCATCTTCTATGTGTCTCTAACAGAATTTACGACAATTCTGTTCTCTGTCTACATACCACGGGAGGGTCCGGCCGTGGACGGCCCCACCCTTAACTTTTGGGTCCAATTTTGGGATAGTCCCCCTTAACTTTTAGGCCCAAAATCAACATTTCGTAAAAATAGAGCCTAACCCCCCTTAACTTTTCTGGGCGTCTACCACCCTTAACTTGGGATAACCTGGATATACCCTCCCGAGGTATGTCTGTCTATCTAACTCTCTCCAGTTGGAGCCTGTTCTCTCTGCATCTTTAACCATGCTTCCAGGCTGTTCTCTGCATCACCACCACATCTCTCCGTCTCTAACCGGGCATCTGATTTCCTCTGCATCTCCCACCATATCTTCCCTCTAACTACTCTCTGCGTCTCTAACATAGTCTATGACTATTATTTAACTAACTCTAACCCAGCGTCTGACTCTAGAACCATGTTTCTGTCAAACTATTCTCTGCGTCCCTAACTGTGACTGTGTATTCTCCGTATCCCTTGCAAAATAGCTATCCCATGTGTCCTCTGCGTCTCTAACCTTGTCTCTTCTCCGTCCTAGCCATCCGCTCTCTGCGTCTCTAACCAAATGCATGTCCCCTTTGTTTACCAAATTCTCTGTATCTCCAACCATATCTGCATCTCTAATCACATGCCCGCCTCGTGTATTCTCTGTCTCTCTAACCATATCTCGTCGCTCTCAGGGTCTGCATCTTTTGCCACGTCTCTGCCAACTATCTCTTTCTCTAACTCTAACCAATCGCGAAGCTTCCGTGACCACTTGTCTCCTCTGCGTCTCTGCCTTCCTCCAAACTCACCTAGTGGCGATTACCGTAGCCCAGGCGAGTTCCAAATCGGCGTTCCTCAGTCCGATGGCGTAGGACCTCGACGCCCGCGAGATCGTGGCCACCATGCACAGATGGTTCTGAAAATGGAATTCAGTTAGTTAAAAAAGGGAAATCTACCTGTAGAACCTTGGCGAGTCCTTCGATGCTGCCAAAGTCCTGCGTGATGTTCTTCCCCTGCTCCGTCACCATCTTGTTTATCACGGCGTGTACCCGCGACATTGAGAATTCCAGTTCTTGACAGGCGAGCTGAAAAGGGGAAATTAGTGGGATAAATGGAATTTATAAGAAAAATGAAGTTATAAAACACTTTTAAAGAGTTGATAGTAATAAAAAAGGTTAAAATCGATAAAAAAATGGTACCTGGAGGGAGGGATGGGCGTGTTCGGCCACGTAATGTTGCAGTTTCGGGTTCTTCAGGTCGGATTCGATCTTCTCGTTGAACAACATTCGTTTGAGAGTACTAGTGATGCTGGAAAGAGAGAATGATATTGTATTGAATTCTTTCTGGCAACATAAGGCCGCTTCCGCTTTTTTTCTGGTGACCTCAGGTCGCTTTCCGCTTTTCTGGTGACCTCAGGCCGCTTTCCGCTTTTCTGGTGACCTCAGGCCGCTTTCCGTTTTTCTCTGGTGACCTTAAGCCGCTTTCCGCTTTTTCCAGTGACCTCAGGCCGATTTCCGCTTTTTTTCCTGGCAACCTCAGGCCGCTTTCCGCTTTTTTCCGGTGACCTCAGGCCGCTTCCTGTTTCTTCCGGTGACCTCAGGCCGCTTGTACCGAAAAGTTCTCACCTTGTCTTACTGGAACTCCACGTGGACAGCGTGGCCACTGAAATCTGCTCCACACTGTCTCCCTCGGTGAACATTCCCAGAATGGCCGTCACATCCCTGATGTTCTTCTCGAATTGTCGCGTCAGCTGGCTGGAGCACAGCCCGAGGACTTCAACCGAACAGCGCACTGACTCCAGGAGAACCTCTCGCGTCAGTTTCTGAAAAGTGGTTACTTTTGCATTCAGGAGAGAAGAGATAGAGAGAGAGAGAGAGAGAGAGATAGATAGAGAGAGAGATTGAGAGAGATTGAGAGAGAGAGAGAGAGACTGACCAAAAGAAGGGCGTTTTCGACGTCAACGACCACGGGAATCCCTTCGTCTAGAAGGCCTCCGATGTAATAGACGGCGGATTCCAAGGCGTAGAGACGGAGGGAGAGGTCGGCGATGAGACGCTGGGTGCAGGGATTCGAGGACATGGGCAGTTTGGGCTGAAAAGAGAATATAATTCTCTCTCTCTCACTCTAACAGTCTTATCTGCGTCTCTAACTCTCCCAGTGCCCCTCTGGGTTTCTAACCATTCAAATGCTCCTATTATTCTCTCTTTCTCTCACCGTTTGCTTCCCGGTTTGTCTGCGTCTCTAACCCTTTCCAGTGGTTCTGAGTCCCTGACCTAAGACATTATATGCCCCTGCGTCTCTACCTCTCCCTGTTTCCCTAACCATATCGGCGTCTCTGACAATCTAGTGTTTCTAATCACCACTGTCTGTCTGCATCTCCATCTCTAACCATCCAACTCTCTCTCTCTCTCCCTCTCTCTATCTCTTCATACATTCACAGCCGATGGCGTCCTGTTGCAGAATCCAGCGAGATCCGCCAAAACCCTCTTGGAATACCCGACTGCAGAGGCGGCCAGCGGGAGAACCCTTCCACTCACCAGCTCTCCCTTCACCTGAAATGTTCTCCCTATTATTCTAATTCTCTTTTAATCACCTCATCTCCCCTGCCCATCTCTCCCAGCATGTTCTCCTCATTGATGGTCGAACTGAGACTGAGGGTTCCGACTGAAAAATTAGGCAATGGCGATAAAAAAGTTGGCGAAAAAACCTTCGACGGCCTTTAGCCCCATCGTCTCCTCCTTGGTGAACGTCCATTTGTCCGTGTCTCGCAGCTGGGCCTTGTCGAGGATGTAGCAGGACATTTGGCGGGTGTTCTGGAAGGAAAACTGAGCTTTGAAGGGCAATTTTATCGTGGAAGCTCTCCAAGATACTCATTTTCCACTTCGGGCGGCCGTCGGCTTTTTCTGGAAACCTCAGGCCGCTTTTTCTGGCGACCTCAGGCCGCCTTCGGCTTTTTCTGGCAATCTCAGGCCGCTCTCCGCTTTTTCCGGTGACCTCAGGCCGCTTTCCGTTTTTTACGGCGACCTCAGGCCGCTTTCTGCGTTTGAAAACTCCACACGAGGAACGCAAAACCCGTTATTACGTGAAAAGTCTCGCCAATTTCCGTGAAAAGTAGATGACGTTACGTGTCTAAGGTAGTTCCAGTTCATTTCCACGATGGACGACACCTCGACTGGCATGTCTCAGCTCACCCGCGAGCCGAATCTCGACTCTGAGCTCTCCTCCCTCGTCAAAAGGGTTAGTTTTTACCTTCAGAAGACCAATTTCATCAAATTCCATCCAATCCGGGCCGGCCCGATTTTTAGGTATACCAGCTAGTTCTCAATTTATTTCATCCAAACTGAAATTCATACTGTACTGATTACGACAGTATGAGCAATCTTACTGTAAGTTTTCAACTAGATTACTGTAGTTGGTAATACTGTAAGATACAGGTAACAGAACTTACAATACCACTTTCAAACTCACCCTAGTTTGGTATACTGTAGGACATAAATGGTTCAAAGATAAGATTACTGTAGGCAAAACATACCAAATGACTTTCTCTTGCTCGGGTTACTGTAGCCGATGTCATTGCTTTTCCAAAACCTACTCAAGATTACTGTAGTTTCTAAACTACGGTAATTGACGGGTTTACCGTAACCCAAATAGGATCGGCCAAGATTTTGCCATCATTGGTTCGATTCTCATTTGATTTAATTCAATTTAGGCCACCTCTTGGGCGTCTCACGCGGAGCCGTCGAGCCAGGACACCCAGGCCACCGTTCAGCTGGCGCCGTCGGCGCAGAAGTCGGCTGATTCGAACGGGAAGCAGGAGGATCCACGGCTCGTCCAGCTGGCCAACGCCATAACCCTCTTCGTCACCGACGAAATCATGCGGAAACTGGGCTATCCGCCGAAGAACGAGAAGTAGACGGGGCAGAGGCTACAGTAACCATGACGAAGTGATATTTTATGAAGATATGATTCAAGGAGTGTAATTGATAGCACCATTTTTATATATTTAGGTTGTTTAACTTATGTAGATTGTATTTTCACCAAGAATTACGGTAGTTTTGGTGATAACTGGAATACTGTAGCTGGAAACGAACTATGAGGTCGCCGGAAAAAGCGGAAAGCGGGGTGAGGTGACTGGAAAAAGCGGAAAGCGGGCTGAGGTCACCAGAAAAAGCGGAAAACGGCCTGAGGTCACCAAAAAAAGCGGGAAGCGGCCTGAGGTCGCCGGAAAAAGCGGAAAGCGGCCTGAGGGGAAAAAGCGGAACGCGGCCTGAGGACACCAGAAAAAAGCGGAACGCGGCCTGAGGTCACCAGAAAAAGCGGAAAGCGGCCTGAGGTCGCCAGAAAAAGCGAAAAGCGGCCTGAGGTCACCAGAAAAAGCGGAAAGCGGCCTGAGGTCACCAGAAAAAGCGGAAAGCGGCCTACTACTCGTCCCTTTGCTGTTGAAAGGTTACCGTACCTTACAAATTACGGTATTCAACCAGTTTACTGTAACAACTAGCAAAGTACCGTAACTGACCAAGCCGTCGTTTAGCATGTCTGCACTAGAACTAGTCTCTCAAGAAAACCTCGATTAATCAATCCCTCCAAAACAAGATCTCTCTTACCGTAATCCTGTCCCTGTTTTCGGCGAAAACAAAGGCCACGTTGGCGTCGTTCTGTCCAATCACGGGAACTTCGGTCAGTTGGACGTGGGACTCAGTTCCCATACAGCTGGTGACCTCGGCTGAGCCTCTAAATTAGGTTATTAGATGATAACCAAAGGCCGCTTGGACCGGTTTATGGCAACCTAAGACCGCTTCCTGATTGTCATAGGCCGCTTGAACCGCTTTTTGGCAGCCAAAGGCCGCTCGGACCGCTCCTAAGAGAGAGAACCCACCCTGCCACTTGGACATTGGCGATGAGGACGCGGGCAGAACCGTCGGCCAAGAGCGGCAGGTACTTTTGCTTCTGTTCCTCCGTTCCGTAGAGGAGAAGGAGGTTCGCAGCGACGCCCGAAGCACTGAGATTCGCGAAAATGTTCCAATCGATTCCTAGTTCCTGAAAAGATTACGGTATTGTGGATATCACAGGGCAGGGTTTTCAAATTAGAGTTAGACAAAAAAGAAGTGCATCGACCGGGATCGAACCCTGGTCGTGTGGTTGCTAATTTATGGGAAAATGAGCAGAAAAAGGAGACGAACCTCAAAAATCCTGCAGGTATCCTTCCGGCACATTCCGAGTCCTCCGAACTCGGCGGGGATTCCGGCGGCGAAGATTTTGTTGCTGGCGAGGGCCTCCTGCACCTGGGGCGTCAGGGAGCCGTTCTTCTCGATTTCCGAGGCGTGCACTGAAATAAAACTGGTAAAATTGTACAAAATCGAAGATTATGGGTAATATTTTGATGGTTTGAGTGAAAAATAAGGTTTTTTTGGATTTAAATGGCTGTTTGGCAAAATTTGGTAAAGAGGTACGCCTAAACGACGCTTTTTATTGATAGCAGGTAGCCTCAGGCTGCCACAGCCTCGGCCCTCTTTTAGCTAAAGTCGCTTTTCAATGAAAGCAGGCAGCCTGAGGCCGCTTTTTCTTGAAGGCAAGCAGTTCAGGCCGCTTTTTCGCTTTTGACAAGTTAAAACATTGAAAAAAAACACAAACCACTGTGTTCCAGTGAATTCCTGAGAGAAGTGGTAAAGCCGGATATCGTGACGACGTCCTCCGTGTCGGCGTATTCGGGGAAAATCATAAAATCCTAGAAAAATGAACCTATTTTACTTTTAAAAATATTTCTTTTAAATTTAAAAATAAATAAATAAAGTAATCCTACCTTTTCGAACTTATTCATGGCGAGTCCTCTGCTCAGGGAGACTTTCTCCACCTGGAGGCCGGAGTCGGCCAGATTCTGAATCCTGGAGGGCTTGACGGTGGCCGGGGAGGTCGACTGCTCCGCCGGCGAACTCAGACAACGGAGGTTGTGTCTGGCCGGCAGCACCCGGAGTCTCTTCGTCAGAGACTGCATCTGAAACAGGGAAATTTAGAATTTGGGCAGGAAAATGAGAGAAAATTGGAAAATTTGAAAAAAAGAAATGATCTACAAACAATAATATTTCACTGTAGAAAGTGAGAAAAGAGAAAATCCTTTACAAACAGCACAAAAATTGTGAAAAATTGGGAAAAACTAATTTTGGCAAGAAAATAAATTATCTATTGATTACACCGGATATGAAATTTAAAAAAAAGTGAAATACAAGAAAAAAACTCTAACTTATTTTTAATTTAAACAAATTCTACAGGAATTGTGGAAACTTTCAAAACGCGTGCAAACCGTAATTTTAGCTATTTGTAGTCAATTTTGACAAAAATCTTGTAATATAATAAAAATAATTAAATTAACAGTGAATTTTCAAAGAAATACAGGCAACCGTGTGGTGTAAAATGCCAATTTTTAGACGTAAAATTGAGAAAATTATTTTTTATTTTAAATGTCATTTTAAATTATTTTTGAATTTAATTATAATTTTTAAAATAAAGTGAAATCAAAAAAAGAAGCTGGAATTACAATTTCAAAAAAAAATTGAGCCAGTCGGCTGGTTAAAAAAATTTGAATTCAGCCGGTTGGGAGGAGTTATTGTAAGTTTGTTGTAATTTTAAATATACTTACTTAAAATGTAATATAAATAGTCAAAAGCTCCATGAAAAATGATTTTTTTTCCCTATTTTATCGTTTTTTGGTCCAATTTCAGCCATTTTTGCACCATAATTTTATGTATTTTATATTGTACAACACGTAATTTACGTAATAAATACAATAAAATTACTGCTACTCGACTAATTTGGTGCAAAAAGCCCGCAGAAGCACTAAACACTCCAAATTGCAACCGGTTCCCAAGCACCGGCAACCAGCCGACTGGCACTTCAGCGACAGTCTTTCCTGCCAGCGCACTAATTATCGAATTAGCGCCGTCTCTCCGTGTTCGGTTTTTGTTCTTTTGCCTGACTTTAGTGAATTTTTGCTTATAAAACCATTAAATCCATAAAGATCATGAAATTTGGGGATTTTCGCCGGTTTAAGACGTGGATTTGCCACAAAAAGAAGTTTTCCTGATAGAACTACCAGAAATCGATAAAGTTTAAACTAAATATAGAAAACTGGAGAGATTTGTATTAAAGGACTGTGATCCAGTGATCCTGCCACGAACAGGTAGCAAGGCACGGTAGGTCGCTTTTTAAAGGACTGAATAGTCCTTGGTCCCACCGCGGTATTTTTAGTGATCCGAGTGGGATCGAACCCTGGTCGCTCGTACGGTAGTGAACTGGCTTACGGTGTTTAAACGGGGATTAAGCAGTCCTTTAAACATCAATAAATCTACTTTTCGGGATCAAACTACAAGTAGGATCGCGGCAGGACCTTGGAACACCCAGTCCTTTAACAAATTCCACGGTCAATCCATGTGATTATACCGTAATTTGAAGAAAAAAAACTTCTATTTTTAACCAGGTTACATGATTTAATTATAATTATGTTTATAATCAAAAGCACCGACAGGGATCGAACCATCGTCATGTACCTGACAGCCGGGTGGTTTTAACAACCAACCAAAATGACGACCAAATAACCAAGGTTCGATCCCTCTCGGTGCTTTTCTTTTTTTTGGCCGACTTCAATTAACCAAAATTGTGATCAATGAAAAAAACTAACATTTAAAATGAATTTTAGTGACAAAAAAAGTGATAATGGGGTTTCTAAAATTCAGAATCTGTCATTTTGGGGCCAATTTTCGTGGTTTTTCAGCATTTTGGGGCCTTTTTTGTGCGGATTTCGACATCTACGCTACTGAAAGTCCCTCTTTGGTTCAAATAAACTTCCCAGATGGTTGGTTGATAGGTTTATATTCAAAAAGTTAATTAAAATAGAGTTAAAAGCATCAACCGGGTTAGAACCATCATTCCGTATTGACAGTCGGATGGTATGAATCACCCGAAAAATCCATTGACAGAAATTCCGGAATTATAAAGCTTTTAAAATCAATTTTTAAGGAAAAAAGTGTATTTCAGTATGTTTATCTATTTTTTCGCGTTTTCGACCAATTTGGGGGTGATTTCAACATCTATGCTACCGAAGTCCCTCTTGGGCTGGAATAAACTTCCAAAAAGGGTCCAGCTGGTCGTTGGTTTGGCGATAACGCCCGTGGTTTGTGCGTTGTGTGCCTGGCTTCCGGGAAGCGCGCCCCATCGCCATTTACCCGAATTGATCGGCTCTCGTTTTCCAAGGGGAAGATGGCTATCACTAATAGAAATCTTATCTCCCCGGGCTCAGACTCCCCTCTAAGCCTTGTTTTCGATCCAAAACCCCCTCGGTTCCACCGATTCCACCCAATCCGCCGCGGGAATCGCCGTCTCCGTCGCCGCGCGCTCGATACAACATTCCCATCCCACGCTCGTTTTATAACGCACCCAACAGCGCTCTTTTCGATCCCGACACCGGTGATTACACGCCTTTTTCGGCCATTTCCCCAGATATTTGCAATTTTACCACGGAAAATTAATTTATAACAAGAAAAATGAATTTTTCACAGTCATGTGTCTAAAATAACGATATCGCTGCCGATAGACCAGATAAAACAACCCGTATCTTTATTTACCACAATTTTGTTTATTTTTATTCTATTTCTAGCTATTATTCATACTAGAATTAATTTTATTCATTGAAAAACCCCGAAATGCCCCTGAATCTATGAATATCACTAAATTTGGTTTTTGTTTTATTCCAAATCATTTTCTCTCTCAAAAATTTACATTATTATAGTTATTCCCATTCACTAAAAATTGCAAAACTAAAAATTGCAAAAAACTAATTTCGGTACAAGTTAGTTTTTATATTATATTTATTTTAATTTAACAATGAAAATGAAAACAGAAGAGTTAAAATACAAAATAAAATTAATTTTTAAAATTTTATAAAACAGAAATTAAAGGACTGTCTATTTAATCCTGCAACGATTGCCCAATTTGGTTTTTCTTTACCTATGGTACTTACCGTAATTTTAAAAAATATTTTATAAATTTGCATAATCCATGCGGGACTTTTCAACCAGTCCTTTAACTGTTCAAATTTTGTTGAATCAATTTTTCTGTCCATTTTTGCCTTCTTTGGTAGGTTTTCTGCCTATTTTAACTTTGTAAATGTGCAATTTAAAATAATACAAAGTTAAAATGGCGTAAAAATGACCATATTCGCTAATTTCGGGCAGTTTTAACCTGTTTTCGACCATTAAACACGAAAGAAAGCCAAGACATATCGATATCCACTTGGAATTCATCGCAATAAATCAATTCAAACGGCGAAATTCTGTTTTATCCCATTTTTTGTTCGTAAACACTGCTTAGTTTGAATTTTGCCTTTATCTTTCCCGCATTTTCAATTTCCTCCTTCGTGGGATCTCTCACGCTACCTCCAATTCACTCCATTCTGACGATAATGAGCCATAAAACCGTGAGAATTCCGGGATTTTCCCTGTAATCGTTCTTTGAACCCGGAATTCCACGGTTTTTCCTTTACGACCCCTCTGTTTCGATGCCGAATGTGATTGTTTTGCCGCGAGAAGCCACAAAATGCCTTGAAACTAATTAAATTCCAAAGATTGGGGTTCAAATATAGTCACATTGTAGTTTTATGCGTCAGGCGGGTTTAATCACGTTTCCCCAAACACGAGGTGTCTTTTTGTAGTTTTGGAAGTATAAAAAGGCGGGAAGGTGGATTAGTTTGCTCAGAAATTACGTCCAAGTTGTTTTTGAGCAAGGAATCCGTCCAGGACCTGACGAGGCAGTCCTTTAACCTTCTGGAATTCCATTTTTGTACTTTGATCCGATCAATATGTCCTCGAAGTGATTGGTTCTAATTCGATCTGGCAGCTTGCCAGGCAGAAAATCTTCTAGAATCCAGTCCTTTAAACTCCTCCCCTTGAAATGAAACGGTTGGTATGTGTTTTGTAGTTTGCTCATTTATTGATTGATCCAGGTAGACCAAAGTGGTCCCACAGGGAATACGTTCATTTTCGCCTTCTTTTCAACGGGCCAGTTAGCTTCTCAAGTTTCGTACTTTGTTTCCAAAACAGACTAGTTACGGTTACGGCATCGCTTCGAGACCACATCAATCAGTCCTTTAAAAGGCGGGTAACTGGCAGGTTCGCTCTGTACTTTGATCTCGTCCGACGGCGCCGTCTGATCGGTCCTAACGCGATTATCTTCGGGAAATTAAAACTGCGCCTACATACTGTTTTCAGCTAGCTGATTGAACAAAGGAATTCGGTAGTTTTGCTCAGAAATCGCTCATAAAATGCTAAAATTGCGCATAGCGGCGCTACAGTCAATTTTCCACGCATTTTCAACGATTTATCACTAAAAAATCTGAATTTTGCGCGGGTTTCAGATCGATTAATCATTAAATTTGTTCATTTCCTGTTTTAATTGTTCATTTTTCTTTGTTATCCTTCAATTTCCCATTCAAAATCATTTTCGGAGGCTTGTCAATCCTTTAAAAATCAATAAATTTAATTTGCGTGATCAAACTACAGGTCCCTTGATCGATAGAATCGTGGCAAAACCTCAGAATAGCCATTTTTGTTTATAAACATTTATAATCGATTGGTTAATTAAAATGGCTCGCGAAAACTCCGAGGGGGATCGAACCGTCGTCCTTATTCATGGCAGTCGAGTGATTTAAACAACCAGCTAAAGTGCCAATAAAACAATCATGATTCGATCCCACTCGGTGCTTTTCTTTTTTTGTTAGATTTAATTCACAAAAATTCATTTAAAAAATGTATTTAATATTTTTAAATTATCATAAAAATAGTCATTTTTAATGTTATAACTGTACTGTTCTCCCTCTCCCCGTATTCTATGAATACCTCTGTCACCTCTCTTCTGAATACTGCCTAATTAATCCCCTTCCATTTCAGATACATATTTGTGGCTGTGCTCACCGGATGAAGCTCGTTAGGTGAGTTGTCCTCATCCCAGCTGATGCATTGATCCTCTTTCCAGCTGATATCGCCTCATCCGTCGCTGAGAATAGATGGAGGCCTGGCGCCAATCCGTCACCAAGTTGAAGCAGGGACACCCTCACAAGGTGGGATTTTTAAAAAAAATGATTTTGACATTATTTTATGGTTTTTACCATTTATTCTTCAAAAATTACTTTTTTTGCGATTTAAACGACTCTAAATTTCATTTTTTTTGTTGTTGCGATTTTTACCTAAAAATGTTTCAGCCTTTCAAGCGATGTTTACCAGAAAAGGCGGAAAGCAACCTGAGGTCACTGGAAAAAGCGGCCTGAGGTCGCCGGAAAAAGCGGAAAGCGGCCTGAGGTCACCACAAAAAAAGCGGAAAGCCGCCTGAGGTCACCACAAAAAAAGCGGAAAGCCGCCTGAGGTCGCCAGAAAAAGCGGAAGGCGGCCTGAGGTCACCAGAAAAAGCCAAAGCGGCCTGAGGTCACCAGAAAAAAGCGGAAAGCCGCCTGAGGTCGCCAGAAAAAGCGGAAAGCGGCCTGAGGTTGCCAGAAAAAGCGGAAGGCGGCCTGAGGTCGCCAGAAAAAGCGGAAACAGAAATATGATGGTTTTCCCCACCAGTTCCTCAAATTACGCGATTTTAAACCCTAAATTCAAATTTTCAGGCTCAAGCAGTCGACCACTTACTCAGCTCCTCCGAGAGCGCCCACACATGGGTCCAACTGCAGGTAACCTTTATTTTTATTATTTGGATTTTTATTGTTTCTGAAACTATTTTGATTTTCTTAAAATCATTTTAAAACTGTTCAGTACACTCCGACACAGCTTCTGAAGCGACCCCGGTTCTGCAACGTGTGCAGGGACAAACTAACCGGCTTCCCGCATCACGGATGGAGTTGTGACAGTGGGTTTTGACTTTTTTTATATTTATTTAAGGATTTCTTTTTAATTTTAAAAACAGTAGCACAGATGTGGAAATACACCTTTAAAAAGACCGCTGACTGCTCAAAAATACGAAAATTAGCCCCAAAATAACAAATTTTGAATTTAAAAACTCTACTATCATATTCTTTGTCATATTATAAAATTAAGATCTTTTTTTTTTTTTTTTTTTAGAAATTTTTTAAATTTAAATTTCCCTCGCATCTAAAAGCCACGGCGAAAATTTTTTTGGATCCTGTTTTGTAGGAAAAATTATTTTTCTTAAAATCGTAATAAATGTTAAAACTGTTGAATTTACCTTTTATATTTTACATAATTCTATGGTAACATCCTTGCAAACTGGTTAGATAGATTTAAAAAAAAACAAATACCGTAACTTAGTCGTTTGGTTGTCCCATCAATGGACGCTTAATTTTAAAGGACTGACTATTCTGAGGTCCTATAGTGATCTAGTTAGCTGTTTGATTAAATTTTAATTAATTTTTTCTCAGGTAAACCTTAATTTTTCAGTTTGTAAAATCAAAACTCACCGAAAATGCATGAACCACGTGGCGGATAAGTGCAAATGGACCGTCGGGACCCTCATTCCCCAACATATTCAATACATCAGTCCCGAGGTAAGATTTCTCTCTCTCTCTCTCTCTCTCTCTCGCTCTCTCTTTCTTTTCTCTCTCTCTCTTCTCTCTCTCTCTCTCTCTCTTCTCTCTCTCTCTCTCCCTCTCTCTCTCTTTCTTTCTTTCTTTCTTTCTTTCTTTCTTTCTTTCTTTCTCTTTCTCTCGCGCTCTCTCTTCTCTCTCTCTTCTCTCTCTTCTCTCTCTTCTCTCTCTCTCTCTCTCTCTCTCTCCCTCTCTCTCTCTCTCTCTCTCTCTTTCTCTCTCTAAATCCCCTTCCAGAATTCCATAATGTCCCACCAATGGGTCGAGGGCAACATCTCCCCCTCATCGAGGTGTGCCGTCTGCGAGAAGAATTGCGGCTCCTCCCTTCGACTACAGGTATTTCCCTTCCTTTTTCCTTTTATTTTATATTTTATTAAAATACAAAGGTTATTTTCTCTTTTAATTGCAGGATTGGCGTTGTTTGTGGTGTGCTTCCACAGTCCACGACGGGTGTCTCTCGAATCTAGGCAGAGGTTGCAGTCTAGGAGCTTTCGCCATTTCCTGCGTCCCCCCTCTTTCCGTCAATGAGGTCTCGCCAGAGGGAGAGTTCCTCTTTCGACCAGATGCTATAGGTAAGTGTCGATTGCCATTTTTATGAGAGAGAAAAAAAGATAAAATTAAGCAGGCAGGCGGCCTTTGGAAAAAGCGGCTTTGAATTGCCAAAAAAGCCGGTCAAACGGCCTTTGGTTGTCACAAGCGGTTTTTAAGTGCTGAAAAAGCATGTCAAGCGGCCTTTTAATGCCCAAAGCGGCTTTTAATTCGCAAAAAAGCAGGTCAGGCGGCCTTTGTTGCTAAAAAGCGGCTTTAAATTTTTTTAAAGAAGTGCGGTAAATTCATTTTATTTTTCATTTTAACCGTTTTCTTTTTAATTTTACAATTAAATTGAAGATAATCTTGTAATTAAAGTAATAAAAACGGACAAAACATTGGAGTGCTTTGTCTATTTCCAGGTGCCGAATGTGGAGGCAGTAGTCCTCTGTGTATCCTCGTCAATTCCAAATCCGGTGACAGCCAAGGCCAACGGATGATCCGCAAGTTCAAACGTCTCCTGAACCCCATCCAAGTCTTTGACATCATCAACAGCGGCCCCGAATTCGCGTAAGTTCCTACACTTTTACTGAATTGCGTGGAGCGCGTAGCGCTCCGCGGTGGTTTGATTCCTCCCCGTTGCCCAAAATGTCGATGTCTCCCGTAGTTGAATACCCCCTCGCCATGGGCGAACGGATAGACGTATCTGCACCAAATTTGGCTGAGCTGTAGGAATCCTTTGCAGGTCGCTGCGCGTCAAGTGCCAGCCCAATCGGTTGAAAAACGTTAGAATTAGAACCGAAAAACTGCGTTTTTGGCGAAACTTGATTGAAACGGTGGTGTACTGGTGTAAGCATTAGACTCGAATTCTGCCGACCCTGGTTCAATCCCCGCCAGTGGTTTTCTATTTGCTTTTTAAGCAATTAGTCAGACGCTCTTTTTTGAAAGTTTACTAATGGTTTCAAAGTGTGTTTTAGCTTAAATAATTCGTTGTACTAGATGTATTTACTAAACCTACTTGCTTGATTGATTGTTTTAATAATCCTCTAATAAGTATTTTTCAAACACTACAATGCCGAGGTAAAAGTTAGGCCGACCGCACCGAGCACAGCCTCAAAACAAATCGAGGGAGGACTTTTGCCGAGCCTCCCTTGATTCTCCCACCGCTTTTCTCTTTTCTTGACTGGAAATGAAGGGCACGATGGGCAAAATGCATTGTTAGAGGGAAAGGTTAACTTGAAGTATTCTACGAATACTGATAAAAAGAGAACAATTATTATGTGTGAAAAAGCGAGTCTCAAAAAGAGTGGGTGGTTTGGTTCCTGTTCGTATAAAAAGTGAACAATAGAAATGTTAGAAAAATACAAAAGGAGAACAAAAGAAAAGAATAACTTGACCAACTTTTCGAAACGCCAAAACCACCTCTAGCCAGATATCATATTGTCTGCTCTACTCATATTTAAACAAACTAGTCAATATGTGATTAAAAAAACATTTTAATTTCCGATCCAGCTAGAGGTGGTTTTGGCGTTTCGAAAAGTTGGTCAAGTTATTCTTTTCTTTTGTTCTCCTTTTGTATTTTTCTAACATTTCTATTGTTCACTTTTTATACGAACAGGAACCAAACCACCCACTCTTTTTGAGACTCGCTTTTTCACACATAATAATTTTCCTTTAATTTTAGAAAATCTTGTTTTAGTATTTTTTTTCTTTATTTTTAGGCTAACCCTGTTCAAATCACTCGACAGCTTCCGGGTTCTCGTCTGTGGCGGTGATGGAACGGTCGGATGGGTCCTCAGCACTTTGGACAAGCTGGATATTCACAAAAAGGTGGGAAATTGGCTATTTTTAAAGGAAAAAGCGGCGTGAGGCTGCCTGTTTTCAATAAAACGCGGCGTGAGGCTGCCTGTTTTCAATAATTGCTGCCATTTTTTTTTGTGAAAAAAAGGCCTGAGGTTCTTTTTTTCCCTTTGAAAGCGGCCTAGATTTACCATGTTTTCATAAAAAGCGGCCTGAGGCTATCTGTTTTAAAAATGCGGTTTAAAATTTTCTGCAAAAAGCGGCCTGAGATTGCCAGTTTTCTGGGAAAATCAGTGGAAATGAGCCCCCAAATTAGCATATAGCACCCAAAAAGTACTTTTATTGTCATTCAAGCCCAATAGCAGCTCACACGGCGGTATTGAGCCGTACGGTTCTGAACCTGTCGAAAATTGATAATAAAAAAAATTCTGTGGAAAAGCGGCCTGAAATGGCTAGTTTTCAATAAACAGCGGCCTGAAGCTGCCATTTTCAATAAACAGCGGCCTTAGGCTGTCTGCTTTCAATAAAAACAGCCTAGGCCTACCATAATCATTGAACACCATCCTAACTAATCTATTTTCAGTGTCAGCTGGCCGTCCTTCCCCTGGGCACTGGAAACGACCTGGCGAGAGTGCTCGGCTGGGGCCATGCCTTCTACAACGTCCACGAACTGCCCTCCCTCCTCCAGGAATTCGAGAGGGCTCCCACGAGTATGTTGGACCGGTGGAGTGTGATGATCATGGACGGACCCAACGCCAACGCCATCAAAGAGTACGAGATCCGGCTGAAGCAGGAACTGAAGCAGGTGCTCATGGCCGAGGAACCACACGACACCATCATCGCTGTTAGGTACGGTGGATTCATATGATTTTCCCCGTTTTCAGAGAAATCAGGCAGCCTCAGGCCGCTTTTTGTTGAAAAACGCCGCTTTTCTCAGAAAGCAGACACCCTGAGGCTTTTTGGTGGAAATAGGCAACATCAGACCGCTTGTTTAGAAATCTGGTTGCCTCTCGAAAACGGCAATCTCAGGCCGCTCATATAAATTAAAAATGGCAGTCTCAGGCCGCTGTTTTTTTTTCTGAATACTAGTAGCAAAAACAGCTTTTTGCAGGAAACTGGTAGCCTCAGGCCGCTTTTTTATGGAAATGGTAGCCTCAGGCCGCTTATTTTTGGAAACTGACAACCTCAGGCCGCTTTTTATTGGAAAATGGTAGCCTCAGCCTGAGCGGTTTAAAATTGGGCCGTTTGTTTTGGTTGCCTCACAAAAACGACAATCTCAGGCCGCTTTAAAAAGAAATGAAAATGATAGTCTCAGGCCGCTTTTAACGGAAAGCAGGTAGCCGTAGGGCGCTTTTTAGAATATTGCCAGGCCGCTTTTGATAAAAAGAGGCAGCCTCGGGCCGCTTATTGAAAAATGGCATCCTCAGTCCGCTTTATGCAAAAAGCAGATAGCCTCAGGCCGCTTTTTTTTAAAATTGAAAACTGTCAGACTCAGGCCTCTTTTTATCGAAAACTCGTTTAAACGATCCTCCATTTCCAGGCAACTATGCGGAACGGTGACGGAGCTGCTGAAGGACGTGTCGGCCACCTACACGAAGGTGGAGGAGTGGGAAAACCTGCCGAAGAATGACACCACCGATGATCCCGTCATCGAAATGTGAGCATTTTCTTATTTTTTAAATTTTTTAATGTCTTCTACACTGGAAATAATTTGGAAAAGGGGCGTTAATTGGTAATTTCAGGTGTTCTACGTTGATGGCTAAGCTGGACAATGTGAGGAAAACGCTGGGTAAACACCGAGTCTGCGAACCTCAGTCGCCAGGAGAGAGCGGATTCGAAGCGGAGCCGGAAGAGAGTGCGTATAGCGAATGTCCGGAAGAAAGTGCGTTTGAGAGAGAGAGGCTGAGACGCAAAGGAATGGGAACAAATGGACGACTCAGCATACCTAGGAATACGAGAAATGACAGAAACTCGGTGGAACTACATTGAATGGGCCAGACATGGTCGTTACTTCAAGGAATGCGGCTCATAGGATAATCAGACCGAGAGATTGAGATAACAAGAATCTGACAAGACGCAGAGTAGCCGAAAGAATGAAAAAGCAGAATTAGAGTAGAGTGGAAATGGGTTCATTGGTTAACTTCGCTAAGATTGGGGAATTCAATTTTTAAAGCCGTTGAGGAACTGTTCCTTAAAGCTTATAGCTGTCCATAAAACAATTTAAAAAATGTTATTATATTTTATTTTTGTAATGTTTTGGTTGGTTTTTTTAAAAATTTTCGCCACTTTCACTTACAAACAATTTTTAATATATAGAATAGTTTTTAATATATAGAAAATTTATTGTTATTATATTAAAGATTTCTAATGTTTTCACTTTCACACTTTCACTTTCAAAAACATATATTTCGTAAATTTATATAAAAACCAAACAAAATATATATATTTTTAAAAATTTGTTTTAAAGTAAAACTATTTTATTGACCGCTTTAATTTTTAAGGACCGAAATATTTTTTTTTCCTGATCGAGGTCAATAGGTATTCCAGGATAGAGCCAGGATAGGATATCTCACGTCCCCGTAGGACCAGATTTTTGGTTCCTACCAATCAAACATCGAGGGTTCGGATCCGTACAAATATATTTTGCTCATATTGTGCGGTTACAGTTAGGCAAACGAAGAAGCGCACCGACCGGGATCGAACCTTGGTTGTCTGGTTGAAAGGGCCTGGGGCCGGCCCTGGGCCTGAGGTGAATGGCGCCAACATTGACAATTTGAATTTGAACAAAAAATAATCATCATTTATATTTAATTTTATTGGTTATTTAAACTATTTACAAGGTGTTTTTTTTTTTTTTTGCAAAAATATTATTAAAAACACCAAATAATCGAAAATTTGCAGTTTAAAATACGAAAAATCTCCAATTTACTGTTTTAGAGGAATATGTTATTCTGGATTGGTTTGGACTGAAAGTAGCATTCAAAATATGAAAAGAGAAAACTTTAGATCAATTTTAATGCACACTTTATATTGGTAACTCCTTCCATAGCGATTTTCATCACGGAAAACAATACTTCAAACCATTTTTTATTTTATTTTTGGCATTGAACAATGTGAAATACATTCTAATTTAAAAAGTGAAAATATATGGATTCTAATTTAAAAAGTGAAAATATATAAACAAAAACGATATATAATGTATTTTAAAACAATTTTTTTCAAATGATTTAATTTCCCGCCAAGTCGTCCTGGGGCCGGCCCTGGATTTTTGCCATCCTTATGTTTTTGCTCATATTGTCCGATTAGAGTTAAACACGAAAAAGAAACAAATTTTCGTTTAAGCGTGAAAATCCTGAGGTAGAAACTTACATGTAGAGAAGAGAGAGACAGACACGAATGAGACGGAGAGAGAAAGAGACAGAGAGAGAGAGAGAGAGAGAGAAAGAGAGAGGGAGAGAGAGAGAGAGTCAGAAAACCACTTATAACCTTCTCTTTTCAGCCCCCGAAGACCCCAACGAAGAGCGTCTCCGTCGGGACTCCCTGGTCTGCCGTGCGAACAGCCTCAAAAAAGCCATCAAGGACATCATGAACATGGCCGAGAGGGGTTTAGACCAATACATGCTGAACGAAAAGTCCGTCTCCCCCTTCTTTTCCATTTTTTCTTTTCTTTTTTTAGCGCGGCATCTGCGAAACGTCAGAAATTCAGGAAACAGCGCAGTAAGACCACGCCCGGACTGAAGGTCTCCTCCTCCAATCTCTCCTCCTCTTCCGCCTGCAGCCCTCCCGTCTCGCCCTCTCTTCGCAAGGAAAGACTGGCCGTGGATAGGCCTGCCACCGGCACCAGTGGCTACGGTAGGATGGGGTACTGTAGCTTAAATTAGATATTGGAATTTTAGGCCCTTCTCCTAATTTCTCATCGACTGCCGGCCATTCATCGGCGAATGAGGAGAATTCAACGAATGGAGTGGAGGGAACGGAAGAGTCGGATGAGAATACATCCACGACTAAGTATGTCTTTTGTAGTTTGTAGTCTAATTTTCTACAAAAAGCGGCCTGATTTTCATTAAAGGCGGCCTAAGGCTGCCAGCTTTTTATTTTTTTTAGACTGCCTTATTTCGATAAAAAAGCAGCCTGAGGCTATCGGCTCTCTAGAAAAAGCGGCCCAATGTTGAAAATTTTAATGGAAAGCGGCCTGAGGATGCCATCTTTCTGTAAGAAGCCGCCGGACGCTGCCTGACTTCAATAAAAAGCGAGTCGAGACTGCCATTTTATGTTTTTAAAAAACGGCCTAAGATTGTATGCATTTAATAAAAAGTGGACTGTGGCTGCCAATTTCAATGGAAAGCGGCTTGAAGATGCCAGTTTTCAATAAAAAGCGGCCTGTGGTTATTAACATAATTTCCTATTTACCTGATTCACAAAAAAGCGGCCTGAGGCTTTCCGCATTCTAGAAAGAGCGGCCTGAGGCTGCCTGATTTACATAAAAAGTGGCTTTAGGCTATCCGTTTTCTAGAAAAAGCGGCCTGAGGCTATCCGCTTTCTGAAGCTGTCTGAGTTACATAAAAAGCGGCCGGAAGCTGCCAATTTCAATGAAAAGCGGCCTGAAGATGCCAGTTTTCAATAAAAAGCGGCCTGTGGGTGTCTGATTCACAAAAAAACGGCCTGAGTCTGCCTAATTTATATAAAAAGCTGTCCGATACGGCTAGTTTTCATTAAAATGCGGCCTGAGGCTGCCAGTGTTTTATTAAAATCGACCTGAGGCTGTCTGATTTACATAAAAAGTGGCACAAGGGTGTTTTAGCTGATTTTTCTCCTCTTTTCCCAGCTTTTCTAATTTTAAACCGTTGAACTAAGCTTAAATCCCGTTTTTCAGCATCGGTCAGGTGCAGCCACCCACTCCTGCGAGTACGAGGGAGCATTCCACCACGGGAGAGCCGGATCGACCCCCTCTGGAAGGGGAGAGGGAGAGGCTGTTCAAGCCAGTGTCCGAGAGCCAGTTGTTCCCACCCCCGCCGGCGGATATCAAACTCAGCCATTCGGATAGCAGCATCTTCGGTGGGTTCGATGTTGCCATCTCGTTGAAGTCTTTCTCCCCTTCGCTTAGTAGAAATAGTCGGTAAAAAGCGGCCTGAGGCTAGCATCTGCGGAAAAAAGCGGCCGGAGGCTATATATGATTATGAATACTGCAAAGGGTTTCCAGAAAGTACCGTAATCCCACATAATTAGGCTCTTCAATCCTCCCTTCTCTCCCCGTGTTCGTCAAGTCAAACCAAAAATGTCCAGTAAAAGTCCATCTCCACCCGCTCCTCTGTAACCGTCCCATTTCTAATCCGACCACTAATTATAGGTTTCCTGAATACGGTCCATTTGACAGTGCCCAATCACCTCCATTTTCTGCTGAAAGAACCACCGGCCCTGCTCTCTCTAGCCTATATTCGCTCTTTAGACCACTCGGCTGGCTCTTCCAAGGAGATTCGGTACCGGAACGGACGACTGGATCCACGATTCGACAAGGACAAGAAACGGATGAGCGCACAGGAAAACCCAAGGTTCGTCTCTCTCTCTCTCTCTCTCTCTCTCTCTCTCTCTCTCTCTCTCTCTCTCTCTGTCTCTCTCTCAGAAATACAACGTAAGGACATCATACCTTGGCGCCAGATGTTTGTGTGACCTTGGTGTTTTGCTCTCAGATTCCGTTTTTTTCGGTGACCAGCCGCAGCGTTCCGCTTTTCCTGGCGACCTCAGGCGGCTTGTAGTGCTTTCTGTCAACCAAAGGCCCCTTCGACCGCTTTCTGGCAACCAAAGATCGCTTTTTAGTAACCAAAGGCCGCTTGTAGCGCTTTCTGGCAACCACATGCCGCCGAATATACCTTAAGGTAGTTGGGATACAGTAACCCAATGTGGAGGCAACGGAGTTACACTAACCCAAGGATATGAAACTGGCCCATTGGAGTCACAGTTAGAGTGTGGATAACCCTGTGGGATGAACCGTGATTTTGGCTACAGTAACCCAAGCGTCCCAGTATTTCGTTCGCAAACCGCCGAGAAGAAAAATTCAAGAAAAAAAACAATGAACTACGAAGGCGAAGATTTATTTCTTGGGAATTCGGAGGCCTTCTTCCTGACTTCCATCTCTTTCAGAGGCCGAACTTCTCGAGCCACTTCTGGCGGCACCTCTCCACGCAGATTGCAAACTTTCTCTAAACGTTTTGGGTTAGAGAGAGAGAGAGAGAGGTTTCAATGACTTGATGAGCATTGTAACTAGCCATGTTCTGCTCCTCCTTGAGCTCCTTGTCGACCTTCTTCAAACGGCGCAGTTCCTCCCTGAGCTCCTCCACACTCCACTCCTCCAGCGGCCTCTCCTCCTTGGGCAGCACGGCGGACGACCGGTCGCTAGGAGACATCGAGAGAGAATGTTTATTTTCCATCTTCACTTTTATTTTTAAATGTTTTTTAAAGGCGCAAAGGTTTCGTGACCCAGAGGAAAATTAGCGTTCATTATATTTTAATCAGTCTCCGATCTCTCTCTCTCTCTCTCCCTCTCTCTCTAATCCCCCCTCTTCCAGAGAAGAAGAATCCTACGTCGTCGGAGGCTCTCTCATAGCCGAAGTCCTTCTCCTCAACGCCAGCGTCTTAGGAATGGCCTCCGGCGTCATCCAATGCACACCTCCTCTGTAAGTCATCTTCTTTCTTTGTTTTTACCATTTTTTTATCGATTTGAGTAATTTTCTTATTGTGTAAACTTTAAAAATGTCTATTTTCAGGGACGCTTATCGGGAACAGAAAGTGATGAACAACTACTTTGGAATTGGTCTCGACGCGAAGATCGCCCTGGATTTCCACAACAAACGGGAGGGATCCGAAAAGGTTTCTTTTCGCTTTTTAACGTGTTTTAGGATACTGTAGGAGTACGGTAGATATACTCTGGCAACCACAGGCCGTTTGGTCCGCATTCTTTTAACCAAAGGCCGCTTAGACCGTTTAATTGATGGCTGCTAGGATCGCAGACAGAAAGATATACATACGTAGAAATATTAAAAACAACATTTCAAAGCAAAAGAACACCCGTTGAGACCCTCAGCCCTGCCCTTTATTGTAACTGTTTTGAATGTATGCTAAGGTGCAAGATCTTCTCTACAGCGCCAGTTACTCCTACGCCTTCTTGCTCATCCTCGACCGAACCATCAGGCTGGCGTTCTTCTCGGGCGTCGTCTGCTGCTTCTGCTGCCGCACCGGCGGCTGCATCTTCGAGTGTCCTCCGTTGTTGTCGATCGAGCGGTGGCCGGGTCCGTTGATCACCGTGCCCTGGTGCCTCATCTTCAGAAGCCTCTCCGGCTCATCCGAGACGGACCCCGACTGGATCTTGATCACGTTGGTGCCCGTGGCGTTCGAGCCCTTGTTGAACTCTCCGCTCTTCTCGATCTTCCTCTCGCGACGGTTCATCTCGTCCATTCTGAAGGGAAGGATTAGAGAGAGGCAGATATCCTCCGCTTTTTTGTAGAACACTGGCAGGCTAAGGCCGCTTTTTGCAAAATTCTGGCTTTTTATAGAAAGCAGATGTCCGCAGGTCGCTTTTTTTTTCGGAAAGGGCGCTTTTTTAATTGAAAGAAGGCAGCCTCAGGCCGCTTTTTTTGAAGACACCGGATGGGTCGCTTTTCATTGAAATTGTGACCGCAAGCCGCTTTTACAGAAAATGTCAACCTCAGGCCGCTTTTAGAGATAAAAAAGGTAAGAGGATTTTATTAAAAGCAGATGTCCGCAGGCCGCTTTTTTCGGACAAGGGCACTTTTTTATTGAAAGTAGGCAGCCTTAGGCCGCTTTTCTCCGAAAACTGGCAACCTCAGTCCACTTGTTTTTGAAGAAAGCGGATGTTCTCAGGCCGCTTTCATTGAAATTGTTGCCGTACCCCGATTTTACAAAAAATGATCAACTTCGGGCCGCTTTTTGCGCCAAATTGGTAGCCTCAGGCCGCTTTTATAGAGAAACAAAGGGAACCCACTCAGCCATGGTTATGTCTCCCCTGTCGACACAGCTGCTGACGTGCTGTCCGTTGGACCTCACAGCCCCGGGAGCGAAGAGGTCATCAAAGTAGGAGCTCTTCAGGAACTCCACTCCACAGAACCTCTCCTTCGGCTTGAACACCAGCACCTTGGCCATCATCTGCAGCGCATCTCCGGGAGCATCGGGCAGGATCTTCGCAAATCCACTGCCCAGCGCCTTCTGTCCCTCGAACTTGGCTGCCACTCTCATGGCCCTCATCTCCGACTCCGAGGGCAGGCCGATGACCTGAACGATGAGTCTCAGCTGGTGCTTGCTGTCCCTTCCGGCGAAGAGCGTCTTCTTCCGCAGCATCTCTCCGAAGCAGCAGCCGGCAGACCACGCGTCCACGTGCCAGTCGTAGTGCTTGGCGCCCAGAAGCAGCTCCGGAGGACGGTAGTAGCGAGTGACCTGGTACGGTGTGGACGACATTCCCTCCGTAATCACCTGAATATCTCTGTTTCTTCATTCTAATTCTTCTTGCGGCCGCTTTTAGCATCTGTTTCACCTATTTTTGCAATTGAAAAGCACTTTTGGCAACCTCAGGCCGCTTTTAAAGTATACTTTCGGCAGCCTTAGGCCGCTTTCAACATCTGCTTTGACAACCTTAGGCCGTGTTTAACATCTACTTTGGCTGCCTTAGGCCGCTTTCAACAACTGATTTGCTTTTAGCATCTGATTTTGTAGCCTCAGACCGCTTTTTACATCTGCTTTTGGCAGCCGCTTTTAACACATACATGGGCTCGGTACCGTAACCCGGATCGTGGCGAGACCCCCACCTTAACAAAAACTGACTTTTTGGGTGGTCAACGAGACCCCTTCTTATATAAACTTTTGTATGGCGAGACCGCCACCCCTGTAAGTTACGGGGTGCCGCCCATGTATGTTTTAACATCTGCTTTAGACAACCTTGTGCCTCTTTTGGCAACCTAAGGCCGCTTTTAACATCTTTTGGCGATATGCCAGTTATCCACAGAAGCCTCTTGCCTGGAATGGCCATAAAGGTATCCTAAGGGTCCCTTTAGAAGGCTAAATCTACCTTGGCGGAGCCGAAATCGCTGAGTTTCAGAAGGCCCACGGCGGGGTCGACGAGCATGTTGACGGGCTTGAGGTCTCGGTGGACAATGTCCATGCAGGAGAGGTAGTGGAGGCCACTGAACATCTGCCACGTGTAGATCTTGATGTCCATCGTGGTCATGTCCGTTTTGCGGATCACTTCGTGCAGCGTTTCCGGCATAAAGTCGAAGACGAAGGACTCGCAGATCTGAAAAAAATGAAATTAGGCAATTTCGGATAGGTTCTGCGGATTCTGGCGATCTCAGGCCGCCTTCCGCTTTTTCCGGTGACCTCAGGCCGGTTTCCGCTTTTTCTGGCAACCTCAGGCCGCTTCCGTTTTTTTTCGGTGACCTCAGGCCGCTTTTCGCTTTTTCTGGCGATCTCAGGCCGTTTTCGCTTTTTCTGGCGACCTCAGGCCGCTTTCCGCTTTTTCTGGTGACCTCAGGCCGCTTTCCGCTTTTTCTGGCGACCTCGGGCCGCTTTCCGCTTTTTCTGGCGACCTCAGGCCGCTTTCCGCTTTTTTGGCGACCTCAGCCGCTTTCCGCTTTTCTGATAACCTCAGGCCGCTTTCCGCTGTTTCTGGCAACCTCAGGCTGTTTTCCGCTTTTTCTGGTGACCTGAGGCCGCTTGGACCCCTTCTAGGCAACCTAAGGCCGCTTGAACGGAAATAGTTTTCCCACCTTGTCGTCCCTCTTATTGGTGAAGATGTAGTTCATCTGGATCACATTGCGATGAGAGCGTCGGTTCTCGCAGGAGAGAAAGGTCACTTCGAAGTTCTTCTCCCTCTTGATCTCCGGCCAGGTCTTCTTGATGGCGATCTCCTTGTTGCCCTCCTTGCGGAGCAGGGTGCCCTTGTAGACGTTGGAGAAGACGCCGCAGCCGAAGAGGTGGAGGCCGGTCATGCGCAGACGGACCTCCTTGTGCGTCTTGACCTCGAATGCCGTTTGCTCCACGATCTTCTTGTCAGCCATCCGTCGATCGACCGTAGGGGGGAGAAATGAGGGGAGACCGAGGGAGGGAGGGTTTTAAGGGGAAATGGGGTAGGCTAATTGGGGCGCAGCGGGCTTCACGTACTTGTTATTTGCGTAAATAGCCGTTTCTGGAAAAAGTATCGTTCTCTCTCTCTCTCTCTGCCGAAGTATGGTCAGAAGAGAGAGAGAGAGAGTGAGAAAGAGACAGAGAGAGAGAGAGAGACGCAGCTCAGGCTGAAGGAAGGTAAGATACGTAGGATTAGAGATGCAGGAGGCAGTTTGTTAGAGACGCAGACAGACAGACGCACTGTATGACACGATCCTACCTCAATTGAAGGTAGCACCACTAATTTGCATATAGCACTCCCAAAAAGTACTTGGGGTGCTATTTTAAGCACCATGGCACCCCCAAAAGCGTTTTTCAACCGCTTTGTCAAATATTGGACAGACGGTTAGAGATATAGAGAAACAGAAGGTCCGAGACGCAAACAACTAATTAGTTAGAGACCCAGATAAATAGATGGTTAGATACGCAGAGGAAGATTAGAGACGCGAGTGAAGAGACGGTTAGAGACGCAGACAACCAATAGTTAGAGACCCATGCAAACAGAAGGTTAGAGACGCAGGAAAATATTGATTCTCCCGTAAGAAACCAAATTATCTTGTTATTTTAAGGCAGAGAAAGAGAGATAGTGAGGCGTCGTAGGTCAGAGACGCAGAGGTGATAGAGTTAGAGTTGCAGAGTAACGTTGAAGGTCATCGGTTAGAGACGCATAGTCGCCTTACCGTACCTGCATACCTGGGGGTAGGACTAGAGGCAGAGACGCAAAGTATCTTCCTCTGCGTTTGAGGCCAGGCACGCAGAGGCGGTAGAGTCAGAGTTGTAGGGTGAATTTAAAGAAGGGTGTCAGAATTAGACACGCAGAGTTAGAATCTCTGTATTTAGAACCATCAGTTAGACACGCAGAGGAAAAGAAACATTGCGGTTAGAGACGCAGAGAAAAAGCGAATTGTTTACTTTGGATACTGTAATTTCCCATTTCTTACTGTATCTTTTTTTATTAGTCGTACCCTAATTCCTCTATTTTCAGACGCGCAGTCGATCGAAGCTCTTCCTCTGGTACGGCATGCTGGGCGGAAAGGAGCTGATGCATCGTACCTACCGTAACCTGGAGCAGAGGATTCGCCTGGAATGCGACGGGGTCCCGATCGACCTGCCCTCCCTGCAGGGTATCGTCATCCTCAACATTCCCTCCTACTCTGGAGGAGCGAATTTCTGGGGAACCGCCAAGGAGGACGGATTCGTGGCTCAGAGCTTCGATGATAGGCTTCTGGAGGTATGTTTGAGCGGCTTCAAATTACCAGTTTAAAAACGCGGCCTTAGGTTCCCTCTTCTGGAAAAAAAGCGGCCAATTTTCAATTAAAAGCGGCCTAATGGCTGCCTTATTTTGGTAAAGCGCGGTCTGGTGCAGTCTGCTTTCTGTTTAAAAAGGCGGCCTGAGGCTGCCATCTTCCTGTAAAAAGCGGCTTGAATATATTTGCTTTTTTTCTGACTTAGCGGCCTGAGGTTTTTCTCTTCTCTAAAAAAAATAGCGGGCTGAGGCTGCCATTTTTTCTGCAAAAAGCGGACTGACGACAAACATCGGCCAATTTTCAATAAAAAGCGGCCTACGGCTGTCACATTTTTGTAAAACACGGCCTGATGATGTCTGCTTTTAGCAACAAGAAAGCGGCCTGCGGTTGTCTGATTTTGTTTAAAAGTGGCCTGAGGTTCTCCGCTTCTAGAAAAAAAAGCGGCTTGAGGTTGTCCACTTTCTGCGAAAAGCAGCCTAAAGCTATCTGCTTTTTTACATCAACAAAAAAGCCACCTGAGAGCATTAAAAGCGACCAGTTATATCTGTTTTTAGCAACAAAAAAGGCGGCCTGATGATGCCAGTTTTCTGTTTAAAAAAGCGGCCTTAGGGTTTTTTTATCAAAGTGGCCGAAAAGCGACCTGAACTATTATCAGTGTGTATAGCGGTAAAATTTAATTATTGCGTTCCATAAAAAATTTGAAAATTTAAAAAAAAATTTAAGTTTTTATTTTATTTTATTGTTGTAAGTTTTTTTTTAAATTTTCGAACTTTCATATTCAAAAAAAACTAATTTAAAAAAATTAATTAAAAATTGCATTTTATTAAATTAAATATTTGTTTGTTTTTAAATTTTCGACACAGATTTTTTTTCTTTCTCTTACCCCGTATTTTCGCTCGAAAATTTAAAAAAAACCAAAACATTACAAATATTTGATATAAAAAATGAAACTTAATGTTTTTTAAAAAAAGATTAAATTATTTTTTTTTTGAATCTAAGTCCCTTTTTTAAATTTTCAACTTTTTTTTAAAGGACCGCTATAATTAAATTTTATGGACCGCTTTAATATTTAAGGACCGTTATATTTTTTAGGACCGCTATGTGATTTTAAGGGCCGCTATAATTTTTAAGGACCGCTAATCCAGGATAGAGCCTAATTTTCAATGGGAAGGGTGGCGCTGTTTTTTCCCCACTAAAATTTTTTTTCTGATCTTCTAATTCTCTCTCTTTCCAGGTCGTCGCCCTCTTCGGCGTGATGCACGTAGCCACCAGCCGTGTCCCCAACGTCGTTCGTCTCCAAAACCACCGAATCGCCCAATGTCGCCACGTTCGGATCGTCATCCTAGGCCAAGACCCCATCCCCGTCCAGGTTTCTTCTTTTGCTTTTGCTTTTAATCTCAATATTCTAATAGGTCGACGGTGAGCCGTGGATGCAGCCCCCGGGAATCCTCCAGATCGTCCACAAGAACAGGGCCCAACTGCTCGTCAGAGACCCGGTATTTTCAATTAAATGTTATTTAATTTAAAAACAAAATTCAGGCCTTCGACGCTACGCTGAAAAAGTGGGAGGAGCAGAAGGAGCGATCGACGGCTCCGTCTACGCCGACGGCGATCGGGGTGACATTCGCCCGGCGAGCTGGCGAATTCCTCCGGCTGGTCGAGAGCGAACTGGCCAATCTGGGCGTGAGCTCCGCTTTCCTGGAGGCGATGGATACGGCCACAAATGCCCTACGGACACTGGATCAATCGGTACGGGAGAGGCAGAAGAGGGAGACGAAGGGGGAGGAGGAAGAGGTCACGGAGGCATCTGGAAGTGGCGAGGGGGAGGCTACCGGCGGCAGCCAAGTCCCAGATGAAAGTCAGGATGTCACGGTTGAGGAGAGCGAAGGGCGAGAGAGGCAGCAGAGCGACAGGGTTCAAGGCGGTCCCGCTGGCAGCCTCAGGCCGCAGGAAGAGGAGGATCTCGCGGATGAAAGCCAGGACACGTTCGATGAGGGCGAAGTGGTTGGGCGAGGCAGGGCCATGGAGAGTGAGAGCGATGGGCAGGGCACGAGCGATGCGGCCGTTCTCAAGAAGGTCAAGCGGCGGTCGGTTCCGGTGGATTTGGCGGCTCTCGCGGAAATGGTTGGTAGATTTGGTTTTTGGGGCTATGGATGGGGAAGAATGGAGAGATGAGAAAAGGACAAGAACATTTTCATCATGAAGACGATTAGAATAAGGTACCCGACAGAGACAAGGGGCTAATTTGGTGGTGCCATATGCTAATTTGGGATGCTAATTTTACCAAATGGTGTCAAATAGGAGACAGGAGTGGAACTTTGGGGCTGGCCCTATGTACTTAAAAATGTAAATTGTTTTTCTGTTTATTTTTTTTATTTTTTTGAAAGTGAAAGTCCCAAAATTTTAATTTTAAAAAACCAACCAAAATCTTACGAAAATGAAATATAATAAAAAAATTTTTTTTAATTTTCAACCTTTTTATGGACCGCTATAATTTTTAAGGACCGCTAATCCAGGATAGAGCCATTGGCGTGAGGTTGAAAAATTGAAAATATTTGCTTTCAACAGCAAAAAAAGTGGTTTTTTCCTTGGATTTTTGTTTCTCAAAGTGCTAATCAATTTACGAAAACATGATTTAATTTCCAGCATTTCGAGAGATTTTTTTTCCGAATGTTAGTTTGTTTTTTATATTTGTTTATTCACTGAAAAATAAGTCGCTAAATTCAAATCCGACGTGGCCCGAATCAGCCGCTTCCACCCAATTTCGTCTCTCAAACTGCTAATCGATTGATATTGGCTAAATTCTGTTTTTTTTTTTGAGAAAACATTTAATTAACTACCTTGACTTTTCAGCCAATTAGCAAGATTTCGTTAGAATTTTACTTTAAAATTGTCCAAATGAGACTGGATTTTGTTTTCGATTTTAAATGACAGCAAAAGGTTCTTTGGGATGAGAGTGAGTCCCTACTTAGCATAGAAGAGGAATGTAGAGCTCACATATCAGACAATAGCACTGGTAAGATCACAGTTTTTTTAATGTCTGAGATGAAGAGGAGCATATACTCGAAGATAGACGCACATGGATGGGTAGAGAGAGAAGATTAGAGAGACAGCAAGAAATGAAGAATACAATCCCAGAAGAATCATTTCCTCCACTTCCATGACAAAATAATGCTCAATATTCAGATTGGCCTGGACTCGACAACTGACGACGAGAGATCTGACCGGGAGGAGGTCTTAGCGGCGGTGGAGGAAGTAGTTGATCTACTGGAGGCACACTTCGGCTGGCCCGAGAACAAGGTACCCGCCAATCAGCCACGGCTAGGACCCGCCCCCCACTTCTCCTTCGAGATCCATGTGAGTTTTGGTTTTTATTTTCATACGAGTTTTCTATGAAAAGCGGCCTGAGGCTACCATCTTTCAAAAAAAAATAGCGGCCTGAGGTCGCTTTTTAATTTAATTTAATGTGAAAAGCGGCCTTACGCTGTCAGTTTTCTATAATAATAAAAAAATAACGCGGCCTGAGGCTACCAAATTTCTAAGAAAAGTGGACTTTTGAAAAGCGACCTAATGCTGTTAAAAGGCAGAGTAGGGTTTTCAGTTTTCTATGGAAGTCGACCTTATTTTGCCAGTTTGCAATTAAACGCGGCCTGAGGTAGCCAGTTTTCTATATAAAAACTTTCCAAAGCTGCCAATCTCTTATGAAAAGCGGTCCAAATTGCCGATATTCAATAAGAGCGGCATAAGTTTGCCAGATTTCTATGAAAAGCGGCCATTTTTTGGTTAGAAGCGGCCTGAGGCTGTCATATTTTTTTGAAAGTGGTGATTTTTCTACCCGAAAATCGTTCCCTTACGTATCCATTTCCAGGGCGACGAGCCAGACCAGTGGCGGTACGTGATCAGCTGCGTCCGTCAGGAGATCAGCCGCGAGGAGGCCGCCCTGCGCGAACTCAACTACCCGGTGGCCACGGCTCACAAGAAACGCGGTCGTTTCACGAAATGGATCAGCAAGCAGTGGAGACGACGGAGCGGGAATCCGAGCGAATCGGTGGCCGGCTGGACGATAGACGAGGTGTCCGCCTGGCTGGGAACACTCGGTCTGTCGCAGTATGCCGATCAGTTCAAGGTCAACGACGTGCGCGGAGCTGAGCTCCTGCACCTCGAGAAGCCAGATCTCAACGATCTCGGAGTCACCAAGATCGGACACATCAAACGCATTCAGGTCTGTTTTAGAATGCAACAGAGTTCTCAAATCACGGGTCGAGAATTTTTGAGTCTTTGAAAATCGAATTTTGGCCCTAAAAGATTATACCGGTCCATAAAAAGTTAGGGACCGCTATATATTTTTTTTTCAACAATTTTAAGCGTAAAAAATTAATGAAATATAAAATATTGCGGAAAAAATAAAATACATAACTTTTATGGGTCGCTAATCCAGGATAAAGCCCGAATTTTTAAGAAAAAAAAAATGGTGCAATTAAATTTTCAAACGATTTAAAATGCCTTTATCGTGTGGCTTCCTAAAAGCGGTTCAAATGCCGCTTTTTGAGCAAAAAGCTGCTTTTAATTGCTCAAAATGCGGGTCAAGAGCGTTTTGGCAACCATAGGCCGCTTCATCTGCTTTTTTACCGCTTTATCTGCCTTTTTTTACAGCAAAAACCGCTTTTGGCAACCTTAGCCCGCTTGATCTACTTTCGGGCTATTGAAAGCCGCTTTTTGGCAACAATAGGCCGCTTGATCCAGGATAAAGTCCGAATTTTTAAGAATTAAAAAATGGTGCAATTTAATTTTTAAACTGTTTAAAATGCCTTACACATGTATGCAGTTATCTTTTTAGTCATTTATATTTATACAAAAAAGAAGTGCACCGATCGGGATCGAACCTTGGTCGTGTGGTTTCCTAAAAGCGGTCCAAAATCCGTCTTTTGCCTTTGGTAAACAAAAAGCGGAGTTTAATTGCCAAAAATGCGGGTCAAGCGCTTTTTGGCAATCATGGGCCCCTTCATCTGCTTTTTTTGCTTTTTTACAGCAAAGCCGCATTTTGGCAACCTTAGCCAGCTTGATCTGCTTTCGGGCTATTGAAAGCCGCTTTTTTGTAACAATAGGCCTCTTAGCCAGCCTTCCTTTTAGCAATTAAAAGCCGCTTTTCAGCAACAATATAATGTTTTTAAAAAATCAGTAGCTATTGATTTTTATTTCCGGTGCATTCCCCTCCCTCAACAAAATGCACCAGTTTTTCACCTGAAAATTTTGAGCCTTTACGAATATTACGAAGAATTTGTGTATGAAATTTGACACCTCGAATAAACGTTGGCGTTTAGTGTGAAAAGCTCAGCTGAAAATGTCACACTTAATTTGTATATTGCACCCCAAAAATCCAATCTTACAAATTTCGGCCACCCATCAATCGAGCAACCATTTGGCTTCACCACTGTTTCGCATTTTCCGGTCTCAATTGAAATGACGCCTCAAATTGCATATTGCGCCCCAAAAGTACTTTGCGGTGTCATTCGAAGCCAAACAGCACCTGAAACGACGGTTTCAAACCCTATTTTTCGAATATAGAGCCGTAAATCTCACAATTGTTTTTTTTTTCATAAAAAGCTGGATTCAATCCTGAAAATCTTTTTTTTAAACAAAAAACAAAAACTGATTCTTTGATTTTCAGACGGCGATCGGCGACCTGTTGGAGAGCGAGAAGCAGCGTCGTCGTTCCGGTCGCAAGGGCGTCTCCCTCTCGGTGGAGCGTCCCTCTGTCCCGGTGGCGGAACCCCCCAGCCTGAGCAGTCTGTGAAGCTAACCTCCTGGTTTCCCCAGTAACTGATAATCAGTCCTCCCCTTCAATTGCCACTGTCCCCCCGCTCAAGACGGCCTTTCCTCCACCCAGAATTCTATATCCAAGCACAAATACCACAGTACGTATCTCCTGCCTAGTCCCCCCTCTCTCTCGCTTCTGAAGCACTGTGCCTAAATTATTTAATTGATTGTTATATGTTATATAGAGATTATTGAGGAATCATCGCACTCGTTATGCAAGGGAATCTCTGCAGTTCACTTCCGATCAGTTGCATTATTACGTTTGTCTGGATAAAATGTCTAGTCACATGGTTTATTTGTTACCCGAGGGTTAGCGGAAGGAGAAGCGTTGGAGACGGACCACGTCGCGACCGGGGATCGCCAGAAGACCGCCCATTGCCACGAGACCACAGACGGGGGAGACGCCACCCACGGCCACTGCCTTCATGGCCACCCATTGGATCGTGTTCACCAGCTTCACCACGCCATGGGAGACTACGAATAGACGGCCTGAAACAGAAGATTTTCAGTAACCTGTGCATTAGATGTTTTCGACCTCTCCTGCCGAGATCATAGGATACCGCGCTTTTTAAAAAAAACTAAGCGTTGGGAACAAACGCGATGAGCGTACTAAAAGCTTTACCTGAAGCGGTCAAATTTAATACCTAAGGGAAATCTTATAACTTCACTCTTAACATCGCAATATTTGTAAAAAAAATAACCATTAATTCGTTTTACCATTCATTTGTTTTCTTCGAAATTTATAGGGACAGTCTGGAGGTTTTTATTTACATGGGAATATATTTTCATGTGGCCAAATAAAACGAGCTATAACGGAAAATGTGACCATATTAGTAGTTCAAGGGGACGTTTTCAAAATCTGCTTAGGGGCAGATTTTGAAAACGGCCTAAGTAATCGTATTTTTTCTGTGTCCGCTGTCTCCCGCTGGATAGTCCTGGATGCGTTGCAATTAAAAAAAGTGTGGCTCGAGTGGATTTTTAAAAAATTTACTTTTTTCCTGAAACTTTTTTTTTCAAAAATGAGTTTTTCGAAAGAGAATTCATAGCAACACGAATGTTTTCAATTCATAACATATATCAAAAGCAAAATAAAAACATCGACGGAACTCGAACCATCATAGGGCAAAACAATAATCGGATACGCTTCCACTACACCATCGAGCCAGCCACGAGTGGCAACGCATCCAGGACTATCCAGCGGGAGACAGCGGCCACAGAAAAAATACGATTACTCGAAAACCAAGGCCCCTAAGCAGATTTTGTAAACGGTCCCTTGAACTACTCATATATGGCCATCTTTTCCGGTATAGCTCGTTTTATTTGGCCACACTGATGAAAATACATACCTATGTAAGACAAACGATAGCGATGACACAACCTGGCCACTGACACATCTTACAGCGTCATTTTTATGGAAGCAGGTTTACGAAATGAATTCGTCTATTTTGCATTTAAGAAAATACCTACGAGACTATTTATTTCATAGCGCCTTTTGGAAGAAATTATCTGAACTAGTCTGAAAAACTGAAGCCATCAGATAGGAACAGTACGGAAAAGTTTGTTTTACTACAAGGCTTTGCCCAGCTTTGGCGGTCTCATTAAATTCCACACTTAAAGGGTTATGTTTCAGGCTACCCAATGAAGAATTTAATGATTTCTCAGCTCCGTTTTATACGTACAAAAATTTACGCTGTGAAATGATGCGGCAAACAGACGAAATGATGCAGACATCTGTGAATTACGACTGTTTTAAGCTTCGCCGTTGTGAGCTGCTTAGGAGCAGATGGGAGGGCCAGAGAAAGAAAATAAGAAAAAAGATGGGTCACACACCTGCTTCATCTTTCGCAATTGAATTTGGCCTCTCACAAATCGCCAGCCTCCGCCTATCCACAACCGCCGACTCTCTAATAGATATCTGTAGAACGTAACTTTTCCTAGCTGAAATCTTTCTTAATTTTCTTTTGAATTATTTTTTTACCTTCGATTACAAGCAACTGAGTTATAGGACCGATCGTGGCAAAAGCAACGATATCCGTGTAGGACTCTGATTGTTTGTAGTCTAGTTCTGTCCATTGTCCAATCGGGGATAGTTCATAGAGACCGGAGAAGTTGATTCCACAGACGATCATGTAGAGGTTATCCGTATGGGCGATGGCAATTCGATCCCGGTGGATTTCACGATCGGCTATAAAACGAGGGCCTTCGATTCGGGCGACGTAGTCCAGGGAGGCTGTGAGTTTGATGATGTGGCGGCCTTCTAGGAGATCGCAGATGAACTGGAAAAGAGGTTTCTTTCTCTGTCTCTGTCTCTCTCTCTCTCTCTCTCTCCCTCTCTCTCTGAATGTACGTATGTGATGTGTGTATGCGTGTGTGTGCGTGTGTGCCAGCGTGTGTGTGGGTGTGTGTAGTATGTACGTGTGTGCACGTGTGTATATGTGCAAGAGTGTGTAAGTGTATGTACGTGTGCATGTGGGCATGTGTATGTACATGAATATATATATATGTGTGTGCGTGAGTGTGTGTTTGTGTTTCTGTTTATGTTTGGGAGTGGGAGGGAGGCAAATAGAAATAGTGTGTGTTTATGTATATGCATGTAAATGTGTGAGCATGTGTGTTTATGTGAGTATGTGTGATTGTGTGTGAGTGTGTAAGTGCGTGAGTGGGTGTATGTGCACACGTGTGTAAATGTGTGTTATATAAGTGGCATGTGTGTATGTGTACTTGTGTGTGTGCACAAGTGTATGTATACGTGTGTTGTTGTGTGTATGTGCGTATGTGTGTATGTGTACATGGACTTGTGTGTATGTGAGAGTGTCTGTGAGAGAACGGGGAAAGAGTGTGTGTGTGGCTCTCTCACTTTGTATGTATGTGTGCGCATGTGTGGGCATGTGTGTACGTGTGAAAATATGTATGTGTACATGTGTATATGTGTATGTACATAAGTGTGAGTGAGTGTGCATTTGTGTGCATGTGTGTCAGTGTGAGTGTGATAGAGACAGAGTATGTGTATATGTACACGTGTGTGTCTATGTGTGTGTCTCTGTGCGTGAGTGTGAGAGATACATAAATTAAGAGAGTGTGTGTAAGGGAATGTGAGTGTGTGTGTGTTTGTGTGGCTGTAAACACTCACCAGCACGTGTTCCTTATGATAAATCGGACATCTCGGCTTTTTCCACTCCGGCCTGTTCACCTAAACTCTTCTTTTCCTCAGTTTACTTCCCAAACCCACCGTTTTCAATACCCTTCCGTCGAAACTAAACAAGATCAACCCAAGCGTCAGATCAGCCACCAGCACATTTCCTCCGGGAAGGAGAGCCACCCCCGTGATTTCCTGAAGATGCCCAGCCCCGACGGAGACAGCGTCCACATTAGGAGGAAGAGAGCAGGGGAGTTCCGCTGCCTCAATCGGGATCTGGGCATCGTCTTCGATTGTTTTCCGTCTCAGGGCGGCAATACTGAAAATTTGTAATGAAAAGAGAAAAGGGATATAAAACCAACTCTTCGTGAATCTGCTTATTACTGTCATCGATCTTCTTGGCTTTCTGCTGCATGTCATCGAGCAGCGTTTTTGTGGCTTCTGTTGTGGCGGCCAGCTGTCGCTCGCATTCGCCTGAAAAAGTATTGGCTGGTGGGGGAGTTCACTCAGTTTTCAGGGAGAAGAGGAGGGAGGAAGAGAGAGAGAGAGAGAGAGAGAGAGAGAGAGAGAGAGAGAGAGAGAGAAGAGAGAGAGGGAACTTACTAATATCAAGCGTCTTCGATTCGTCTTCTTCTCGAATCCATTCTGTTGGCTCTTCCTCTTGAGGGGCAGCTTGTTCTTAAAACATTTTTAGCTTTTCTTTTTATAAATCGATATTGCTTTGTGTGTGTGTCTGTATGCATGTCTGTGAGAGAGAGAAAGAGTGTGAGTGAGTCTTTATGTGTGTATGTGCTTATATAAGTGAGCGTCTGTGTTTGCGTGATTTTTGTGTGCCTGTGTGTATGAGTATATATGTGTGTGTATGTGAGTGAGTGTGTGTGTGCTTGTGTGTGCTTGAATGTGTGTGTGTTTGTGGGCGCTAATCTAGTCGTCTTGATAAAATGAGAAATTGATAAAGTAAACTTACTGATTTCAAGATTCTTCGAACCATTTTCCTCTCGAATCCATTCTTCGGGCTTCGGTTCCTCAGGGACAGGTTGTTCTTCAAAGATTTCATTACATTCACCATTTTTTCAATCAATTAGTCCCCTTCTCTTTTTTATTTAGGTATTTTACAAATGATAAAGCAATTTCAATCTAATATCGACTGCCTATTTTCAATCTAATATCGACTGTACATAGAATCAACAAATCCTTTTGAAACTGAATTTGTAAAATTCATATTAATTTACAACCCAAAGGAAGCCAACTCACTAATATCAACAGCCTTAGCCTCTGGTTCCTCTGGAATCCTCTCCTTTTTCGGTTCATCATCTTCTCTGATCCACTCAATGTCCTCGTCCATTCTGGATTGAGGCTGTCTGAAATGGCTGAAAATCGTAATATTTGGATCTGGAAATCAAAATAACGGGGCAGAGGCGATAATCAAAGGAGTCACTGAGAACATGGCGGAAATGCGGAGGACGGCAGTGTAACAGCTGCCATGTGCCGCAAATGAGCCAGCGGCGGAGGGAGGGAGTTTTTAACGGGAGATTTTACAAAATGAAAAGGATTGGAGAGAGAGAGAGAGAGAGAGATTATGGAACTGGAATGTTGACATTTCCACTAAATTTCAGAGATTTCCCGCTCTTCCGAGGGGATTCCAAAAACTTTGCATTCTCATATGTGTCCACTTGCACGGAAATCTTTAGTAAAAGGCGAAAGATTTTCACGCGAGATTGCAAGTGAACCAGAGGTCCCTTTCGATGCCCGGCTGGGGAGGTCACTCAGACGAGGGTCTGATGCGATACGGGTGCGAGATTCCCCCTGTTTGACCTAATTACGGGAGCAGCGGCGCCTCAGACTGTCTGCTTCCTCTGCGCGAGAGAGTATGCGGATGGAACCCGTAAGCCATCGGCAACACCGCTGGGTGGGGTTATGTAAGCGATCTCTAAACACCCCTCTGCGTGCAGCGGTAAAAATCGTTGTGACGGGCTAGTTTCCATACCAAGTTAAGTAAAATCGGGGGTCAGGTCAGAAATGGTCTCGTGAGCCGGCTACCCACGTGGTGACGTCCCCTTTTGTAATTTTTCGTATTTTTAAAATCTTTCTTTTGTTTTCTGTTTGAGTAGTAAAAAGTGTGAAAAGGCAGAAAAGTGGGGAAAATTCGAGGAATGGCGGAGAAAAGTTCTGGGAGGCTTTCCGCCCTTGAGAAATGTGTGTTCTTCGAAATAGAGGGGTTGGAAGTGGAATTGGGAGTGATGCGGCTCGATGCCTTCATCACAGAAAAAAGCCTTAAAAACTGGTGTTTTTGAAGGTTTGGATGGTGAGATGAGTAAGGGGAAGCGAAGGAGACTTTCGTTAGAATAGACAGTCTACGCCGTGTCTCACACGGCCTTTGCGTGGGTTAGGGGTCACGTAATGTTCTGTGAATCCCCCCTCGTCATTTCTTTCCCTGTGGCTTCTTCTGACGGTCATCGCAATGGATGACAACGACCAGTACGCCATTCAGGAGATCAAGGAGATGTGGAAGGAAGTGGTGGAGGAGACTATCAGGAAAGACGAGGAAGGAGAGATGGTGAATACTTTCTCTCTCTCTCTCTCTCTCTCTCTCTCTCATCCCTTTCAATAGTATATGCAATCCTTTTAGGAGGATTTGGAGAGTGCTGTGCAAACGGAGGCGAGTTTGGGAATGCAGAGCGTAGTCCTGATTTCGATGGCAAGGAAGACCCTGGAGTCATCCGACTGAGGCATCATCTAAGAAGGCTCCAAAATCAAAAAGATTCTAGGAATAAAGCATAAGACTTTGTTTTGTTACGTTTAATATGTACATGTTAGTTTGTAGCTTAGTCACTTGTCTTCTTTTCCTCCTCCTCCTCTCTCTCTCTCTCTCTCTCTCTCTCTCTCTCTCTTTCTCTCTCTCTTTCTGCTATCTCTTTCTCTAGGTCTCGGTTAGGGGTGTCAAGGGTGGTGTGATTATAACCTCCATGGTAATTAGAATATGCTTCATGGAAATTCTAGAAGGCCAAGCGCCCGTGTAAATTAGCGGTTCCCCGTGAACTTCTTCATTATACTCCCCCGTCAATACAAGTTTCCAAACAACGGGTTTTCTAGAATTTCTATGATAGATATTCTAATGAATGTAATGACTTAAAGCTACTGTGTTTTTAAACAAATTGAGAGATTGAGACAAATACAGAAAGACTGAGACATAGAGATATAGAAGCAAAGGAAAAGAGATAGGTAGAGAGAGACAGAGGGACAAACCAACAACTAAATGGAAACCATAAGAATAGAAGGTCATATGCTTTATTCCTAGAACCCGTTGGTCTTGAAATCTTCTTTGATGACGCTTCAGTCGGCCGACTCCAGTACTTCTCTAGCCATTTCCATCAGCGCTATGCTTTGCATCCCCAAACTCTCCACCATTTGCACCACACTCTCCACATCCTCCTGAAAGCATTGTATGGAATTGTGAAGAGAGAGAGAGAGAGAAAGTATTCACCATCTCTCCTTCCTCGTCTTTCCTGATAGTCTCCTCCACCACTTCCTTCCACATCTCCTTGATCTCGTGAATGACATACTGGTCGATGTCAGCCATTGCGATGACCGTCGGAAGAAGACACACGGAACAAAATGACGAGGGGGGCGTCTAGGTTCACAGAAGATGACGTCACGTTTGATTTACGCAAAGGCCGAGAGACCCACCGTGGACCGTCTATTCCAAACGCAAGTGGGGGCGCCTATCGGGATTCTCGGATCATGCTAATGAGGAATGTTTTCGTTGTAGGATATCCTCTATAGTGGCAACCTTGTTTTCATCTTCGAAGGGGAGGGACAGAAATGGGAGATGAACCGTTTAGTGGAACGCAGTCATCATCAGGTATAGAAAATAAAAGGAGAGAAGGACAAGGAGTTCATCCCTTATCTTCTGCTCCTTTATAAAATCGTTTTTTCTGAGGATGCTTTTTACCACAGGGTTCCCCGATGTAGATTCCCTTCTTCTCGATCTTACTACTCCTTTTACCGTCTGGCAGGACACAGCAATCAGGTAAAGGGGGCCAAAAGGTAACAGAGAGGTTCCCTTATCCTCTGTTCCTTCATAGAATCGTCTTTTCTAAAAATGTTCTTTCAGGAGTGTGCGACTCTCCCTTAGGTAGATTTTCTTCTCCTAGGTGCTCCTACGCCTTGACGGTTGGCCCTTATCTTCTTTCATCTTTCTTGATGTTGACTGCGTTTTATTGTCGCTACTTAAGTTCCTCTTCTTATTTTTCTTGCTCTTCTTGTTCTTTCACCATCCTCCGAGTAGCCTCCTGATCTCTTTTCTTCCCCCATCTTCTCGCATCACAGCCACCACTCTGTCTCTATGAGTTTCTCTACATTGTGGGCCATAATAATACGGGCACCTTTCTCTGTTAAATTTTAGTCATTGCGAAAATTTATAAAATAGTATGCTATCATCCATTGGATTTAGCATGCATTTATGAACAGATTCCTTTTTTAAAATCAGAATTTCATTGACATACGACTCTGTCACGTCCATTCCCGCGAGGGCCCTTGTTATAGCAAACGGAGGCAAATTTTTCTTGGTGCCAAAACAGACACCATTCGAGAGAGCATAAAAAGTTACCCAAGAATCTGTTCTTGTTCAATTTGCGAGCAGTACGGTTTGTAAAAGCAATTCTTGGGATAAAACTTTGGGTATTCAAATGAAGAATAATGAAAAGTTCCTGTTTGATGGCCAAAATTTATGTTTTCTGTTGCACAGTGCTCAAAACAGAATTTTTTGTAAAATTAAGCAACATATTCTGGGGTAACTTTTTATGCTCTCTCGAATGGTGTCTGTTTTGGCACCAAGAAAAATTTACCTTCGAATGCTGAAACAAGGGCCCTCGCGGGAACGGACGTGACAGAGTCGTATGTCAATGAAATTCCTATTTTAATTTTAAATGCATGCTAAATCCAATGGATGATAGCGTTGGCTCCGCGTCCCAGTTGACCCCTAATGCCTGTTGTTGTGCATATTGATTGACCCAGATTTGGGCTATATAAACGACCGCGCCGGTATCACCTGGCCAGTCAACGCAATAAACATCTCGGAGCCTGTCGTCTTATGGGAGTTTTAACATAGAAACCATGGGGATGTTTCTATTGTTAACGATAGCATACTATTTTATAAATTTTCGCAATGACTAAAATTTAACAGAGAAAGGTGGCCGTATAATTATGACTCGCAGTGTACTTGTCTTACACCATCCACATGTTCCTATGCGTCTCTCACCTCTATTTTCCACTGTCTGTCTGACTATTTCTCTCTCGTTCACTCACTCACTATCTCTATCGGAATTTTTTTGATCACAAAAAATTCATTCCCCCAATCCTATATCTTCCTCAAATTGGATGATGAATTCCCCACTTGTCTTCTCCTGGTCCCCCAGATGAATTGAACAGTCGCTTTCCTCAGATGATTACTCGTCATCAGAAGGATAAACGGTGGATTCAATGCCTGAATATCCCCCGCCATCAGAAGAAAACCCCGGGAGAAGTTGAAGGCATAAGATGACACGTCTGTAGTTGCCTGGATCACCTAAACGACCTTATACCTTAGACCTTAAACCTAAATTTACCAAGGCTGAGGTCATGAAAATAGAACCCAGCACTTCTGTGCAACTGATCAGGAAAAGTTTGAGTTCTGTTTGTTTGTGTTGACAACTTGTGTGGAGGCTCCCGTTGCAAAAGGAGAAAATAACGGCAGAGTTTAAGGAAACGCCGATTAAGGTGGAAACCGCTAGGATTGCTAAAGTTGAGTTGTAGAGAAAGCATTTGGACTGGAGATTAAGGACTTAGGGACGTTAAGGTAAGAACTTACGGCAGTGTAGTTGAGTTGATAGTTGTCGAATTGAGGGTAGTAGCGGTAGAAGGAATTGCCGGTTAGGATTGAGAAGGAGCAGAAGATTGGGCAGAGGATGGCGAAGATTACGGTATAGAGGTAGGAGTTTAGCCAGAACTGAAAAGGATTTAGAAAGGTTTCTTATTTTACTTCACATACACACATTCAGACACCCAGTCACACACACACGTGCTCAACACATTCACTCACTCACTCACTCAGCAGCTAAGGGGCGACACGGCGGGATTATCATATTTACTTCCTTTTTTCTAATATACACATATAACAGGTGTTTGACAAATAGCGGTCTTTTGTTGTCAGAAAGCGGTCTTTGATTGTCAAAAGCGGCTTAGGTCGACAAATAGCAGCCTTTGGTTGTCAAAATGCGGCCTTTGGTTGTCAAAAAGCGGCCTTTTGTTGTCAAAGCGGCCTTTCGTTAGAAGAAACAGCTTTTGGTTGGTAGAACCGGACTTTGGTTGGAAGAAGCGGACTTTAGTTGTCAAAAAGCGGCCTGTGGTTGTCAATAAGCGGTCTTTGGTTGGAAGAAGCTACCGTAGGTTGTCAAAAGGCGGCTTCTTCTTGGCAAAAGCGGCCTTCGGTTGTCAAAAAGCTGACTTTGGTTGCCAAAAGCGGCCTTTCGTTGTCCAAAGCGGCATTTCTTTTGTCAGAAAGCGGCCTTTCGTTGTCAAAAAGCGGTCTTTCGTTAGAAGAAACAGATTTTGGTTGGTAGAACCGGACTTTGGTTGAAAGAAGCGGCCTTTGCTTGACAAAAAGCGGCCTTTCGTTGGAAGTAACTGCTTTTGGTCGGAAGAAGCAGCATTTCGAACTCACTAACTTCCTTACCCATTCACTAACTCACTAATACACTCACTCACTGACTCACTGTCTTTCACGCTCTCACTCACTCACACGTAAAGACATGAACACACGCATACGCGCATACACTCCTACACACGTCCGTATACACATGTACACCTTCAAACAAGCTCACAAACACACGTATAAACACACACATTCACTAACATTACACACATGCACACAGTCAAAAACACACACTTGTACACATGGACACACGTGCAAATAAACAGATACATACACACATGCTAACAAACACATGCACACATGCGCACATAACGACAAGTGTAAACACACATACACACGCACACATACACACAAATATACATTCAATCACACACATACCCACGCGCACACATACATACACCTTTTCTCTCTCCTTCCACCTCAACTTACCTTATAATACTTCAAAGGCAACAGAAGCACAACAAATCGATCCAGTGCAATTATAGCAGTTAAAGTATACTGCACATTCCCCACATGCCAATGGATAAAATGAATAACCTCCAGCCCAGCAAAGTGTTCTTCATCGAAAACCTCACTCAATCCACATCCTTTATTTGTGAACAATGGAAGCCTTATCACAGGGTACTTTACAAGGTAGATCATCACATTCTACACAAAAATTAATTTTTATTGAACTTTGACCTACCACAATCGATAAGATTATAAAAAGACGGAAGAAGACTCCTTTGAACTGTTTTCGATTGAGGAAGATTACGGTACAAGTTAGGAGATAGGCAGGAATGGCGATGGCACCACTGGCTACCATAATCACAAAGTGAGGGTGGCTTAGGCAGGACATAGACTGAAGTGAGGGAGTGATCTGAAATAGGGCACACCAATAAGAAAGTGCGGGCGGAATGACAATAAAGCAATTATAGACGGTCACAGGCATAATAGTGAGGATATATGCACTTGAATTCAATTTAGTTAATTATATGAATTGAGTCGGGGTAGATCATACTTCGGGGTTTTTGATCTGTGATTTTGATAGGTGAGTAGGAGAGATAGAGACAGAGAAGCGGCCTTTGGTTGGAAAAAGCGGCCTGTCGTTGTCAGCAAGCGGACTTTCGATGTCCAAAGCGGCATTTCTTTTGTCAGAAAGCGGCCTTTGGTTGTCAGAAGCGGTCTTTGGTTGGAAGAAGCGGCCTATCGTTGTCAAAAAGCGGCATTTGGTTGTCAGAAGCGGCCTTTGGTTGGAAGAAGCGGCCTTTGGTTGGAAGAAGCGGCCTTTGGTTGTCAAAAGCGGCCTTTGGTTGTCCGAAAGCGGACTTTGGTTGCCAAAAGCGGCCTGTCGTTGTCAGCAAGCGGACTTTCGATGTCCAAAGCGGCATTTCTTTTGTCAGAAAGCGGCCTTTGGTTGTCAGAAGCGGTCTTTGGTTGGAAGAAGCGGCCTATCGTTGTCAAAAAGCGGCATTTGGTTGTCAGAAGCGGCCTTTGGTTGGAAGAAGCGGCCTTTGGTTGGAAGAAGCGGCCTTTGGTTGTCAAAAGCGGCCTTTTGTTGTCCGAAAGCGGACTTTGGTTGCCAAAAGCGGCCTGTCGTTGTCAGCAAGCGGACTTTCGATGTCCAAAGCGGCATTTCTTTTGTCAGAAAGCGGCCTTTGGTTGTCAGAAGCGGTCTTTGGTTGGAAGAAGCGGCCTATCGTTGTCAAAAAGCGGCATTTGGTTGTCAGAAGCGGCCTTTGGTTGGAAGAAGCGGCCTTTGGTTGGAAGAAGCGGCCTTTGGTTGTCAAAAGCGGCCTTTTGTTGTCCGAAAGCGGACTTTCGTTGTCATAAAGCGGCCTTTGGTCGATAAAAGAGGCCTTAGGTTGTCAGAAAGTGGCTTTAGGTTGGAAGAAGCGGCCTTTTGTTGTCAAAAAGCGGCCTTTGGTTGTCAAAAAGCGGCCTTTGATTGTCAAAAAGCGGCCTTTGTTTGTCAAAAAGCGGCTTTAGGTTGTCAAAAAGCGGCCTTTGGTTGCCAAAAAAGAAATTTTCGTGTGTGTGTGTGTGTGTGTGTGTGTGTGTGTGTGTGTGTGTGTGCATGTGTGTGCATGTGTGTGCTGTCAAAAGAGAAAGATAATTACGTCTCAAAATTCCACATAGTTCAACTGATGTCACAAACGGAACATCCTACGTCTGAGGAACTAAGAAGCGCAAAATTATATAGCACACAAATAAATCTCGCGTATTTTTCGAAACAGACCAAAAAACAGCCACCTTAATTGATATTTACATAGTTATGGATGGTCTCAATTGAGGAAACAATTTAAGGGAAGGATGACAAATGGAGACTTCGAGTCGAAGTGAGTAAATTGTATTTTTGTTGTTTTGATGTTTCATACAATGTTTTGTAGTAATGCTCTTTTGTGGGAGGACTACATTCTGAGCAATATAATGTAAAAATAACAATTTAATTGGATTAATGGTTGTTTGATGTGTCCTTTGTCATAGGTAAATATGGGGGAGTGAACTGAAATAGGGCTCAGCAATAAGAACAAAAGGAAAGTGCGGGTGGAATGACAATAAAGCAATTATAGACGGTCACAGGCATAATAGTGAGGATATATGCACTTGAATTCAATTTAGTTAATTATATGAATTGAGTCGGGGTAGATCATACTTCGGGGTTTTTGATCTGTGATTTTGATAGGTGAGTAGGAGAGACAGAGAAGCGGCCTCTTGTTTGCAAAAGCGGCCTTCGGTTATCAAAAAGTGGCATTTCGTGGACAAAAAGCGGCCTTTGTTGTCACAGGCGGTGTTGGGTATCTTAAAAAAGTGACATTTGGTTGTCAAAAAGAGGACTTTGGTTGCCAAAAGCAACATTTCTTTTGTCAGAAAGCGGCCTTTCGTTATCAAAAAGCCGGCTTCGGTTGTCAGAAAGCGGCCTTAGGTTGGAAGAAGCGGCCTTTTGTTATCAAAACGCGGCCTTAGGTTATCAGAAGAGGCATTTGGTTGTCAAAAAGCCGACTTAGGTTGTCAAAAAGCGGACTTAGGTTGTCAAAACGCGGCCTTAGGTTATCAGAAGAGGCATTTGGTTTTCAAAAAGCGGACTTAGGTTATCAGAAGAGGCCTTTCGTTATCAAAAAGCCGCCTTCGGTTGTCATAAAGCGGCCTTAGGTTGGAAGAAGCGGCCTTTGGTTGTCAAAAAGCGGTCTTTCGTTTCTGCCTCTTTTACATGTTTTGGACAAGAGTGAAACTTTTCAAACACAAAAACGTTTACTGAATGAAGGTAATTGGTGCGAATATTAATTTTCTGTTAAGTGGCGAAGAATCCTTCAATCAAAGTAGGTAAAAAAAAGAGAAACTGCCGAATATAGCCATTTCTTCCGTGTGACAGCCTAAAAAGGCAGAAATTTTATCCCAAATGCGGTTTTTGCCCGTTCGCGCCGTCTGACTCAGTGCAGGTGTCATGCGGAGCCTCGCATCCGCCGAAGATGTTCCTTTCAACTTTGGAGTATTTTGCTTTGCCTTACCTTACTTTTGTAATCGAAAATGTGATATTTTCCCTTCTATGTCACTTGTCTTCAGGCGCCTGCTCGATTCTTCCAGCTACCGCGTCTTAAGACCTGGTCTCAGTAAGGCTCGGTCACCCGAGGGACATTCGCCAAAAAAAAAATTTTGTTTGGGCTGATATGATGTCCAGGCACTTCCCTATACCCATAAGTATCATTTCTGACAAAATTGGGAATTATCGATTTTCGGATTTTGGTGGGCGTGGCCTAATATGTCAAATTTCTATCTCCGTTCAACGTGGGCCAAATTTTAAACTGGGGGTATCAATCGATGGGGAAATTTAATTTAATTCTAAGAAACATTGTAAATAAACGATACATTGATTGTTAGGGTCTCAAGCGGCTCTCCGAAAGACAAAATAAGTGAAATTTTTTCACTAAAACAAAATTTACTTTCAAAAAGGGAATTGTGTATCTGGGATTTTTTGATATGTTATGAAGCATCACATTCTGATCAAAATAAAACCTTAAGATCAAAAATCGAGGAGGCCCCAGATATAGTTTGATAACAAAAAAGCCTCCACAAGGTGTTTTGATCAGGCTATTTTTCAAATTCGCGATGCGAAAAATAAATTTCCGTTCAAACGGCCTAAGATCGACTTTTACATTTTTCTATATAATAAAAACATTATATAAACTATTTCCAGAAAGTTCTGACACAAAAATTTTTTTCGGATAAAATTGAGTGAAAATTTTTGCGCGTTTTGGTTGTCTAAAGCTATCTGGGGCCTCCTCAAATTTTGATCTTAAGGTTTTATCTTGCTTGGAATTTGATGCTTTACAACATATCAAACAATCCCAGATAAACAATTCCATTTTTAATTTTAAATAATTTTTCTGTGAACTTTTGAGCCGTCGAGTGAAAAGAATTGGATATATCTGGTTTCCTGACTGAGATCTCAATGTTGACTTAGTTAACAAAATGGCTCTAAATGCAATTTGGATTCGAACGATATATCACATGACCTTTGCAAATCCAGTTTCGCAAAGCTACAGTAACCCGCGCGGCGCAAAATTTGAAATTGCGATTTTCTTCAAAGTGTCTCAAGACCATTTATTGGAACCATCTGATGTCCAAAAAGTATGTTTGAGCTCATATAAACACTCCTTGGCGAATGTCCCTATTCATTAAAAGGCATGTCGACCCTTACTGAGATACCGTCTTAAGCCCGATGTTTCACAATTTTCTCTGTATTTCTTGTTTTGCACGTTCACAAAGAAATGACGTCATCAATCCACTGCCGATGACGGGTAGGGCGGGGCTGCGATTGATCTCACAATTGGAGGAACTGTTTCGCCGCATCTGCTGGTGCGCTATTCCCATTTCAGATTTTCTGATGATTTGTATTAAATTTACCCCTATTTTCAATGAGTCCATATAGATATACCTAATTTAAACTAGAAATCTCTTTTTTATATTAAGAAACCTCCGGAAAGCCATAAAGTTTCTTTCAAAGGAGGACAATTATTGAGATTTGTGATTATGCGTTTAGTATTTTTAATTAAATTGTAAATCTTTTTTAAGGGAACTTTTCAAAAACAATAGAGTAACAATTCTTAAAGGGGAAGGACCACGTAAAAATAATTTTTCTGATTTTGCGATAAAAGCCTAGATCTCATTCCCAGGATTCCGAAAAATACCTATTTTACCCATTTTGGATAAAAATGAACCGATTTAGGAGCGCTTGAAATTTTGGGGAAATTATCATTTGAATTGCCGCCAACTCTGCGTCTCTCCATTTCCCACACTCTCTCCCCACTATGGCCGTGTTTCCGTGCGGCAAACGCGTAAAACGGCCGTGAAAACGCGCCCCTTTTGCAGTCCAAATCATATAAAAGGTGTATGTTTCAGAATCGTGGAAACGATATCTATTCGATGAAATAATTGTAAAGAGACTTTGAAAAATTAATTTTACGAGGTCCTTCCCCTTTAATAGTCTATTGAACAATGAAAGTTTGCAAAAAGTTTAATAGTGAAAAACAATGCATTTTATAATTGAACCCAGAAATGACGTCACCTGCCTGTCTCGAAAATGTCAAGTCTTCGGCGGATGCGAGGCTCCGCATGACACCTGCACTGAGTCAGACGGCGCGGACGGACAAAAACCGCATTTGGGATAAAATTTCTGCCTTTTTAGGCAGTCGGAAGGATATTGATTGAAAAGCGGACCATTTTACTGTCACACGGAAGAAATGGCTATATTCGGCAGTTTCTCTTTTTTTATCTATTTTTATTGAAGAATTCTTCGCCACTTAACAGAAAATTAATATTCGCACCAGTTACCTTCATTCAGTAAACGTTTTTGTGTTGGAAAAGTTTCACGGAAAAGGGGCGTGGCCTCACAGCCAGCCGCGTCCTTTGGTCGGCGCCTAGCCGAGACACAAATTCTAGAATATAGGTGGTTTTGAATTATTACGCGCCTGAAATACAACTTTTATTATATCTGAAGGCATGGAAAACATTGGAAATTTTACGCAGAATCCAATTATGTGGGTTTCAGTTTGATGTGAATCCAATTTGGTATCGAAAATTGACAAAATCTTCAAAAAATACGATTTTTTGCAGTTAAAAAATTTATATATTACCTAAAATTGAGTTAAACTAGTTTATTACAATGATCTTTCATTACCAAATGTGGAACTGTATGCTTATTCAACGCAGAATTACTTCTAGTTTTTAAATAACCAGGTGGCCTGTTTACCGTAATTGGAATTTTTCGAGAAAAAACTCAAAAAACCTCGAAAAACACCATTTTTTGCGGTTTTTGGGGAAAATCTCGCATGACCAGAAACCGTAGTTTCGGTAATTGACAATGCTTCTGGAAATTGAATTTCCAATCGTTTGGTATATATAAGTTAGTACTTTGGATGAAGTTGAAGAATTACCGCACCCGAATAGGCACCTACCGTAACCCGGTACCCAAAAATGAAATCGGCTCAAAAGTTTCAGGATAAGTTCAGCGTACCATGGGGACCTTATACACAAAGTTTCAGCCAATTCTAAGGCATCAAGTTTTTCCCTAAGACCGCGTCCTTATGGCGCCTGCTCGAATTTTACAGAGACAGACTCTTAAGTCCCTTCTTTTTAACGAATAATTTCACGTTTAAAAGATCAAATTACCCGGTTTCAAATGGAAAGGAAAAGAAGCGTTCTTCCTGCCGTTTTCCCTTTTTTCCCAAAACATGAAATGAAAGTACCATAAATGTGTGTTTCACGATATGATTTGAGTTCTAAATTATATTTTCAAATTGTCATTTCGTTAAAAAAAACATTTTTGAAATTTTATCGAATAAAATTAAGATAATTTGACTTTCAAGATGTTTTATATGCGAAACAAGCATTTCAGATGTCCCCAACTTTTCCGCTTTGGCCAAAGATTAAGGATTACCAGACGTTGGCCGTAAAAGCTGTCCGTTGACGGCTGGCAGGCGGCTGGTGGAATTTTTATTTGTACAATAATTTTTTTTAAAACTCAATTCGCAAAGGGAAAACTCTTTTCTTCATCATTTTGTTGCCCTTGTAGATTGGCTTGGTAAATAAGTATTTTGGTTGTTCAAGACAGCTATTTTTTATTTGATTACCGAAGAACTACTAAATTTTTGTGAAATATCTTTTTTTGTAGGGGTATTTTACAAAACATTTTTGATGTTGTGAAATATCCCCAGCTGGGAAAGGGGCAGGACAGTCAAATTCCAAAAACACCGAGTACCACGACCCGCTGAAGTCATCTATATTCTAAAACTGTTGGGCGGAGGTCGGTTTTGAGCGCCGGGTTACGGTAGGTAAAAGTTGGATACGGTAATTTTTCAAACTTTTTCAAAACACAAAGTCATATATGTAAAACGATTGCAAAATTCATTATAAAAAAGATTGTCAATTAACGCAAACTTGATTTCTCTACCATAAACTAAGTTTTTAGCAAAAAACCTCAAAAAACAGCACTTTTTGGCTGTTTTTTGTATTTCGTGGAAAATTTTTCCATTACGGTAAACGGGTAACTATGTTTTTCTGTTTATTCATGCATTTATGCATAACTTTTGTAATAAACTCATTTAAAAAGCGCGTTACTATTGTTGTCAAATTTGCGTTTGAAAAAGGCTACGGCGGCTGCTCCAGACAGCCGCCGAATGTGGGCGTGGCCTACCCGCCGCCGCCGCCAGCCGATCAAGAAATGGCGCGCCCTTCAAAATTGCGGAACGCGCTTCAACCTTAACCAAATTAACTTTTTCAAAAAAGGATTTCTTAGTTGAAACCTCATATTTTCAATGAAAGCAAATGTGTTCACTACAAAAGTTATGCATAAATGCATAAAGAAACAGAAATACATAGTTATCCGTTTAACGTAATGGAAAAATTTTCCGTGAAAAACAAAAAACCGCCAAAAAGTGCTGTTTTTTGTGCTTTTTTGCCAAAAACTTAGTTTTCGGTAAAGAAATCAAGTTTGTGCTAATTGACAACCCTTCTTAGAATTAAATTTGTATTCATTTTGTATATATGACTTTGTGTTTTGGATAAGTTTGAAAAAATTACCGTATCGAATTTTCACTTACCGTAACCCGGCGCCCAAAACCGACCTTGGCCCAAAAGTTTTAGAATAACATATCTGGGTCATAGGGACACCACTTTTCAGCCGATTCAAAATTTTGGACTTTGTTATATTTTGTTTCTATGTCACTGGTTTTAAGACCGTTTTTTACATAGCACCGAGGACCCCGTGGCCACAGAAATAAGTCGATGTCTCGGGATTCGCTGATATTTTAATATGAGATGGTTCTGGACCCAAAATAAGAAAGAAACACTTTTATTTTGGTTTTTCGAAAAATTTTAAATTTTTAAAGTAAATGGCTATCTCCGCTCCCGGTGACCCTACGGACATCCGAGAGGCGTCACACGATTTTAAATAGTATGATGACAAATTTATTTTTTTGTGGTTTCGGGAAAAATTATGATCAATCCTTCATTTTTTCGAAAAACTTCAAAAAAAAATCAGCAAAAAATCACATTTTTGCTCGCCCTGTTTTCCAAATTCAAAAGGCGAGCTTAGCTACCTATTTCATTGGATTTGTGGTAAAATTTCCGTTAATATAAGCGCTTGCAAACAAAAGAAATCGAATGTTAACATTGAGAAACTTCGATTTTTCTATCGAAATTTGGTCAAAAAACGACCAAAATTGCCCAAAAACAATAGTCAAAAAGAAAAAAACATATTTTTTTTATTAAAATTGTGGATTTTTTAGTTCAGAACCACTGTTTTGGATAACAAAATGCCATAAAAAGGGTTTTTAATTTTTTGACATATTTTGACCAAATTGTTTTTGGGCAATTTTGGTCGTTTTTTGACCAAATTTCGATAGAAAAATCGAAGTTTCTCAATGATAACATTCGATTTCTTATGTTTGCAAACGCGTAAAATAACGGAAATTTTACAACAAATTCAATAAAGAAGGTAGCTAAGCCGCCTTTGAACATGGAAAACAGGGCGAGCCAAAATGTGATTTTTTGCTGATTCATACTTTAAAAAAGTAAACTGTATACAATTTGAAATCGGAAGAAAAGCAAATTCTGGACCTGTTTGAAAACATTTTTCATTACTTGCGTTTTTAAACATTTTTTCATTTTTCAAAAGAAAGTGTTTAGGTAATTTACACTCAAGAAAATGGCAGCTCCCGACGGCAAAAATGAAGGACATGTGGTAAGAAATTTAGAATAAAAATTACATTTAATGTTCAGATTACCGCAGCAACGGATTATGTGTTTGAGAAGGACAAGTTCTTCTTCCACGTCGTGTGGGAAGATGGGAGCCAGGATCCGAGGTATCCCATGGAGGAGTTCGTAAGTTTTAAAACGGAAATTCTGTAAGGGTAGCCCCCTTGCGACAGTGAAAAATGAATTCTGCCCAAACTTTGTCAAAAGCATCTATTTGACCCCAAAACACATTTCTGAAACTTTTAGGTCAATATCGATTTTCTGTCCCGGGTTATTGCGCGCGCATCCGGTTTTTGTAACTTGGTCGCAACTCATCCAAATCCCAAAGTTATAGTACTTTTTAGAAAGGTCTTCACATGACAAAAAAGTTTGTAATGTGTGTCAACACATGTTTATCATCATTCGAGAGCGTAATTGGAAAAAAAACCAACAAAAACTTCACTTTTTTCAAGTTTTTCTAAGTTCTGACAACTTTGGGTCAATTTGGGAGACATGACACCTATGTCATAGTCTTTCCCGTGCCATTTGCAATCGAAACAATCGTTAAAACCCCAAAAAAAGTTTCCTAATCACACCCATAAAATCTATTGAAACAGATTTTTCCAGCAAAAAATGAGAAAAAATTTTTTGACTTTCATTTTTATCAACGAACGTTACTTATTTGTTTTAAACAACAAATACGCTAAGGAAAACAAATAAAAATACTGTTGCGAGAGAGAAAAAATAAGGCTCGAAATTTTTTTTGTCATTTTTTGCTGGAAAATCTGTTTCAATCGATTTTATGGGTGTGATTAGGAAACTTTTTTGGGGTTTTAACAACTGTTTCGATTGCAAATGGCACGGGAAAGACTATGGCATAGGTGTCATGTCTCCCAAATTGACCCAAAGTTGTCAAAATTTAGAAAAACTTGAAAAAAGTGAAGTTTTTGTTGGTTTTTTTTGCCAATTACGCTCTCGAGTGATGACAAACATGCGTTGACACACATTACAAACTTTTTTCTCGTGTGAAAACCTTTCCAAAAAGTACTCTAACTTTGGGATTTGGATGAGTTGCGACCAAGTTACAAAAACCGGATGCGCGCGCAATAACCCGGGACAGAAAATCGATATTGACCTAAAAGTTTCAGAAATGTGTTTTGGGGTCAAATAGATGCTTTTGACAAAGTTTGGGCAGAATTCATTTTTCACTGTCGCGGGGGTTTCGCTACCGCTTAAAGCTTACAGAATTCTTCCGTGCAAACAAAGTATTTAAGAAAGATTATGGAGTGCCCGGCGTGGTCATGGATTTGGTGAACGATGAAAAGATGAAGAAGGTGACTGTGGTGGAGAAGGGAAAAAAGGTGGTCATAAATTTGAAAAGGCTGGTTCGTTGTCGAGTTTGAAAAAAAATTGTTAAAACAAATTTAGTTTTATAAAATGGCGGAAGAGATGGACATCCCAATTGCCCCTGCGGACAACAAGGATAGTGAGGAAGAGGATGAGGACGACAAGAGAAGGAAACACCGCAAGAGGAAGGTTGGTATGAAAAAAGTGGTTTTTGGTTTTAAAGGGGAAGGACCGCGTAAAAAATTTTTTTTTTTGATTTTATGATAAGTCTAGATCTCATTCCCAGGATTCCGAAAAATACCTCGTTTACCCATTTTGCATAAAAATTAACCAATTTAGGAGCGCTTGAAATTTTGGGGAAATTGTCGTTTGAATTGCCGCCAACTCTGCGTCTCCCCATTTCCCACACTCTCTCGCCCACTCTAGCCGTGTTTCCGTGCGGCAAACGCGTAAAACGGCCGTGCAAACGCGCCCCTTTTGCAGTTCAAATAATATAAAAGGGATATGTTTTGGAATCGTGGAAACGACATCTATTCGATGAAATAATTGTAAAGAGACTTTGAAAAATCAATTTTACGGGGTCCTTCCCCTTTAAAGGGACCATCGTTTAATTTCTAGTAATTTGGGCAAATTGAAAATGCTAAATTTTCAATGGACACTCCTCATTTTCCGTTGCAAAAATCTGTAGAAACAGCGTTAATTTAGCGACTTTGATATCAAAGATCTCAAAAACGAGACTTTTAAAATTCCTTTTAGATTTTTTGCAGCAAAATTTTTTCTTTTCATTGAGCCAACATCGTGAGCCAACATCCCTGACGGTTCCATAAAGGAGCTTTTTTTAAACATTACCTTATGTGAAATCAAAAAATTTCATTTAAGACGGTAAGGGTCGACATGCCTTTTAATGAATAGGGACATTCGCCAAGGAGTGTTTATATAAGCTCAAACATATTTTTTGGACATCAGATGGTTCAAATAAATGGTCTTGAGACACTTTGAAGAAAATCGCAATTTCAAATTTTGACGCGCAGCGGCGCGCCGCGCGGGTTACTGTAGCTTCATGACAACTCGACTTTCCAGTGTTATGTGATACACCGTCCGATTTTCACTTAAAAAATAATTAAAATTCTATATTGAAAAAAATTCCGCGGGTTTTGGATATGTTGTAGAGAATTTAATTCTGAACAAAATACAATCTTTAGAACAGAAATCTGAGGGGACCCTGATATCGATATTAAACGAAAACCCGAAAATTAGGTGACGATTTGACTGGAAATTTTTTCGAACATTTTGGTTAAAAAAATTTTACCTCCGAATTGCCGAGAAACACCTTATATAATGTTTTTATGAATTATTAAAGATTTGCTGCTGATGTAGAAGTTTCTGAGCAAAAATTTATTTTTCACATTTGGCATTTTGGAAAAAAGCCTGGTCAAAACACCACCTTGCGGCGGCTTTTTTGCTTTCAAAAGATATCAGGGTCCCCTGGGAGTTTTTGTTCTAAAGGTCGCATTTTGTTCAGAATGCAATTTCCTACAGCATAACTAAAAACAGCAGATACTTTTTTTCCATATAAACTTTAAAATCCAATTTTTGTGAAAATCTGAAGTATAATTTCAAGAAAAACCCGTCTAACTTCTTTCAAAGTCAAAAATTAAAGTTCACGTAGTTTACAAAGTTGCTTAAAACACGATTTGAAATCGATTGGTGTGACGCAAATAATTTTCAAAAAAATTTTGTCTGCGCTACAGTAATCCGTGCCGCGCGCGCCGCGGCGCGCGGAAAAATCTATGGTAGCCAAGTTGCTCAGAAATGGTGTCAATGGCGCGGTGTAAATTTACATATTTTTTTAAAATTTTCAGACCACTACGGCAAGATCTATGAGAGGTACCAACAAAAAGACGAAGGATGACGGACCGGCTGAAAGTGGAGACGGTCAAAACGAGGTATTTCCAAGTTGTAGAAAACATATAGGGCTGAATTCAGACCAGCCGAGGCCAGGGGACCTCTTCCAGTGGGACGCCTGCGGTGGATACAGGCAACGATTCCACCGCCCCTGTTCCTACTGTTGTAACCGCCACACAAGTTCAGGTAAAACACACACATGCACACATGCACACATGCACACATGCACACACACACACAATTTCTAAAAACATTAATTCATTCAAAAAGAAGTTTCTAATGTAATGTTTTCAGGCCGGAAACAAGGGAAAACGCAAGGCCACGAGTGCGAATCTCGAGGAATCAATGGCCGATTATATAGTGAGTTTACTAATTTCCAACCAAACTTATGGAAAATTTTCAGCCTCCTAATTTGGTTCCGTCTACTTCAGCGGCAAACAGGGAGGCTGAAGCTCAAGTCGAAATTCTATCGGGAATTGTTCTAAATTGCGTGAGTAACTTAAATTGAAAAAGAGTCATTTTCGAGGCCGCTTGTTATCACAGATTGTAGCCATAGGCCGCTTTTTGTCCTTAATTATAGAATAAGGCGGTTTTTTGACGCTGATGGCAGCATAAGGCCGCTCTTTGACGTATACGGTAATATAAGGCCGCTCTTTGACGTAGATGGTAGCCTTAGGCCGCTTTTTTACGCATTTGCTAACATAAGGCCGCTTTTTGACTCAGATGGTAGCCTTAGGCCTCTTTTGACGCATTTGCTAACATAAGGCCGCTTTTTGACCCAGATGGTAGCCTTAAGCCGCTCTTTGACGGGGATGGTAACTAAAGGCCGCCCTTTGACGCATTGGTATCATAAGGCCGCTTTTCACGCAAATGGCAGCCTTAGGCCGCTTTTTGACGCAAATGGTAGCCTTAGGCCGCTTTTTCACGCATTTGCTAACATAAGGCCGCTTGCTGACCCAGATAGTAGCCTTAGGCCTCTTTTGACGCAAATGGTAGCCATAGGCCGCTTTTTGACGCAAATGGTAGCCTTAGGCCGCTTTTTGACGCATTTGCTAACATAAGGCCGCTTGCTGACCCAGATAGTAGCCTTAGGCCTCTTTTGACGCATTTGCTAACATGAGGCCGCTTTTTTACCCAGATGGTAGCCTTAGGCCTCTTTTGACGTAGATGGTAGCCATAGGCCGCTTTTGACGCATTTGCTAACATAAGGCCGCTTGCTGACCCAGATAGTAGCCTTAGGCCGCTTTTTGACTCAGATGGTAGCCTTAGGCCGCTTTTTCACGCAGATTGCAGGTTTCCGGCTTATACACACAAACACCCATACACGCATGCACACATGCACAGATTTTCTCATGATTACCTTTATTATATTTTTACAGAAATCCCTAGATTCCAAGAAGGCGATGATCGGAATGACAAGCATTTTCCGTGACTTTATGGAAAGTAAGGAAAAGGTTAGGACGTTTTAAATTTAAAATCAACGTGAAACATTCAGGAAATCAAGGAGTCAAAGCAGGTATTTGAGGAGGCGTTGAACGAAACTGCCGCCCAGCAGCAAAAGGCCAAGGAGGCAAAAGAGGGACAGGACCTCTTGAAGGCAGAGCTCAACCAGGTTAGATTTAAGACAAACATTCTGTAAGAGATGCGACATGGGAAAAATCGAAAGTCATGGATTTTACACAAACTTTGTAAAAAAACATGAATTTGACCTAAAAACACATTTCTCAAAGTTTTAGGTCAATATCGATTTTTTGACCCGGGTTACGGTAGGTCGCCATGGGTTACTGTAAGTCAGCACAAAATAGTCCAAATGTGGAGATCTATGCATCAATCGGTTTCTGTCAATTTGTGGACAATTTTCTTTTATAAAATCGTTTGAAAATATGCAGGTTGGAGCAAGCTATACTGTTTCAAAGTTCAAAAAACATCATTTTTTGAGGTTTTTTGAGATTTTAGTGTACAGGGACCAAAATGGGAGAATTTTCACCTGTAATCATACCTTGTGGTGACGTCGTAACCCGGGCCCAATATTCGATATTGACAAAAAAAACTCTCAGAAATGTGTTTTGAGGCCAAATGAGTGTCTTTTACAAAGTTTGAGCCAATTCTAACGCCTTACCTTGTTTCCTATAACGCGAGGTGGCTGGCCTTAGAGGAAATTTCGTGTTAACGCGCCGTGGGAACCCTAAAAGTCGATTTTTTTTCAAAGTTCTAAGGCATCGGTTTTGTAGCAAATTTTATGCTCGATTTCATTGGGGTAGTGAAAATTCTCCCATTTTGGTCCCCGTACACTAAAATCTCAAAAAACCTCAAAAAAATAATTTTTTTTGAACTGTGAAACAGTATAGCTTGCTCCAACCTGCATATTTTCAAACGATTTTATAAGAGGAAATTGTCCATAAATTGACAGAAACCGATTGATGCATAGATCTCCACATTTGGACTGTTTTGTGCTGACTTACAGTCACCCATGGAGACCTACCGTAACCCGGGTCAAAAAATCGATATTGACCTAAAACTTTGAGAAATGTGTTTTTAGGTCAAATTCATGTTTTTTTACAAAGTTTGTGTAAAATCCATGACTTTCGATTTTTCCCATATCGCAAGGATGGGAATATTGCACGACAGTTAGAAAATTCTTGTCTTAAAGGTCTTATTGATTTGTATTTTTTGTTTGCAAATCAATTTGGCACCTCATTTTCTAAAATTTGACAAAAAAAATAGGATAACCATTTGTTTCAACAAATTAGCCGTTCCAGATGCATCTGCAGCTTCAATCGTCAAAGGAGGCAGCCGGCAATCTGCAGAAGAGGATCAAGAAACTCGAGGCCCGGGCCCAATTCAACGAGCGAAAGGTTGTTTCACACTTTAATCATTTAAAGGTTATAGTGTCAGGGAAGAAAAACTAAACTTGATTATTTTGCAAAATTCAAAATCAAAACGTTTTTTGCTTCAAATCGCACAAAAAATGCCTTTTGGAATGTTACACATCGATCGAATTTTTCAAATTATTTTAATCAAAACTTTATTCGTCACGTAACTTTTACATGAAAAAAGTGTTTAAAAATAAGTTAAAATTAAATGTTTTCTGGGAAACAATAGTAATTTCAGGCTCAAAGGGACAAGGCTGCGAAGGCTGCGTTGGCTCTGACTGTGAAAAGGGTGAGCTTATCTTTAATATTTTTTTTAATATTTTAAAAATTTAAAAAAAATTTAAACAGACTAGAAGTTTTGAATTATGGGTTGAGAAGTATGGCCACCCTTTTGAAATAGGAAAAATTGAACTCTTTAATTTGGCCAAACGTTACCAAAACGTTATGAACACTTTCTGGGAGTTTTAGGTCAATATCGTCCTTTACCCGGGTTACGGTAGATTACCCCTGGGTTACGGTAGCACAACTCAAACTGATCCAAAAATATTCCACACTAAAATGAGAGCAAAATCGTTAAATTTTACAGTTTTCATGCAATTTGCCACGAAATCTCTGTGAGTATATCTACCGTAACCCATAAGTGAGCTACCGTAGCCCGGGTCAAAAACTCGATTTAACCTAAAACTCTCAGAATGCGCTTGTTTATATGAGCTCAAACATACTTTTTGGACATCATATGGTTCAAAGAAATGGTCTTGAGACACTTTGAAGAAAATCGCAATTTCAAATTTTGACGCGCAGCGGCGCGCCGCGCGGGTTACTGTAGCTTTGCGAAACTGGATATGCAAAGGTCATATGATATATCGTTCGAATCCAAATTGCATTTAGAGCAATTTTGTTAACTAAATCAACATTGAGATCTCAGTCAGGAAACCAGATATATCCAATTCTTTTCACTCGACGGCTCAAAAGTTCACTGAAAAATTATTTAAAATTAAAAATGGAATTGTGTATCTGGGATTGTTTGATATGTTGTAAAGAATCAAATTCTGAACAAAATGAAACCTTAAGATCAAAAATTGAGGAGGCCCCAGATAGCTTTAGACAACCAAAACGCGTAAAATAGGTGACGTTTTGACTGCAAAAATTTTCACTCAATTTTATCCAAAAAAAAATTTTTGCATCAGAACTTACTGGAAATGGTTTGTATAATGTTTTTATTGTATAGAAATATGTAACAGTCAATCTTAGGCCGTTTGAACGGAAATTTATTTTTCAAATCACGGATTTGAAAGATAGCCCTATCAAAAAACCACCTTGTGGAGGCTTTTTTGTTATCAAACTATATCTGGGGCCTCCTCGATTTTTGATCTTAAGGTGTTATTTTGATCAGAATGTGATGCTTTACAATCAAAAATCCCAGATACACAATTCCATTTTTGAAAGTAAATTTTATTTGAGTGAAAAAATTTCACTTATTTTGCCTTTCGCTTGAGACCCTAACAATCAATGTATCGTTATTTACAATGTTTCTTAGAATTAAATTAAATTTCCAATCAATTGATACCCCCAGTTTAAAATTTGACCCACGTTGAACGGAGATAGAAATTTGACATATTAGGCCACGCCCACCAAAATCCGAAAATCGATAATTCATTTTCAAAAAGGAAATTTTTAGTTAGAGCAAAAGCGCAATGTTTCAGGTTGTCAAAAACCGCATTGCGACGGAAAAGAAGGCCCGGGAAGACGAAGAAAGCTATAAAAACAAGGTTGGTGAATAATTAAAAAAGAAATTTAATTATTGATTTTCGGATAGATTACTGAAGGAGCGAATCGGGAGCAAGCTGCCGCCAATACAAACAAGGTGCTCAAGGACGTAAGTTTTTATATATTTTTTTTAAAAATTGAATAATATCTGGTCTATTCTTTTAATTATTTATTTTTAGACGCTTGATTCCGAGAGAGAAGCGTGGAAGAAAGAGAGGAATGGGCTTCAGGAGACTATTGAGAAGTGGAAGAAAAAATACGAATTGGATGCAGTTAGTTTATTTTCTTTTTCTCTCATTATCCTTAGTTCGTGAAATGCGGAAAATATTTTTGATGCGTGAAAAATCGATAAGCCAAGAAAGTGAGTGGTTTTTATTTATAAAAAAAGTAAAATAGATATGTTAAAACACTGCCTTTATAAAACTTGAACCCCAAAAAAAACTCCCAAAAAAACGGGATTCGTAAAACTAAACAAGCAAAACCAAACCGGAAAAGGTGGCCATATACTAGTAGTTCAAGGGGCCGTTTTCAAAATCTGCTTAGGGGCCTTGGTTTTCGAGTAATCGTATTTTTTCTGTGGCCGCTGTTTCCCGCTGGTTGGCCTGGATGCGTTGCTACTCTAAAAGTGTGGTTCGATGGTGTAGTGGAAGCGTGTCCGATTATTGTTTTGCCCTATGCTGGTTCGAGTCCCGTTGATGTTTTTCTTTTTGCTTTTGATATATGTGATAACTTGAAAACATTTGTGTTCTATGAATTCTCTTTTGAAAAACTCATTTTTGAAAAAAAAAGTTTCTGGAAAAGTAATTTTTTTTTAAATTTTCAAATTTCAAATCGAAATTTGGAGAAAACGTTGATTTGTGATTTTACAAAAGTATAAAAGGCAAATAGAAAAACATCAACGGGACTCGAACCAGCATAGGGCAAAACAATAATCGGACACACTTCCACTACACCATGGAATCACACTTTTAGAGAAGCAACGCATCCAGGCCAACCAGCGGGAAACAGCGGCCACAGAAAAAAATACGATTACTCGAAAACCATGGCACCTAAGCAGATTTTGAAAACGGCCCCTTGAACTATTAATATATGGCCACCTTTTCCTGTATAGCTCGTTTTATTTGGTCACACTGATGAAAAACCATTCCCATGTAAGGCGGGATTTGAACCCGGGTTGCGAATTTAGAGTAGTAGTAATGCGTAATTTAGAGTAGTAGTAATGCGTAGGCAATGCACCAGAGGGGCATCACCTAGACAGAAAAAACTATTTTTCCGCTGGTTTTTTTTTAAAATTTGAACGATTTTTTTTGAGTTAGTGTGAGTGCCGCAAATTTCCAGTTTAAGCATTTCAACCTAACAATATACATAATCGCAAATTATTCATTTTTTTTTCAGGAAGAGTCACGAAAGCGGAAGGAAGCTTTTCTACAATTGGTGAGCTTTTTCATTAAATTTTTTAAAACAGTGTTTTAGGCTGACAAAGAAGACGAACTTTATCCGACCAAGCGTAGTTGTTAGTTGCCCCTTTTTTATCTTTCTCTTTGAGAATTTTGAAATCTTTAAGGGTTAGTTAATGCCTTATTTTGGTTAGTATATAGTCTTAGCCAAAGCTAGTTCCATCGAAAAATGGCGTTAGCGCTAATTCGTGAAAAAGTTATGCTGTTGTAAGGGGAATTTCGAATAACAACATCAGAATAATTTCACCCATTTCCAAAACTCGCCGAACTAGGATTGGCTATGAGTATAATCACTTGTATTGATCTTGTCTCTTTGCATTAAAGGAACCATCAGCCTCCTGTTCAAAAGCAAGGCTAATCCTATGCTAATCAGCCCATTTGTGAAAAAACCGAGCGGTGTTGGGAAAAATTATTTTAATTGAAACGAGTGAATTAGCATATGGATCGTTCTTATTTCGAAAAGCAGGCTGATGGTCCTTTTAAATTTGTATGTAGTATATTGAATTATTTGGAAATTTCTGGATTATTTAAACTGAAATAAATGTTCTGTGTGTTTCGTTCTGTTTGTTTAACGTACGTTATTATGATTTCAAGAACTTCGTGCAAATTCTGCTAACCTTAGGCCTCTTTCTGTTTATGTTTTCTGGCGTAAAGCCGATTTCTCCTTTTTCAGGCATGAAAAAAGCGGTCTGAATTTAGCAGATTCCGCAGAAAGTGGTCTATATTTCTGTTCGAAAGCCACTTATGGCACTTATGGCAAAAAAAATTTCAAATATCGGTAGGTCAATAACACTTAGACTATTTTTGAAATAACCGGCTGCGGCGGACATTATCGATCTTCAAATTCTAACTCGAAATTTATTATATATAGTGCAAGTAAAACCAACCAAAAAACTTGCTTTGTTGAAATTTAAATCACTTGAATGTTTTACACAGGATTAATAAAAATGCCGTTGACTACGTAAATGCTATGTTGTTCAGAAAAAAGTTTCCAATTACAAATTATCATTTTCAAATTGTTGGGCATTTAGTCGAGCATTTGTCGACATGTTTCCCAAACCTCTCGAAATCCCTTTTCCACATCTGACAACCCACTTTGTTCCCCGCTAATTGACAACCTCAGGCCGCTTGTACTACTCCTGAAAATTAAGAATTACTTGAAGTTTTCAAAGTGTCTAAAAAAGGTTGTCTCTGGTGAAAAGTGCCCCAGCCTACAATCAGATTGAGTCTGGCAGTTTTTAATACAGAGCGGCCTGAGGATGCTAGTTTTATCTAAAATGTTCTGCCATCATTCTCCAAAAAAGCGGCCAAAGGATATATTTCTTTAAAAAACAGCTAATTTGGTGTTAAAAAAGCGCTTTGCTGCCAGCTTTCTATTAAAACGGCATTAGGCTGTTATGTTTTTCCAAAAAGCGGCCTGAGGATATCTTCTTTCTGGCTGACTTGTCTCTCTATTCCACTATTTCCTCCCCATCTCGGGCTAACAGCTGCTGGCAGCCTCAGGCCGCTTGCACAGATCTCGCGGATCGGTCTGCCTCGAAAACAATCTTTGGCCCTCAAAATAATCGAACCTTTAGAAAAGTGGCTCAAAATTGGGGTGCTATTGGCTTCAAAAAGACAAAAAAATGCACGTTTTGGGGTTGCAATATGCATATCATACATTGTACCCAGAATCTCTGTTGACAACCTCAGGCCGCTTGTACCACTCCCTCCAATCTCTGGGCGCTATGCAAATTTGCTTAGTGCCGTTAAAAGTGCCCCAGGCTAGAATTTAAAACGCACTGGGGCCCTAATTTCTCGGAACAAATGGATAGAATTTAATATCTCATAGAATCTCAACAAATCAACAAAGTAACAATTATGCGGGGGGTAAGTCACAATCTGTGAGTCACGGGGAAGGACAGAACTGGGGAAGAGGAGACAACGTACAATCGACCGCGTAGACGAAGAAGAAGAGGCATGTCATGGGCGAAGGAGAGAACAAATGAGGGCAGACCGTATGAAGAGACCGGGGTTGGGCAGGGAAGGACGGGGAGATCAGAGACTGCTCTCCAGAAGGCCTTGGTCCACGGGAGGATCGGCGGGGGAAGTGGGGGCTTCAGAAGCATCGGAGGCTGGGGGGAGAGCGCTCTCGACGGCCAGGGAGTCCTTCTCCACGGATTCCTCCTCCTCGTCGATGGAGATCAGCTCGGCGCCGATGAAACGCTTCAGCGCCAGCAACATGACTTCTGAAATTAGTGAATTTTGTTCGCATTTTGAGCGTATATTAAGGGGGCGGGGCTTCTTTTTTAAGCCGCCAAACTCAGCTCCGCCCATTTTATGTTACCTACCTTGGAAACGGTCGTATCCCTTGATGCGGCAGCCCTTCTTGACGAAAACGAAATAGATGAGGACGGAGCAGCCGACGCCGATGGCTCCCCAGAAAGTTACCTGAAAATTAGGGATTACGGTAGGTAAACTTGGGGTTACGGTAGATAATTTGAGTTTGAGGATTACAGTAAGTAATTTGGAAATACTGTAGGTCATTTTGGGGCAACGGTGTTAATTTGAGATTCATTTAGGAAATTTTGGAATTATTGTGTGTTATTTTAGGATTACGGTACGTATTTTTAAAATTAGAGTTGGACATTCTGGAATTACGTAATTTTGATATTCCGGCATCATTGTGGGATTACTGCAGATGGTTTTCAGATTTCGGTATGTAATTCAAGGATTACGGTAGGTAATTTTGAAATTACGGTATGCTATTTTAGGATTCCTGTCACTGCTCGGCACGAAAGGATTAAAATCGCTGCTGGAGGTGCAATTAGCTTAGAACGACACTAAACGTACGTTTTGGGGTTGTAATATGCAAATAAGGTGCTGTACATTTGTGATTACGGTATGTTTTTAGGATTTCGGTGAGCAATTTGGCTCAATCCTGTATTAGCGGTCCTTACGACTATAGCGGTCCTTAAAAAAAATAAAAATTATAAAAAAATTTAAAATAAATAAAAATTAAAAAAAATTGTAAATTATATTTTATGTTTGCAATGTTTTTGTTGTTTTCTTTTATATTTTCGACACTTTCAGTAGATTTTCTCTCTTTCTTGTCCTTTGATCTCTCTCTCTCTCTCTCTAACAACACATTTATGGGAAGGATGTGTTTCATTTCTTGGATTAGAAAAGAAGAGTAGGAGAAAATGGAAATAATTTTTTTTTAAATTTTTTAAATTTTAAAATTTTTTAAGGACCGCTATAATTTTTTACGGACCGCTAATCCAGGGTAGAGCCAGCAATTTTAGGTTTACGGTAAGTAAACTGACCCAGAATTCCGTGAGCACGGGGATGGCGATCAGGACGACGCAGATCAGGAAGAAGAGACCGGCGATGGGCAGGGGAACTCGAAGGACATCTGAAAGAGAGGGATTAGAGAGGGAGAGAGAGAGAGAGAGAGGGAGAGAGAGAGAGAGAAAGAGGGAGAGAGAGACCCACCCGGGTGCATCTTCATCTTCCTCCTCCTCATCACGAACAAAGCGGCGATGGTGACGGCCTTCTGCGCGAATATTACGAAAGACACGTAGTTGATTAACGTCTCCACGTCGACGAAGGTGAAGATGGCGGAGACGAGCAGCTAAATTAGAATTTTGTGTGTGAAAAGTCTCCGAAAAGGGGTGTGAAGAAAAAGGCAGCCAAAACGAGGCCCATTCGAATACAGCGTTAGAAACAAACCTGGAAGATGAGGGCGGCGCGGGGGCTGGCGTGGTGCTTGTTCTGGGCTCCGAGGAAGGCGCAGAGATGACCCTCCTTGGCGGCTTCGAGGATGATTCTGAAAGCATAGGACTTAGGAAGGGTGTGAAACGGCCTGAGGTCGCCAAAAAGATGAAAGCGGCCTGAGGTCGCCAGAAAAAAGCGGCCTGAGGTCGCCGAAAAAAGCGGAAAGCGGCCTGAGGTCGCTAAAAAAAGCGAAAAGCGGCCTGAGGTCATGAGAAAAAGCAGAAAGCGGCCTGAGGTCACCAGAAAAAGCGGAAAGCGACCTGAGGTCGCCAGAAAAAGCGAAAAGCGACCTGAGGTCGCCAGAAAAAGCGGAAAGCGGCCTGAGATCACCGGAAAAAGCAGAATCGGCCTGAAGTCACCAGAAAAAAAAGCGGAAAGGGTTGCTCCCATTGTATGGGAGGCCTCAGGCCGCTCTACGTCTCTTGGCAGCCTCAGGCCGCCTGGTCTCTGCAATTTAAGATCGCATTATTCAAATTCTAACCTAGAGGTGCAGAAGATGTTGGCGTTGACGGATCCGATGAGCAAAACGGCAGTGGCAAAGGGAATGATGATGGCGAAGCGGCCGATGGAAGCCTCGGCGAAGTCCTAAAACTAAATTTTTAGACAGAAATTCCACTAAAAATTAGGGAAAAAAAGAAATCTCTCACAGCGGCGACGGCGGAGGAAGCGAGCATGGCCTCTTTGCCCAGAACGATGGAGAAGGAGTAGTTGGTGCAGACGTAGAGGAGAGTGACGAGGATGAGGCCTCCGATGAGGGCCAGGGGGAGGGTCCTGCGGGGGTTCTTGACGGCCGGAGCGCCGTAGTTGAGGATGTCCCAGCCGGCGAAGGACCACAGACCACCGTAGGCGGCCAGCACCAGACTGGAGGGGGAGAAGTCGCTGCCGGTGAAGACGTTATCGAAGGTGACCTTGCTCTCTGAAAATAGGGGAATTTGTTGAGCAAAAAATGTATTGAAAAATATTAGAATTCTGAGTTTTTCTGAGAGTCTCGAGCCGAGCCGACACCCCGTGGCCACAAAAAAAAGAGAGGAAAGCTCAGGTTTGCAGGCGTCTAAAACATTAGAAATTTTACAACAAATCCATTGAAATAGATTTCTAAGCTCGCCTTTGAACGTGGAAAACAGGGCGAGCAAAAATGCGATTTTTTTGCTGATTTTTTCAAGTTTTTCGAAAAAATGAAGGGTTGATCATAATTTTTTCACAAAACTACAAAAGAAGAAATTTGTCAGTACACTATTTAAATACGTTTGACGCCTCCCGGAAGTTCGTAGGGTCACTGGGAGCGGAGATAGCCATTTACTGAACTTGCAATTTTAAAAATTTTGAAAAACCAAAATAAAAGTGTTTCTTGCTTATTTTGCGTCTAGACCCATCCCGTGATTGGGTGGATGGCTATACCCAGACAGACCCTAGGCGGGCTGAGGCTGGCAGAAGCGGCCCTGAGCGGTCTGAGGTTTCAGGAAGACATTCAGTTGGCCTAAGGCTGCCTAAAGAAGTTTAGCCGGTCTGAGGTTACCAGAAGCGGCCCAGTCGGCTTTAATTGTGAGGCTGTCACGAGTAGTTTAGACTTGCTAACATACCTTGGGAACGGCTGGTCGTAGAGGTACCCCCTGTCACTTTTGGGCCAGGATTTCGGGGTAACCCCCATCACTTTTACGGGGACTACTGGGTGTATTTTAAGTATTAACTCATTTTGAGATAACCCCCCCTCTCACTTTTCACCCAAAAAGTGGTTCTACCCCCTTCACTTTTGAAACCCCGATTCCCAAGGTATGCTTGCTAATGTTGGCAATAATGTTCCAGGCGGCCTGAGGTTGGCTGAAGCGGCCAGGGCAATCTGAGATTGTTCAAAGCGGCCGAAGGGTGACAGAGCGGTCCAAGAATGACCTCAGTTTGTCAACATTGAATGGGTTTGCCTCTCAGCGGCCTGAGGTTGGCAGGAGCGGTCCAGGCGGCCTGAGGTTGTTTAAACCAAGGCGCCCTACACATTTCCTTCGAACTTGGGGAAATTTTGGTTTGCGGGCCGTGGATTTCCAGAAAATGGCTCGGCCCGGAATTACCCTTGGTCCAAAGTTGGACTCCAAACCGGTCAAATCATCTGAAAACAGTCATAATTGTCTTTCTCACCTCCCTTGTAGAACCAAACTGCTCCAACCACCATGACGAAGAGCAGAATGAGGACCTTGGCGGTGGTGGCACACTCCTGGAAGACACCGGCCACACGACGGACACTGAAGGCGTTCAGGAAAGAACAAATGACTGAAAACGTAGTATACATTAGGGTTACTGTAGCAGGCTTATTTAGAATACAGGAGGTACGTAGCCCCTGTAGGTTACTGTAGCCTATCAGAGGCTTTCTAAGTGGGTGGGAGGCCAACCTCATTTGGAATATTGCAGTACTTACAGAGGAGGGAGAGGGCGAAGAAGTACTGGATGTAGATGCCCCATCCGTCGGGGATCTGCAGAAGGCCCTCCAGTCCGTTGACGAGGTAGAAGCCGAAGGTGGTGCACTGGACGGCGGTGGAGGCGGGGAAGGTCAGCAGGGCACTGACGACCATGAAGGCAAATGCCACTGCCTGAAATAGGGGATGAACTACCGTAATCCTTAAAAGTAAAGAACTACCATACTATACTATAAAGTACAGTAACTAAAATACCGTAATCGGTTAAAAAAAGAAATGAGCTAACCTTCCAGCCCACGAAAGTGGCGTAGGCAAAGTCTCCGCCATCCGAGGGGATACCCGTTCCGAGTTCGATGAAGGCGACGCCACCTGAAAGAAATATTGATTGATTGGTGATTTTAAAGATATTCTGCATTTTAAGCAACATATTTGCGTTTTAGGAGCCTAAAAGGTTGTTTCGGATGTAATTTTGACTCAAAAGCTCCGGCGGCGGTTTGGATCCGCGTCAAGCAATAATATAGTACCGGTTAGTGTCAGACGGCGTTAGGTTGGAAAAGCGGTCATTGGTGCGAAAAGTGTATTTTTACTCAATAGAATTCGCTAAATATCGATGAATCGCGGGTGGTCTACGGTAATCACAGCCAGCCGGGTGGTAAGAGTTCTAGAAGTGGCATAGGAGAGCTTAGAGGCCTCTGAGCTGCCTGGGGATACCAGGAGCGGTCCGTGCGGCCTATGGTTGCCAAAAAAGAGGTCCAAGCGGCCTACGGTTGCCAGAAAGCGTCCTAACAGTTGATTTAACAACTTCGGTTAAACGGCATTTGGTTGAAAAACTCGGTCCAAGCGGCCTTGGCTTCCAGCAAGCGGTACAAAAGGGCCTTCGATTTTCAAAACGTTACTGAAGCGGCCTAAGGTTGCCAGAAAGTTGTCCAGGCGGCCTTTGATTGTCAGACAACGGTCTGAGCGGCCTTTGGTTGTAAAAAACGGTCCAAGAGGCCTTCGATTGCAAAAACGCGGTCAAAACGGCCTCTGGTTGTCAGAAAGCGGCCTTCGATTGCCAAGAAGCGGTCCAAGCGGCATTTGATTGCAAAAACGCGGTCAAAACGGCCTCTGGTTGTCAGAAAGCGGCCTTCGATTGCCAAGAAGCGGTCCACGCGGCATTTGGGCGCTACACAGCAGGTCAAGCGGCCTACGGTTACCAAAAAGCGGTCGAAGCGGCCTTAGATTGCCAGAGAGCGCTTCAGGTGGCCTCGGCTTCCAGAAAGCGGTATAACCTGTCATTGCCAGCCTCATCAGCATAAAGCTACCCTGAAAATGCTAATTTCACTCTAAACGTTGACCCTAATTAGCGTCCCTTGCCTCCGTGGCGCTGCGTCATTTCCCCTATAAAACACCTCCCCTGCGGTCCCTGCCTCATTCTTCTCCCGTTTCCTCTCCCCTGCGGTCGTCTCTCCTCCTCAACCATGGCGGCGGAACTTGTCCAACTGAACCCCGGCACGCAGGTCGACCGCTGGACCATCGACAAGAAGCTGGGCGAGGGAGGCTTCGGCGCCGTCTACAGAGTCCGCGACCCCACGGGCCAGTACGCCCTGAAGGTGGAGGGCGCCAACGAGCAGATCCAAGTGCTGAAGCTGGAGGTCTACGTGCTGACGGAGCTCACGAAGAGGAACTCTCGCCACTTTTGCAAGATCGAGGACAAGGGCCGCTTCGGCAACTTCAACTACGTCGTGATGACGCTGGTCGGCAAATCGCTGGAGGACCTGAACAAGGGCGGGCCTGGAGGGCACATGACCATGGGCTGCTCCCTCTCCTGCGGGATTGCGGCTCTCGAGGCTCTGGAGGATCTGCACTCGATCGGATACCTGCATAGGGACGTGAAGCCGGGCAACTACACGATTGGGAGGAGGGAGCTCAACGAGCTGAGGAAGGTCTACATTCTGGACTTTGGAATGTGCCGCAAGTTCACCAACGAAGGGGTGGGTTCAGGGAGATCTCTCTCTCTCTCTCTCTCTCACTTACTAAATCCTCCCTCTCGAATAGATCTCAGAGCGACCTTAGGTTAGCAGGAGTGGTCCAGCGGCCTGTAGTTTCAGATAGATTACTGTAAATTCAACCAAAAAGAGTAAGATTACTGTAGTTTCAGACAGATTACTGTAGTTTAAACCAAAAAGAGATAGATTAATGTAGTTTCAACCAAAAAGAGTCAGATTACTGTAGTTTCAACCAAAAAGAGATAGATTGCTGTAGTTTCAACCAAAAAGAGATAGATTACTGTAAATTCAACCAAAAAGAGTCAGATTACTGTAGTTTCAGATAGATTACTGTAGTTTCAACCAAAAAGAGTAAGATTACTGTAGTTTCAGATAGATTACTGTAGCTTAAACCAAAAAGAGATAGATTACTGTAGTTTCACCCAAAAAGAGTAAGATTACTGTAGTTTCAGATAGATTACTGTAGTTTAAACCAAAAAGAGATAGATTACTGTAGTTTAAACCAAAAAGAGATAGATTACTGTAGTTTCAACCAAAAAGAGATACATAGATTACGGTAAATTCAACCAAAAAGATTACTGTAGTTGTAGCGGCAATTGGTTAACAAAACGAGGTTCCAATGGTTTTTAGAACGGTCGAAGCGGCCTTTGGCTGCCAAAAAGCGTTTCTCTCTCTCTTTAACCAAATCCTTCAGGGAGTCATCCGCAAGCCCCGCCAGGCTGCTGGCTTCCGCGGAACCGTCCGCTACGCCCCCATTTCTTGCCATCTGCAGCGCGAACTCTGCCGGAAGGACGACGTGGAGGTGTGGATCTACATGCAGGTCGAGCTCACCTACGGCCGTCTCCCCTGGAAGGAGGTCCAGGACATGAACCAGGTACTTTTCCCACTTTCCAGAAGCTTTTGCCTTCTTTTCCCTCCAATCAAACTACAAAAGCCTTCAGGTCGGCCAGTACAAGCAGCGTGTGCGTGGCAACATGGCCGAGCTCTTCCCTCCGCCGTGTCCCCGCGAGTTCCACCAGATCCTGCAGTACTGCGACAGTCTGAAGTACTACGATGCGCCCAACTACCAGCAGATCTACGGACTGATGCGTGCCGCCCTGCAGTCGACTGGGTCGCAGGAGTTCCCCTACGACTGGGAGCAGGGAGGCCCGACTGCCTACGTCCTCGGATAGACGAGAGAACGCCAATAAAAATGTCGACTGCATAAAGGTTTCGCGTGCTGTGTACTGTAACTTTGGCTTGTTTATTTATGCTTCGAATAACTTCTAATTGCTTAAAGCCGTAAAGCTGTAATTTCCAATTTCTTGTAGATTTTGCTAGTTAATTTGTGGCGCGAGCACTAAAATCGACCGATTTCCACATCGATTAAATTAGAAATGTCCTGTCTTTGCGCATTGAAAGTGCCGAAAATTAAAAATTGAATGGATTGCCTGGGGAGCGGTTCTACAAGTGGGGCCCCAAATCTTTTTTTTTCAACCCCAATTTCTCTGAAAATGGCTACTAAGTGATTTTAAATCATGTACAAGCACTTTAAACTCTTTAAAATCTTTTTAAATTGTATTTTTTTTAAATTTCACTTTTTTCTTTTATTTTTTTTCTTTATTTTAACTATGACCGATTTTATTCGAAATCGGTCATAAGTTGCCAGAGTCCAGGCGGCCTGAGGTTGCCGAAAACGATCTAATTATGAGCCATCGTTCGGTGACTGGACATTATCCGCGATAGTTTGAGCGGCCTGAGGGTGCCAGAAGCGGTCTAGGCGGCCTGAGGGTGCCAGAAATGGTCTAGGCGGCCTGAGGGTGCCAGCCGTGACCCCAGTGATTTGACAGTATTGGAGACAGGAGTGACTTCATCAGAAGTTACACAAAACAACCGTGAAGTGGCCTAAAGTTGCCCGAAATGGCCGAGATCTGGCCTTTATCGGAGGTACAACCGGATTTGCGTCACTGAGACACATTCAAGCGACCTGAGGGCGCCTGAAGCGGCCCATGACCCCTAACGATGCCACAAGCGGAAGCCTTGCACAAAAAAATAACGTCCATGGCCCATATCGGTCTTTAAAATCGTCCGGTTTTGGCGCCATTGTGACGTCACACCACTCCAAGGTCAACCCGGCACGCTCTATTTCTACCGTATACTTGGCGCCAAACCAATATTTCTTTCCTGGAAAGTCTATAATTGAATAAAACAAACCCAGAAGACTGATGAGCCCACAAATGAGCCAGATGATGAGGGCCAAACCGACGGAACCGGCCTTGGCGAGCACTCCAGTGGGAGTGATGAAGATGCCGCTGCCCACGACGTTTCCTGGAAATGTTGGCTATTTTTTCCGGTTTTTATTGTTTTAAAAAATATTATTTGAAAATTAAAAGCTTTAAAGTATATAACCTGATTTTATTTTTAAAAAATTTAAAAAAAAAGCTTACCTACTACGTAGCACACGCAGGCGAAGAGACCCATGCGGTTCTCCTCCATCTCGGCGTCTAAAAAAGAAAAAATAATAAGAAAAGAGTTAAAATAACATAACTAATAAGGAAAATATGTATAATAACGCAAAATACGTTGAACATTGGTGTTCAAACGGAAAAATTGGAAAATCCGGCCATGATTAAAGGTCTCGTCATAGAAATCCCGAATTGATTGAATGTTTGTCCATTTTATACCAATATTAAATATAATGTAGCTTAGAAAATATTTAAATTACTGACTTTTTTTAAATTTTAAAAATTAAATTTTAAATGTTTGCAAACGGGGCGCAGTTCCATGCCCAGGGTTCTAAACATCGTTACGGGATCAGGCATCTCAAACGTTTTACAAAAATGCTACATTGTTTTGATTTTTTATAAATGTTTGTTTGAAAGCGTCAATAAATTAAAATTAAAAAGTGCTATTTTAACTATTTTTTTTTAAATTTAAATATTTTTCAATGAAAATTCAGCAATTTCACAGAGAATATATGGGTTTAAGTATTTTACTGCCCAAATGGAACATAAAGTTGTGATTTTAGGTAGAATGAATGTGAAAAAATAATTTAAAAAGTGTTTTTCAAAGGAAATACCTTAAAATAAACAAATTATCATGTTTAAAGTGGTTTTTGCCCGTTGTTTACACGTACTGTCGTTTTATTTGCACGGAAGAGATTAAAATCTATGATAAAAACCGGTTTTGCAAGCGAAACAGTTAGGAAATGTTGTTTTTATTCTACCACACATTGAAAAATGCCAATTTTCATAAGTTTTGCTATTTTTAAAATTAAATTCAATTATAAATTCAATTTAAGAAAAAAATACGTGGAGGAAACCTAGGAGGATGAAAAAGTGCGGTTGTAAATAGAATGCGGACGCCCATAAATCAGCCCTTTCCTCGCTGGAGCACGAAAACAAGCGGTTTCAATCGCGGCTCTGCCGGCTGGCGGCTGCGGCGGCCAATTTTTCCAATTTCGAAGGTTCAAAATGTCGCATTTTTAGATTTTCTGAGAGTTTTATGCTTTATTTTGGTGTTACAGTGTGAGAAAACCTCATTGTTTATAATTTATTTGCAAAAGTTGGGTATTCATGGTTGGAAAAAAGTTGGGTATTCATGGTTCCGCATTAGACTGTAGAAAATAGGATTGTGTTGGTTTAAGCAATGAGAGTTCAATGAATGGCTGATAAAATTGGAAGAGAGACAAGAAAGAGAGAAGAGAGAGGAAGAGAGAGAGAGAGAGAGAGAGAGAGAGAGAGAAGGATACAGAGACAGAGTGAGTGAGTGAGGACTTCAAGCGACATAACAGAAGATACGGCACCTTACAGGGTGTGCAATGGTTATTGTGACCGAAGAACAGAGCACGAGAACGGCAGTGCTAAAAGGATAAGCGGAGATGGGAGCGATGTGTCGGGATCACAGTCAAAACATTAAAAGGAGTGGTGTGCGAAATGCCAGCTACGGGGTCTGTGGGAAAGAACACCGTCCATTTGCATAATCGATTGGTGGGTACGAATGCAAAGGAAGAGAGAACCGAGAGACAAACAAGATGTTATTGTAGGTAATCTATCCCCTCTTACAAAGGCGTAGCGGTGTCTATTGGTTTGTTTGTTGGTTTGTTGGTTGGTAATGCGTGGTTTTGCGTGGCGTTGGGTGCGCTGCCTGGGTCTCTCATTTCCCCGCGCTCTCTAACCAGTGCGTAACCCTAATTTGACGCAGTTTTGGCGGAACGTGGCCGGTCGTGCACTTGGCGGGCGAAATTAGCCTAGATCGTTGGCTGGACAGGCCCTTCATTTCCTCCCGTTGGCGGTCACTTTGTGGTTGTGCGGTGCCGCAGGCACCGTTGTGGCTGCGGAGCAGCCGTTTTGGCCGCGTAGCGGCCCTCTTTTGGCGCCGCAGGCGCCCATGAAGGGGGCGAAGTCCCGTCAGGCCGCGTAGCGGCCTGACGGTGCCGCAGGTGCTCAGAGTTGTGTTTCACATCATTCGAAAGCTACTGATGTGCCGATTCCACAAATGCCAGGAGTGAGGACCGCCGAAGGCGGGCCGTAACTCCTGGTCCTCTCTTATACAGTGCGTGCCACAAGTATACGGCCACCTTTCTTTTGAGATTTTCAGTGAATTTGCAATTTTTTTAAAAAGCGTGATATAACTGATTGAATTCAGCATGCATTTATGAACAGATTATTTTTTTAAGATCGAATTTTCATTGGCATACGACTCTGTTACATGCATTCCCGTGATGGTCCTTGAATCAGGACCTGAAGCGGAATTTTTCTTGGTGCCAAAACAGACGCCATTCGATAGAGCGTAAAAAGTTATCACTAAATCTGTTCTTGTTCGATTTTAGAAAAATTTCCCTCGTGAACAGAGCTGTTTGAAAAGCGCAAATTTCGGCAGCCAATAGTGAATTTTCATTATTCTGCATTTGAATATCCATTGTTTTATAATTAAAAATTGGTTTTTCAAACAGCTCTGTTCACGAGGGAAATTTTTCTAAAATCGAACAAGAACAGATTTAGTGATAACTTTTTACGCTCTATCGAATGGCGTCTGTTTTGGCACCAAGAAAAATTCCGCTTCAGGTCCTGATTCAAGGACCATCACGGGAATGCATGTAACAGAGTCGTATGCCAATGAAAATTCGATCTTTAAAAAAAAACCTGTTCATAAATGCATGCTGAATTCAATCAGTTATATCACGCTTTTTAAAAAAATTGCAAATTCACTGAAAATCTCAAAAGAAAGGTGGCCGTATACTTATGGCACGCACTGTACATTTGAGCAACGGTGTGTGTGTGTGTCGAGGTTTGTTAGACGCGAAAATGCGCTGCCTGCGCTCTCTCATTTCCCCTTATCCTCCTTATCTCTCGCCGTCTCTTGATGGTTGTCTTGGAATTAGCCTATTTTAGTGGCCGGCCATTTCTTCGCGGTTGGTGGGCAAATGCGGCTGGCGGTGCCGCAGGCACCGTTTCGCGGCCGTAGGCCGCGTACTGAGCAGCCAAAGGCTGCGAACACTGCGGCCGTAGGCCGCCTGTTTGAAAATGCCTATTCCAGCAAGTTTTGTATCAAACGAAAGCTACTGATGTGCCGATTCCACATAGACATCGAATAGACCTCCGACTGCATCATTTAGGATTCCACATAGACCTAATCGAGCGGCCGAAGGCCGCCCAATGAAGCGGCCGGAGGCCGCCTATTCGATGGGCCGGAGGCCGCCTAATCGAGCGGCGCCGCCTTCACCAGAAGGCGCAAACCCGCGCAGCGGGTTTGTGTATTCTGGTGGAGATATATTTTGCTAGAGGGAAGAGAGATAGAGAGAGAGAGAGAGAGAGAGAGAGAGAGAGAGATAGGGAGAGAGAGAGAGACGGGCTACAGAGAGAGGAACAGTGGGAGAAAAGGGGCGGGTGGCCGAAAGAAAAGATGGGGCGAAAGGGCGATGCACCGCAGCCGTTCAAAACATCAAAAGGAGCGCTGAGCTGATTCAGTTCTCACGGGATCGGTGCAACAGAAAAAGAATGTGTTTATCATTTTCAAAATCGATTGGCGAATACAATTCAAACGAAGAAGTTGCACATTGACTATAAAAAAATCTCACTTAGTTTCAAACTGGTGCTAAATTCGAGTTCTATGGAAAGTTGAGATCAGAAAAAGATGGTGAGAGACGCATAAAATTCTGGCAATTACACTGGTCTAGACACACAGAAACATGGTGCATCCTGGCGGCGTTGTGTACTACTTGTTGGCATAGATACCTCCCCGAGGCGAGTATTCCCAGCAATCTTCGGTAAACAGCACAACTGAAATACTCAGACGCACGATTGAGTCTAATCGGAGCGGAAATCTAACTTTTTGGATGGTAAAAGAAACAACGATATCTTGTTTTTCTTTCTTTCAAAATTCTTCAATTTCTTTATGTGCGCCTTCAGAAAGACTAAATCACCAGCACGGGGTATGACCGCCCTAGTCGCACTATCGTCATCAGCGCACATAAAGTGACAAAAGTCGTGCCGCCCACTGTCGGCGTCGCCTCAGATAGTTCGGCGCCCGCTGTAATGATTCGGAGGGCGCGCGCCGATCTCTCGCGCAGAGACGCAGACGACGAGAGGGGCTGTTGGCGCGGACAAAGAAACTTTCGAATACGCGGGAAGCTGTTCTGTGTTTGGAATTCAATAAAATAATAATTCTGGGCAGATTATTATCCAAATGAGGACAAAAATAAAGAAAAGGACACCCATAGCCCCAAAAACTTGAGAAAAGGGCGTCAATCGCGAGAATAACGATTTATCTGCTAGTAAATGGCGAGTTATCTCCCTTATCTCTCCTTTTTTGCACTCAGACGGGGCAAAAACAGCTCCTTTCCGTTATCAATCATTGCCCTTGTCAGCGGCTAAGCGTTCTTTCTACCCTCAAAGGCGATCGTGCGGTTTTCAGGGTGGTCTATTTTATCAGCAGACTTGCAGGGTACATAGCACGGGAGAATGGAGGAAAATGATGCAAGATGGTGTAATTAGCGACGATTTCACTATGGAAAGGGCAAGAAGAAGTAACCTCAGAAGACACTAACATCCATATGACAAAAAAACACAAAAGCCAAAATGGAAAGGCTTCATTGTTCTGTGTCCCCTAGGGGTTGTACTCGATGGGGAGGTTCTTCCTGCGGACCATGCCGTCTCCCTGGAACCACTCCCTCCTGAACTGCTTGGCAGCTCCATCAGGAGTGTTGGTCCACTCGACGGTGATGCGGTCGTTGTTGGTGTCCTCCTGGCCGAAGGCGAAGGCATCGCAGGAGACAGCCATGAGGATGGCCTCCTTGGGGTCCAGCACTCCGCAGCCGGGGTCCACTCCCAGACGCTTCATGTTGGTCGTCTTGATGGCCCAGCCGATGCGACGGGCCGACGAGTTGATGATCTTGATGTGGTAGGTGTGCTTGTCGTCGTAGGGCGCGTTGAAGACGATCTTGGTGCCCGGCTGGGTGGCGATGTCTCCGGGAGGGATGGACTGGGCCATGGCGATGCGAGCAATGAGGGAACACCGCAGCAGCAGCCCTTTTGAGGGGGAAGACCCTAGGATAATTGGGGGAGAGAGGGGGAGACGCAGGTCACGCAACGCACGGTTGCCTCATTTGCATATCTGAGGGAAGGTTCCAGAAGACATTAGCAAAGCCACGTAGCGTTGAGGTTAGCCAATCTTCCTTTCCTCCCTCGTCTATTGAAATAGGGCATACAGTAACCATAAGTTGTTAATTCAAGCGGCCTGAGGTTGCCAATAACCGTCGAAAAGGGGCGCCTTATTTGCCAAAAGTGGGTCCAAAAGGGACCTATATAGCGGCAGATACAAGCAGTTTATTTAGCTTAAACAGACTTGGGCCTAGAGACGAGACAGCCCAGATGGACAGATGGGCGTGCGTGGGGGAGGAGACAGGATGACCTTAGACTTCTCCGGTGAATTCTTCCTTTGGAGTCACATCTGCGTTCAAGAAGACCAGGGGATTAGAGAAGGCTCATGTGGGAGAAAGAAGTTATTTTGGCTTCCAAGTCCCGTTTCCTGAATTCCAAGTTTTCATCTTTCCCCTTGTAAACTAAAGTCCCCAATGCCCGCCCCAATAAACAAGACCTTCCCTCATCCATTTATCTTGTATACAGTAACTTTCACACAAATGGGGGAAAGTGGGCAATATGGAACAAGAGATGAACAGGGCCGTCCCTATTGGACAGAAATGCCTACGCAAAACAGGGATAACAACGTACCATTTGACATAGAGAGGGACACGTTATAAAAGAGGAAGGGAGGGGACAACGCACATAAAATACAATAACCGAATCATTTTTTTTGGCCGACGGCTGGAGCTGGGAGAGGTGGGGGAGCACCAACCGCCGAGAATTTTTATATTTTTGTACAAACCAAACTATTAAATCTAACAAGCAATAATATTGCACAAACTGGGCATGTGCTGCTGCCGGAGGACATCAGCACGAAATGGGCGAGGGTGCAGGCGCCGAGGAGACGTGGCCGGAGGAGGACTTCCGCGCCGGCTGCTGCTGCTTGTGACCGCGATTGGGGCCTCCACCACGCTTCCAGGAGCCCTTTCGCTGGGAGCGGTCACTGAAACAGAAAGGATTAGCTCAGTTTTGGGGATACAAAAAACAATTTTCAGATCCAATCTAATAGTATAAACCCACAAGGCCTGAGCGGGCGACTTTCCGCTGTCGTCGCTTCCGACGCTGTTCGTAGATGCACTCCTCGTAGTGGTGGCGGTCAGGCTGTTCTCCGAATTGCTCTTGAGGGCCTCTGCAGACGAGGCAGAACCAGAGTTGTCAAAGTGGAACACCATCGCCCTAAAACAATGAATTAGCTTCTTCCCTCATAAAAACCAACCCATTGTGCTGGGGAATGACCGAAATGGGCTTGCAATCCAACAGCGACTGTATGTCCATGTTCTTCTCCAGCTCGTCGTGAGCTTCGCGGAAGGCGCACTTGATGGCGCCAAAGACCATCTCATCGTAGATGGAGTGGGCCGTGTTTGAGAGGGTGAAGGGCTCCTCGATGCAAATGCATCGCCACTGGGAACGCCAGCTGTTGTTGGAAGGGCATCCAGTGGCGTTCTGAGGCCGCTTGACGGCGATGCTGGCACGATCCACGCGACGGCCCTGGCGGACGGAGATGGCGTCACGGTCGTAGCTGAAAAGAGAAAGATTAAGGAATTAGACGGACAGAGAGAATCAGAGAAAGAGAGACTCACTCGAACTTGTTGGCGTAGTAGTCGAGAAATCCGATAAAGAGCTCTCCCAGCGTGGCCTTCTCCGAGTGCATCCACTTGGCCGCCGATGGGGGCAACTTCTGCGTCGAATTGAGCGTCCGGACATCCACTCGGGTGTCGAATCGCGAGGGGAACATGGCCTGCAACGAGGGAAGGACGGCCGAGTTGACTCCGCCTGAAACTAAAGTTTTAGAAGACAGTGGAATTGGCTTGAAGAAGAAGGAGAGAAACTGACACTGGAGGTAGTGGATGACCATCAGAACCAGCGAGTAGCTGGTGAAGGAACTGCGGTTGGCGTCATTGATTCCCTTCTTCTTGGCCCATCCCTTCACGATGGAGACGAGCGGACGCACACGCCAGTCGACTGAAATTATGTGGTTAATTGGGAAGGTGATGATTTTAAAAATCACTGATTTTAAGCAAAACTTACAGGAAGAGTAGTAGCAGAGGAGATTGGTGTTCCTGATGGCGACCGAGTTGTTGACGTTGAGATCCACGGTTATGTCCTCCCACGGGGCCTTGAACCTGATTCGGAGAATGGGCACCTAAAGAAGGGTATTTTAAAGGAAAAACAAAATGTTGAGAATAAAACATGAAAATTCCAACCTTTGCCAGTATGAGGTGCTGAGTGTCGACCCACTCGAGCTGCGTCAGCGTCGTGAGGACCATCTTCAGCACTAAGACGGCGTCCGTCTTCTGGTCGAGCTAAAATTCCAACTAAGGTAGGCTAGGAGAATGAAACGGACGTCCTTGTTGGTGAGCATCAGGCAGAGATCCATGTCGGAGCTGTTGTTTCCGAATCCGTTGAGCGACGAACCGACGACGTAGAGACCGCATCCTGAAATGAGAAGATTAGTTCAGTATTCGACAAACAAATAAAGCGAAAAGGCTTGAAACACTGCAATAACTCAACTTGGGAAAGATACTCACTGGGGAAGACGGGGTAGATGGTGTGGAAGAGCATGTCCCTCAGATTCAGCTTCCTCGTCAGCATAGCCTCCGTCTGGGTCACCGAGTTGTGATACTTCCAGATCTCCTGACTCAGCTGAAAAACACGATAGAACTGGCTCGAACTATTTCAATCTCGAAAACTAGGCAAAACCAACCTCGTCCGCCTTGGAGAGCACGATCTTCGTCTTGCCGTCCACGGGAGTTGTCGGAGGCGGAGGGCACGGCGTGAGAATCTGCGCAGCGAGCAACGCATTTTCTGGAAAGAGTCAATTATGGAGGAAAATAAATAATTGCATAACAAAGGAAAAACAGGAAAACGTACCATTTCTGGGAGAAATCGAGGCCGCAGTAGCGGCGGCTGCAGTCGACACAGGCAGAATAGGATTGCCAAGGTGATCTGAAAAAACCCAATAAAGAACATCTGAAAGCTTAAACCATCGAAAACAAATCTTTAACGAAAATCCAAAAACAAACCTTTGAATTGTCGACTAGAACCCTTCCGGGGTTCGAAGGGAGCCGCAGGAGGGGCGGGCACGGTAGCGGCGACCTTCGTGGAATACAGGATGGGGCCCTCCTTCGGGGGATCCGAGGTAGACGAGCGGGAAGCCCGCGACACAACAGCAGAGTAGTTCTGAAATTAGGGTTGAAACAGCATTTTCAGAAATTAAAATGTACCTGCTTCGTTGGAGAAACGGGCGTGGGACTCGGAGTGACATGTCCGGAGGAGTCCGTGTCGACCTTCGGCCAGCTGCAACTGAAACCGCTGAGATTAATTTTAAAAATGAGGCTATTTCTAAAGGCGAGATTAAGAAGAGTAATGTTTACCTGCTGAGAGCAGAGTGCCCCATTTCCTCGTTCGGATCTCCAGGAGAGCACTCCCTGGCCTGCTGTTGGATGAGCTTGACCAACAGGGGGATCGCCTCTTCGGACGAGATGGAAGCCAGGTCTCCTGCCAAGAGTCGCTGGGCGGACAATTCACCGTCGGGGGATCGAGGCATCTGACGACCGCCGGGGTGCGTTCTGAAAATGCCTTATACGCAATGACAATCAACCCATTTGATAGGGTAATAAACTCCATCCACTCACCGACGATTCTCCTCGTTCGGCTTTCTAAGGATGAGACCATTCAATTGGTGCAGCAACTGCAGCATGAGGTTTTGCTTATCTTGTGTAAGCCGTGGCAGCATCATCTGCACATCTGAAAACAAATTTATACAAAAACCTGGTTTTAAAAGATACCTTGGCCACCTAGCAATTGCTTCTGCATTTGCTGGAGAAAACGAATCTGCGCCAGGTCGTTCAGCACCTGGGCGTTCGACTGATTGTGCATGTAGTGGCCAGGATCGTGGCGAGGAATCGGACTCGATCCGTGATGACCCGATTCTACAAAATGGTCCATTGCATCCCTTGGATAGGAAAAGCCACCTCGGCTGTCCCTTCCGTTCCTCGAACGACGACCGTCGTTGTTTCCGAAGCGAGGGTTCTGCTCATACCTGAAAGTAAGATAACCATTAAAAGATCCAAAGCTGGAGGTTTATGGATTCCAAAAGCAACTTTAAAGGCAAAAAAACTAACCCGTAGGGACTGCGGCGATCAAACTGCTGCTGTTCCTCGAAGCTGGGCTGGTGGGCTGCCCTGGTGAGAACCTGTCCGGCGTAGTTGGTCACTAGCGACATCGGCACTGGGGAAGCGCTCTTTTTGTGTGGAGACATCTCTTTTTGGAACCTAAACCAAGACCTAAGATGATGAGGGAAGGAATGGCACCTGCTGACTGGAGCGGTCCCTGCCGCGACGTACGAGACGTTGTCATCGTCCACACTGTTCTCGGCCAACTTGCTGCCGACCTCCGGTTTCTCGCCTGAAAATGGACAATTAAATGAAATGACCACTTTTGACCATCAAAATAGTAAGTAAAACCACTCACAATCGGTGTCATCCTTGTTGGAGACGGCGTTGCTCGCTGATCGCGGTCGCATGTTCTGCATCTGACCTCCTGGCGGCATTTGGTTGTGCATCGGAGCACCAATCCAGGCCCTAAAACTACTAAATGAGGATAGCCTTCGAGTAGAGAGGCACCTGCGGGATCCGGCCATCACGCGGTCCGAGTCGATATGAGCGTCGAAGGGGTACTGGCGCTGCTCGAATGCCTTGCCGTTGTTGTGGTAGGGCCGCTTCGGGTAGAAGTCGGACCCTCGATTGCGCAGCTCCAGGAGTTGGGGCACGGTCGGCTGGTACTGCTCGCGACGTCCGTTGTTGTCTGAAAACAGAAGATGAGGCTCGCTAATTGCATACAGCCGCTTCAAGCAGCTTACGATGAAATTAGGTCAGCCAGATCTCATTCCGAAAATAGAACTAAAACGAACCTCGATCCCTGGAGAGGTTGTTCTTATTGTGGTATCCAGCGTCCCTATCACGGTTGAATCCACCACCGTCCCTGTCACGGTTGTAGCCACCGCCATCCCTGTCACGGCCGAATCCGTCTCTGCTGTGATGTCCTCCATGACGATAATAACCACCGGAGGGAAGGCCTCCACCTCCGTTGTTCATGCTGTGCTGACTGTCACGCGATGCTCCTGAAAATCTCAGATATGTGCGAAAGGGGTTTAAATGAATTAACGGATTTAATCGAATTAAAAAAATACCTCTGCGCTGTCGATTGTCGAATTGTTTCTCATCCGAATTCCACAGAGGGAAATGGCTCATGCTACAGAAACCGTTCTGAAATCACGGAAATTTGTTGTGTAAACAGGAGTTTTGGATCGAGAAAAGCTCAATAAAGGCACGAAGAATCACCAGCGGAGTATACACATAATCTAGCAAGGCCCGTAACCTTCAAAATGATTCAATATTGATCAAAACACCAAATCCGAAGTCACCCGATTTGTAAGACGAACTGGCAAATGCACTTTCTTATATTATCCCAACAAACAAAAATTTAATATAGAAAACGCTCCGAATAACACGCAAAATAAATAAACAAGCGAAAGACGTTCCTGTGTGCTACATGTACTAATCACTCTTTACTTTGCCTTCTTTTCCACTACCCAATTATATTAATAATGAAATATCGCTGATTTAAAGCTCAAACAGTTTAAACTCGTTTTACGAGCGACAAATGCGTAAAATCTTCGAATGTTGATGATTTAACATTTTATGAGCATAATCCCACTGACTTGGCGGAGAAGTAATGGAATTAGGCAACAAGCAGCTGAAAAAGCAATCAAACCGGATTATAATATTCCAGAAAGCACTACATCACTCCGGCCGGAACCGAACTACAACTCCGAAACGCGTAATTTTACAACAAAAAGAGGAATATTCACTTATTTTAATGTAAATATGTATTTACAACATTTTTATAATAAAAATAAGCAAAATACAACAACGACCGGCAACAAAACACTCCCGAAACGAGAAATTTGAGAAAGTGATGACATTTCAAATGCTACAGTAGTAAACGCTGGCGTGTGATTGAAAATGTGGGTCTCGACACGGAGACCCTGCAGTTCACGGTAATACACCAAAACGGTTTATTTATTATTCTATTTACAAATTTATATCATTTGAACATTATGAAATGGTAAACCGAAATATAAGCTATCTTTTAGTCATACATAGTTTTAGAAGATTGTTCCGTTCACCGCAGAATAGCCTTCCTTTCTAGTAGGCTCTACCAACAATCAATAGAAAAGTTAACAAAAAACAATAAGAATAGTAGCAGAAGTTCATTCACATCTAACGAAGGTCAGAGACGTACTTCACAACACCTTAGATACGGTTCGAAGGCCTTTTTTTGGAAATAAATACAAGTTTACAAACAAAACAAGAAGAAAACACATAAAATATATGATTCCACAGTATCATGTTTATTCATCTGTCCCCTAGGGGTTGTACTCGATGGGGAGGTTCTTCCTGCGGACCATGCCGTCTCCCTGGAACCACTCCCTCCTGAACTGCTTGGCAGCTCCATCAGGAGTGTTGGTCCACTCGACGGTGATGCGGTCGTTGTTGGTGTCCTCCTGGCCGAAGGCGAAGGCATCGCAGGAGACAGCCATGAGGATGGCCTCCTTGGGGTCCAGCACTCCGCAGCCGGGGTCCACTCCCAGACGCTTCATGTTGGTCGTCTTGATGGCCCAGCCGATGCGACGGGCCGACGAGTTGATGATCTTGATGTGGTAGGTGTGCTTGTCGTCGTAGGGCGCGTTGAAGACGATCTTGGTGCCCGGCTGGGTGGCGATGTCTCCGGGAGGGATGGACTGGGCCATGGCGAGGCGATCGATGAGGGAACACCGCAGCAGCAGCCCTTTTGAGGGGAAAGGCCCTAGGATAATTGGGACGAGAGAGTGGGAAATGGAGAGACGCAGGGCACGTGACGTACCGTTGCCTCATTTGCCTAGCTTAGAGAAGGTTCTGGAAGGCCAGATTAGCGTAATTTCCCTCATTTCTACCTTTCAAACGCGTTAAGAGGTCCGAATTTTCTGGAACTAGACAGTTTGTGCAGTAGAACGTAGAGTAGGGATTGAGTGAGAGTGTGCGTGAGAGAGAGAGAGAGATACTACAGGTTAGAGATGCAGATCAACCATGGTCATTCGAACATTGAATAAAATCTTACCTTTCCTCCATCGACCAATGATCATT
>JAJQXH010000009.1:225000-262500 GCA_022343465.1 Oscheius sp. G VE-2021
CAAGGCGGGGGCATTTACACGATGATCACCGAAGAGTGTGGCCCTCCTACTTGTGGTGCTCGATGGGGATGGACCTGGCGCCGATGGCCACGTGGCCGACCTTCGGGGCGGTGACCGCCATGTGGCCCTTCTCGTCGAGGCTGGTGCGGACGGCCTCCAGATCCACGTCGTCCGGCAGGGTCCACTTGCGGCAGAACGAACTGAAAATGGGAGATTAGTATGGGGATTGACGAGGAATTGGAAAAACTGAACAAGCATTTTTGAAAGACCAAATCGGGGTGGGAGTGGAAGCGGCCTAACAAGAAGAAGACTGTGAGCGGCCTGAGGTTGTCAGCGGCGCCAGAAAAATGGTAGAATCCTATGATCAACGGAGAACTATCACAAGCGGCCAGATGTTGTCATAGGTGGCTTAGGCGGCCTGCGGTTGCCAGAGGATCTTCAGTTGCTCGAAGTTATCACGGCGAAAAGGTTGTTGAAAGCGCGAAGAATGAACAGTTGAAGCGACCTAACGTTAGAGCGGTCTGAGCGGCAAAGGAAGGGCAAACGACCTAAGAGAACCAGGGCACTAGGCGGGCTACGACTGCCACAAGCGGCTGGCGAAGAAGAATTAGATTATCCAGATGACCTAGAGAGAGAGAATACCAACCGCTGCATGTAGGAGTGCTGGTCCTTCAGCTCGTGGTGTCCCTCGATGGTGAGCACGCGACCCTCCACCGACACCTTGAGCTCCTCCGGCTTGAAGTGGGACACGTCCAGGCCGATGGAGAACTTCTCCTTGTTGTTGATGATCTGAAGAAGCGGTATTTAGTGAAACCCATCTTGAATTAAACCACAGCAGTGGTCTTTCGTCTAAAATTCAAACTAACCTCGCTGGTGTCGGCTCCGACGGCGAGGCTGTCGTTGGAGTGCAGCCAGTAGGGCGGACGGAAGCCGGCCATCTCGCGGTTCATCTCGTCGAAGAAGCGCGAAAATCCACGACCGGTGGGCAACAGAGACATTGGTTCACTGGAAATGGCGAAGTTGAGGAGAAAACAACGAGCCAACTGAGAAACCGACGGAAAACAACAGAAAATCAGCCAAAAACGTGATACAAACATCCAGTTTTGGGAAATAAGCTGATATTCTACTTCTAAGTAGTTCAAATTGACAAAAAGCAGAAGGAAAAACGCCGAGAAAGAAATAAAAAGAAGAAGGAAAACAGGAGTGCGCGGAGAGGACTCTCATAAGATGATGAAATTCGGGCGCCAACTGAAAAAGGTCTCGCGGCGATGTAAACAATTCAAATTCTGTAAACAACGAGATTAACGGAAGTAAAAAACGAAAGCGTTGGAATTAAATTACTTTGTTTGTGACCGAAAAGGAGTTTACTATTCTAAAGCTAACAAAAGATTTCTGCGTTCGGGGGGCCCCCGTCGAATGCTTGGAAGGCATCCATGCTAACCATTACACCACGAACGCGGTTGTTTCTCCTGCCAGCCTGTTCAATGACTTCTCAACTGATAAGATCCGCTCGGGTGATGTTGCATCCATCACCGACGGTAGTTAAGAGCGCGGCTTCCACGTATCAATCGTGGCCGAGTGGTCTAGTGGTATGATTCTCGCTTAGGGTGCGAGAGGTCCCGGGATCGATCCCCGGCTCGGCCCAAACTTTTTGCCTTGTCCATTGGCAAATGCTCTCTTGAAATAAACTTTTCCCCGCCAAAGAAAAATAATGTGATCGCGTAGACCTCAATCAAACAAAAACGTATTTTAGCTGTAGTTCTAGTCTCTCTCTCTCTCTCCCCCCTCTCTCTCTCCCTGTCTCTCTCTTTCGCTCGTCGATTTCGACCTATAGGAGGAATTGAGGTGAGAAAATGAGGAAAAGAGCGGAAATGAGAAAATTAAGCATAAGCGTGACCCACGCCACGTCACGTGGCTGGGTATAAATACCCCTCGCCCGCCCTCCACAGCCCATTTCATCTCTCGTCACTGCTCCGAACGGTCGATGCCCGAGTTCAAGCTCACCCTGGACCCCGCGGAGAAGATCGTCTTCGGCGGAAAGAAGCTCGGCGAGGAGGCTACCTCGGTGCAGCTGAAGATCACCAACCCCCTGAAGGAGCGAGTGGCCTTCAAGGTCAAGTGCACCTCGAATGAGATGTTCCGCATCCGACCGCCCGTCGCTGCTCTGAAGGCTGGGGAGAGCTCCAACATCACCGTGGGTTTACACAAGGCTTCTGAAGACTTCTTGGGTTTCAGCTGACCTTCAACGCTGGGAAGACGGTGCCGGGCAGTGGAAAACACTACTTTGCCCTCTACTACATCGTGGCGAAGGAGGAGAAGGCGCCGAGGAGTCTGTGGTCGGAGCACAAGGGAGAGGTCGAGGGAACGAAGAAGATGTTCGTGGATTTCAACAAGGAGGGAGGAGAGGCGAAGAAGGACGAGGAGAAGAAAGAGGAGAAGAAAGAGGAGAAGAAAGAGGAGAAGAAAGAGGAGAAGAAAGAGGAGAAGAAAGAGGAGAAGAAGGAGGAAGATAAAAAGGACGACGACAAGAAGGAGGACAAGAAGGAGGAAGAGAAGAAGGACAAGAAGGAGGAAAAGAAAGAAGAGAAGAAGGAAGAGGACAAGAAGGACGACAAGAAGGAGGAAAAGAAGGAGGAAGAAGAGGACAAGGATGACAAGAAGGAGTAAGAAGACATACGCCTGGTGATCACATATAAAAGGGTGTCAACCGTGGCAACAAACTGTGTTTCTTTGTGTTTTTGTGAATGTGAATGGGGTACTTGGGTTTTGTACTTTGTAGTTAGTATTCATTGTGTTGTGTGAAATCTGTCCTTGTTAAACTCAAAGCGAAATGGAGCATGTTGTCCTTTTGGTTTTCTAGTCAACATAGTTCCATGGCGGCCGCGCACTGGGATGATACTTAAGCGCCCCGCGCAGTGTCCCTAAAGCGGCAGCGTAGTGCAGTGGCAGAGGGTGAGTCCCAGGCGAGCGGGGAGGCACGAACCCCGCCGCCGCCCAAACCACGCCGACGCAGCAGGGACGAAACAGCCCACACAAAAAGAATATCAGTAGGTAGGAAATTGATTGTCTTTTTGCAGAATAAAAAAACATGAAGGATTAACTAGACTTGCTTTTTGTGTTCTTCTTGATGTTACTTCGTGATTCTATCAACCATAGGCCGCTTGGACCGCTTTCTAACAACCAAAGCCCGCTTGGACCACCCGCTTTCTAGCAATCATAGGCCGCTTGGACCGCTTTCTAACAACCAAAGCCCGCTTGGACCACCCGCTTTCTAGCAATCATAGGCCGCTTAGACCGCTTTCTGACATCCAAAGACCGTTTGTACCGCTTTCTGACAACCATAGGCCGCCTGGACCACTTTCTGGCAACCGAAGGCCGCTTGAACCACGCGTAGTCCGCTTTCTGGCATCCATCGGGCGCTTGGACAGCTTTCTTGCAACCAATGGCCGCTTGTACCGATTTGTGGCAACCAAAGGCCGCTTGAACCACGCGTAGTCCGCTTTCTGGCCGCCTGTACCACTTTCTGGCAACCAAAGGCCGCTTGTACCAAGCGCACTCCTGCTTCTGGCATCCTTCGGGTGCTTGGACCGCTTTAGGACAACCATATGCCGCGTGGTCAGATTTCCGGCAACCAAATGCCGTTTTTATCGCTTTCTGGCAAATACCGGCCGACCGTTTTTGTTAATCGAAGGCCGCTCGGATCGCTTTTTGGTAACCAAATGACGCTTGACCTTCTGTTCGGCAACCAAAGCCCGCTTGTACCGCTTTCTAGCAATCATAGGCCGCTTGGGCCGCTTTTTGTCAACCATAGGCCGCTGGATCGCTCTAGAATATTTTGGAAGATCGAAAATCCTGTTTTCTGCGCTACCACTTTCCTTCTTCATCCTGCTCTGACTTCTTCTTTCCCACTCTAACGTTAAGATACAATGTTTGAGGTCCTATCAACAAAGAACAGCAAGTTTTCAGTGAAACCACCCTTTTGACCTTCTCACCACTTGGAAATCAACAAGCGACCGTATTAGCATAACGAAAGGCCGGCTGAACCCCTACTTGATGATTTCATTATCTTCTTTTTCCTACTCGTCGACGGTCGTTGTGAATGGAAGTGGCCATCTTCCTCCTGCTGCAGTTCGCGATGTCTCTTCTTCTGGTGGTCGGCTGCGGCAAAGGAAAGAAGAAGGGCGAGGGCGAAGCGTCGAAGATGACCAAGGCTCCGAGGGCGCCGACCACTGGAGGAATGGCCGGCACGCACGACCCCAACTACCAGACGATGGCCGCAGTGGCAGACAACAAGGACGTCTTCGGCGAAGACAAGAAGAAAGATTAATACACGCATGAAAGTCCAATGAAATACATTCTTGTGGCAATTGGGTAGTGTTCTTTCTTTAGTGTGAGGGTAGATGAGTGAAAATCGAGAGAAACTACTTGTGGAACTGGCAATGTTGACATTTCCGCTAAATTTCAACGATTTCCCGCTCTTCCGAGGGGATTCCAAAAATTGCACATACTCATATGTGTCCACTTGCACGGAAATCTTTAGTAAAAGGCGAAAGATTTTCACGCGAGATTGCAAATGAACCAGAGGTCCCTTTCGATGCCCGGCTGGAGAGGTCACTCAGACGAGGGTCTGATGCGATACGGGTGCGAGATTCCCCCTGTTTGACCTAATTACAGACGCAGCGGCGCCTCAGACTGTCTCTCGATCCCTTCATCACAGAAAAAAACCTTAGAAACTGATTGTCTGATTGTCACATCTCTCTCTCTCTCTCTCTCTCTCTCTCTCTCTCTCTCCCTCTCTCTCTATCTCTTTCCGTAGATAAAAGAGAGGTTTGTAACTTTATTTGAATCATTTTCAAAAGTAAAATTAAGGCACTTAAGAATAAGGCAATTGTTTTCGAAAGCCGAAAGTCGAACAGATCCATCTTAGTATCCCTCCTCTTGAGGGATCATAGCCTCGTGGCTTCCATTTCCGTTAGGAGATGATATTTTCATCTGAGTCTGGAAATTTGAAATTAGTAAAAGCTTATTTTCCAAAGTACCTCAAAGCCCTTTAGAATCTGTTTGATCTTCTGTTGTTCCTCCTCCATTTCCCTCAGCTGGGTCTCCATGGCAACCATGGCATTGTCAGGCACCCGCTGCGGGACGACCCCAGAATCAATTACCTCGTACTCGTCAAGGACAATCCTTTCACCACAGTAAGCAACCATGTTTATTTCTGAAAGAAATTGTTTTTAATGTAATTTTAATGTAAATAAGGGAAATGAGAGAAAGAAATTGCATAATGGGGGTCCAGAGACGTAATTTTGACAGTCAACCAAAAAAAGCAGATGACAGCAGATGTGCAGAAGATGAGGTCACAGCAGAAGTCTGCATAAGAAAAGCGCGCGAGAGAGAGAGAGAGAGAGAGAGAGAGAGAGAGAGAGAGAGAGAGGAGAGAGATACGTATAAAAAGAGTCAGAGAGACAGAGAGACAGAGATATTGATTTTCTATAATTTTCTTCACTTCCTCCTCTATTTCACTTATCTGGGTCTCCGGGGCAACCATGTGATTGCCTGCCACATTTCTGTTTATTATGCCCGCCGCTTCTGTCTTTCTCTCTCTCTCTCTCTCTCTCTCTCTCTCTCTCTCTCGCCCTTTCTTATGTATGTTTTTACTTTCCCATTGTACCCCCTGGTTTGGAATCTTCTGTCTTGCGCTTTTTTTCTTGATATCTGCTTTTTTTTAGTCAACTTTGATTTTCACCATGTTGATTTTCCACATTTTTCTTTAAAATACCTTAGTTTTAGTTTACTTTAGCTATTTTCATAATTTATTTCAGTAGGCAACATGTCTGATATCTCCGTGAAGATTGTTCTTGACGAGGCCGACACCCTCGGTGTCACTGGAGAGATTACTGACTCTCCAGTGATCACCATGGAAGCTCAGATGAGTGAACTGGAAGAGGAACAGATGAAAATCAAACAGATTCAGAAAGATATTGAGGTAGTCTGAAAAACAAAATTGTATTGATTTTCATTTCAAGGAACAAATGAAAATCCCATCTCCTAAGTTCATCTGCAATCCTAAGGTCATCATGACCCCCGAGGAGAAGGCTGAGGCTGATGCCCGATCGGTCTACGTGGGAAATGTAGGTTTTAAATTATCTTAATTTTGAATTTAAAAGTTTATTAAAAGGGCCTTTCTGTAGTTTCAAGTGCCCCCATGAATATATCTTGTGGATTTACGACTTATGGGGATAATTGAGATGTTTTCACTTTTCAGCGGTTTTTTTCCTTTAGAGTGACATTTTAAGCAAAAACTTTCTATTTCGTAAATTACAAAGTTTCTAAGAACAAAAATAGCCATCGAATGCATTTACACTGATATTGATCTGGATCGGTTTGAGGTAGTTCTCACTTCGGGCGCGCTCGCTTTAACCCGGGACCTATAATCGATATCGATTTATAAAAATCCCACTGCCTTCTTTTCCCTTTTAAAGGGGAGGGACCACTTAAAAATAATTTTTCTCATTTTGTCTTAAAAGCCTAGATCTGATTACCAGGATTCCGAAAAATACCTCTTTTACCCATTTTGGACCTAAATAAACCGATTTAGGAGCGCTTGAAATTTTGGGGAAATTGTCATTTGAATTGCCGCCAACTCTGCGTCTCCCCATTTCCCACACTCTCTCGCCCACTCTGGCCGTGTTTACGTGCGGCAAACGCATAAATCGGCCGTGTAAACGCGCCCCCTTTGCAGTCCAAATAATATAAAAGGAGTATGCTTCAGAATCGTGGAAACGACATCTATTCAATGAAAAAGAGCCATATTTTCCATAGTAATTTAAGTTTGGCGTTTCTAAAGGCTTTAAACTCTCTGAAAATTATACCAAACCCATGTCTTTTCAGGTGGACTACAGTGTGACTGCGAAGGAATTGGAAGATCACTTCCACGGAAGTGGCTCCATCAACCGAGTGACCATCCCCTGCGATAAATTCAGCGGTCATCCCAAAGGGTATTTCTAATCTAATGACCCCAAACGACAAGTTTTCAGATTCGCTTACGTAGAATTCTCGGAGCCCGAAGGAGCTCAGAATGCGTTGGCCATGAGCGACAGTCTCCTGAAGGGAAGACAGATCAAGGTGAAATCAGGCTTCAAAATCTATCTAATTGGTGATTCAGGTGATTGAAAAGAGGACCAACACTCCTGGAATCTCCACGACTAACCGAAGGCCCCGTGGAAGGGGAGGATTCAACGGAAGGGGAAGGGGATTCAAAGGCCAGCCAGTCATTGTAAAGTACATCTACCCTGGACAGAGGGGAAGGGGAAGCAGGGGATTCAAGCCTCGTGGTTTTTCGGGATTCTAGGATCGATTTAGTGAATGTCTTTCCTTCATCAATTGTGCCACTTTTAGAAACGATTGAAATAAAGCTTTATAAACAACACGCTTTTTACATCCTTGAGAGAGAGAGAGAGAGAGAGAATTAGAGAATGATGAGAGTGAGAGAGAGAGTGCTCCATCAGCTTTTTCAACAATCAAAGGCCGCTTATACCACTTTTTTATCAGCAAAGGCCGCTTGGACCGCTTATTGGAAACCAAAGGCCGCCTGAATAACATTCTGGTATCAAAAGGCCGCTTTTACCTCGCTTTGGCAAGCAACATCCGTTTCGAGCAATTCTTGATATCCAAAGGCCGCTTTGACTATTTCTTGCAACCAAAGACCGCTTGGACCGTATATTGGAAATCAAAGGCCGTCTGGACCGCTTTTTGGAAACCAAAGGCCCCCTAGATTGGATCGCATGGAAAACTAAGGCCGCCTGGGCCGCCTTCTGGAAACTAAAGGCCTACTGGAGCGCTTATTGGGAACCAAAGGCCCCCTAGATTGGATCGCATGGAAAACAAAGGCCGCCTGGGCCGCCTTCTGGAAACCAACGGCCGCTTGGGCCGCTTATTGGAAACCAAAGGCCGCCTTAGCCTATGCCTTCCTACCACCCGGTTGGCAGCAAGGACTGTGGGATGACAGATAGAAACAAGTATAGTTCAAACTCCAAATTTCACTTTCATTGCTTTTCTTACGTCGTAATCGACGAAGCATGAATCAAAGTTCTCTTCCTAACGAACTTTTCAAAGATCATTCTTCTCATACTGGCGCTAGTCATCAGGAGCACAAAAGGAGGCAGCAGATGCTCCAAATCACTGGCGTACAGAATCAGAGTTCGTGATAGATTGTAAAGAGAGGATGACATGTCCGGAGATACTTGGATGAACTGAAATTGAAGTTTTTTAAGGATCTAAAAAGGGCTAACCAGCATAATAGCGAGAAAAATGCACGAAATGACTTTCGCCACGCTGTTTAGGAAGAGTTTCATTTCAGTTTGTCTCTGGTTGCTTACTAGGTTCCATTTACCCTAAATGTTTAGGTAGTTAAGGTTCCTTAAGATACTCAAGATTTAGGTACTTACCTTAAGGAAGGAAAGGGCCACAGCCATGTTCATAATTAAAGCTGAGCCTGTTGAAATGCCGAGAATGACTAGGGTTGGGTGGTAGATCGATTCTCTGCCCTGTTTTAAACTTTACAAAGTGATTAATGTTGTATTACCGCTGTAAAATTGATCTGATAGTTGTCACTGTTGATGGCATATTGGTAAAAAGAGTTTCCAAACAAGATTTTGTGGGAAGAAAAGATGGGAATGACCACTGAGATGCAAATTAGGATGTAGAAGTATTTGTCCCAGAGCTGAAGAAGAAGAAAACTTCTCTCTCTCTCTCCCTCTCTCTCTCAGTCTCTCTCTCTCTCTCTCTCTCTCCCCATTCTCTCTCTCTCTCTCTCTCTCTCTCGTTGTCTCTCTCTCTACCCACTCTCTCCTTCTCTCCCTCTCTCGCTCTCTCTCTCTCCCCATTCTCTCTCTCTCTCTCTCTCTCTCTGTTTCTCACCCTATGCACAGAATTCCTCATCAGAAGCACAATAAACCTATCTAACGCTATTATCGCAGTCACCATATACTGAACATCTCCAAAATGCCAATGAATAAAATGAATAATCTCCAATCCAGCGAAATGCCTCCTTTCAAAGCTTTCTTCCAAGAAACAGCCTCTCCCAGTGAAAACAGGCAGTCGAATAACCATAAATTTCACCAAGTACAAAACCACATTCTGAAACTTTTCTCAATAAAATTTTAGTTTTTTACAAACCATTGTTGACAGAATTAGGTATATTTTGAAAAATGTGCTTCTGAAGAGATGTATCTTTACGAGAATTGTTGAGCAAGTGATGAAATAGAGGAATAAGGCGATGAATCCGTAGGTGATTTGGAATAAGAATTGAGAATGAAGGAGGCAGGAGGACATCTGAAAATTGAGGGGAAGGAGAGAGAGAGAGAGAGAGAGAGAGAGAGAGAGAGAGAGAGAGAGAGAGAATGTGACGCAGAGGCCAGAAGAGATAAACTGAAGTCACAAAATCAAATTGTAGTAAATCTGTGATTTCTAAATGAGGCAGCTGGTTTCAAGGGTGATTAACAATCATTCGCCTTAAAATTACATTTTTTTCAAGGGTTTATCCGTAATAATGGAAAAACTGAAAGTACACATGCTATCAGTACGACCATAAAACGCATAGTGCGTTTTTTTCAATCGCTTCCTTTAGGAAATAGAATATGGTGATTGCCAGTTTCTTGTTTTTGCGGGATTCGGTGGGCAGCTTAGGATAGACGATTAGGCAATGTTTTGAGAGGAAAAGAATGGAGAAATTGAGAAAAAGAGAAAATTGTGTGTGCTATTTGTACAACAAAACGAAAAACGCGACTGAAATCAAGCGTAAATGTCGGGGGTAATTTTGCAGCAGGTGATAATTGAAGCTGCAAATTCACTAGATCAAGTTTTTTAGAGGTGAGAGTTCTACAAACGTTCCAATAACGAGAGAGGGAGAGAGAGAAGAGAGAGAGAGAGACATATATAGAGAGAGACGGGTGGTGAGACGACATGAACATACGATCAGAGAAACGGGAGCTGAGAATCAAGGGGTTCTCACAAATAGCCTACTGTAGCCATACGTTGTTCATTAAAGCGGCCTGAGGTTGCCAGTAACCGTCGATATTGGGCGCCTTAGTTGCCAAAAGTGGGTCCAAAAGGGACCTAGACAGCGGCCTGTGGCTGCCACAAGCGGCAGATACCAGCGGCTTATTGATTTGAGAAGAGGCCCTCACTATCTCACTGTAACATGATTTCCTCCAATTCACGAGCTCACACTTCAAAAACAACTCAAAATCTCACGGACTCACAGGTTCAATCCCGATGTCACAATCTCACCTCTCAAAATGTATCAGTTTCTCTATTTGGTCTTCACGATTTCACAGTCTATCTCACTGTTTCACGGGCACAGAGTCCTGGGGTAATTGTTTCATACTCATATCGCATTCTCACGGTCTCACAGTTTGACAGTATTCTCGCAGCCTCGCGCTTTGCACTTTTTCACGATTTCACGCATCCTTTTCACAAAGTCGGGGGATTCCTAGTGGTGATCTCACTATCTCACGGTAACACGATTCTGTCAATACACGAGCTCACACTTCACGAATCTCCGCAATCTCACGGTCTCCGCCGATGACAATTTCATAATCACACTCACGGACTCACGGTCGCCCCTTTTCTCACGGCCACAGAGTCACTGACCTACAAGCCCCTGACCTTGCATCCTCACGGTTTCAGTATTCTTGCAGCCTCGACCGCTCACACACGAGCTCACGGTTTTCCCCTTCAGTTCACAAAGTCGCGGCTTCCAAGTGATAATAGCATTCTCTCACGGCGATACGATTCCATCAATGTACGAGCTCACACTTCACGAACAATCCAACATTCTCACGGCATCACGCTTCGGGGAAAAGAAGGCAGCCGCTTTTTGACAATTTGAATCCTGAATAAACATTTATCGGCAAAAATCAACCAAAACAAAACAACGATGGGAGCTAGCAGATTCTACTTGCTGCCGGAGGAGACGGGGCCGCCGCGGGACCTCTTGACTTTGACGGGCACGGTGAAATCGGCGGCGGAGGAATCGACCCTGAAATTCATCTTCATTCGAAACCTCTCGAAATGAGCTTACTCATCGGAGCCACTCTCCTTCAGTTGGATCCGGGTTGAACGACGTGTGGGGACGGTCGAGGCCGCGCGAGCCCTCTTCAGAGGCTCCTCCCTCCTGAAGATATGGCATGAATTTCAAATTTAAACTATATCTGGTTAAAAACTGTCCAAAACAAGCAAGGCGGCCTGAGGCTGCCAGTTTTATTAAAAAGCGGCCTGCTGCGAAAAAGCAAACCGGGCGGCCAGTTTTATTTTTAAAAAAGCGGTTTGAGGCTGTCAGTTTTCTGTGAAAAGCGGCCTGAGGCTGCCAGCTTCCTTCGAAAAGCGGCTGGAGGCTATGGTAAACAAATCGGCCGGTTGCCAAAAAGCAGGCGTCCCTGCCATGTTGGGCGGCCTGCGTTTGCCACAGCGGCCCAGGCACTTCTGCCATCTCATTTTGAGCGCCCTGAGGTTACCAAAGGCTTACTTCTCGCCGGTGTTCCTCTCCTTTCTGTCGTCCAATCCGTGCGAATTGCAGACTGCTCCAGCAGACGATGGGGCGGCCTTCCTCACTCCGTCGTCCTTTCTTAAGAAGTCCATTTTTAGTCATTTCCTGTCCCAAACCGCACCTAAGCTTAGCCTGAGGTGAGCGAAATCCTGCAATTGACAAAATAAACCTTCCGCTTTTTAATGAAAACTGGCAACCTCAGGCCGCCTTTTGCAGAATGCTGGCAGACAGCGATCAAAAGAACACCGGTTGCAGCCATCCTTGGTAAACCGTGATTCGAGGATCTCGAGGGAAAGCTCACCGTCGTTGAGGAGGGCAGGGCGGCCAGCAGAGTTGAAGGAGCGATTGGGAGAGGCGTTGAGCCCCGACAGCTCCCCGATTGTCACCCTAAAACAAGCCAATTAGTGGGACAAAGCGGCTTCCTACTTCAACGCGTCGATGACCTTCTCCCTCGACTGGAGCCTCTCCGACAGGTCGTCGTTTTCCTTCTTCTGCGTCTCGCGCTCCTTCTCCAACCTCTTGCACTGCTCTTTCAGCTTCTGGAGGCCCTCCTGTTGACAGTCGACCTTCTTCAGCAAATCCTGATGTTGGCCCTTCTTCTCCTTCATCTGCTCCTTTAGTTCTCCATTTTCTTTGACGATTCGGTCGTTGACCATTTGGTTGGCGGCCAGTTTCTGCAGGCAGTCCTCCAGTCTCTCCTCCACTTCGGTCTTCTCCTTCTTCAACTTCTCAGTCATCTGAGCCTTTTCCTGGAGCGATGACTCGAACTGCTTGGTGAGAGAAGTCTTCTCATTCTCCAACTGGCTGATGGCCACCTTGGCGTCGACCATCTCCTTCTGTCGCTCCTCCATCAGCTCCTGGAGCTCCTTCAACTCCGTCTGAGACACCGCCTTCTCCATCTCCATCTCCTCCGTGTTCTTCTTTCTTTCGCTACTCTCCCTCTCCATCTCCTCCTTGTCCGCCTGCATCTTCCTCTCGGCGACCTTCATCTTGCTGTAGTCTTCGGCCTCTGAAACCTTCATCTTGCTGTAGTCTTCGGCCTCTGGCCTCTTGTACTCTGAAAACACCATTTTAAAAAAGAAAAACGTAATTCAAATTCACCTATATCCTGCACTTCGATCGACTTCTCCAGCACTCGGTTCTTCCTCTCCAGGAGCAGTTTCTCCTTCTCGGCGGCGATTTGGCCGTTCTCGGCCGTCTTCAGCTGAATCCTAAAAATTAAAATAAATTACTGAAAGTATAGTTGAACACATGATTAGGGAATTTTAAACTGCTAGAAAATTATCAGTATGAAATTATTAAAATTATATTAAAATCGAATTTTTCCAAAGAATCACCGAAAAAGAGATTTTTCGATTTATTAGAAATCGAACTTTGGGCGTGTGGGACTGAATGGAAAATGGTGGTCCACCAAAATTGGTCCCATAAATTACAAATCACACGACCAAGGTTCGATCCCAGTCTGTGCACTTCTTTTTGTCTAACTCAAATTGACTAATAATAACTAGAAACATCTTTGAGGCATTTTAAGACCGGGTCTCAGTAAGACCCAACCTCACCTCTTATGTACCAGGGACATTCGCCGTAGATGATCCCTTGGGTCTCTAACGTTCTTCTCTGATAAAGTATGACCCATAGATGCCATTTCTGGCAATATTCGGGATTATCGATTTTCGACTTTTTGTGGGCGTGGCCTAATAGGTCAAATTGCTATCTCCGTTCAACGTTGACCAAATTTTAATCTGGGGGGCTCATTCGATTAGAAATTTGATTCACAAAATTATTGTAAATACACATAATATCGATTGTTCGGGTCCGGAGCGAGTTAGGCACTCTAAAACACTCAAAAAGTGTGATTTTTCCACTCAAACGAGATTAAAATCCGAAAATGGAAAAACACTTTTTTAGTTTCGACATATGTTAAAGAAAATTCAATTCTGAACAAATTCCACGCTTGAAAATCTAATTTTCACAAACCGATCATACCGCCGCAATCGCTCGAAGAGCGCGCGCCACCGACTTCTGGGCGCCACCCGGGGTCGCCGCGACCCAGCCGCCAATTGCCAGCGGCTAATATTGACCTACATTAGTATTGATATTGATTGAATACTATCATATGTAATCAATTAGGGCATATTTGACGTTACGATAATGGTTGGCCAAATAACACAGACACTTTTTGCAAGTTTCCGGGTTTTTGAGTAAAGAGGGTATTTTCACTAAAATTTAATTTTCTATGAAATTTGGAAAAACACATTTTCCGCTTTTATGTATGTTGTAGAGAAATGTTTTATAAACAAAATACGACGTTCAGATCACAATTCCGAGAACCCGCTGATACCTTCGTAATCGCTTGAATGGCGCCGTTTGGCAAACCCGAACGCTTCCAAGGGGGGTTTTCTCTTATACATAAAAATTCAAAGTGCTTCAATTTTGCTGAAAATTTGTGTGTAATTAGGCTATGGCACGTATACAAAAAAAATGAAACGAAAAATTGATTATCTATTCATGGATCTTGGTTACGGTAATCGGGATACTGTGTGAAGATCAAAATTGAGTAGAAAACGACCTATCTAAAAATTGGCAAACAATTTTTCGTTTTGCTGCTGTGATGTGCATGCCTTATAAAACTTACACACTAAATTTCAGCAAAATCGAAGCCTTTTGAACATTTTTTCGTAAGGGAACACCCTCCATATAGCGTTCGCCAAACGGCGAACGCTATATGGAGGGTGTTCCCTTACGAATGGTCGCCAAACGGCGCCATTTAAGCGATTACGAAGTTATCAGCGGTTTCTCGGAATTGTGATCTGAACGTCGTATTTTGTTTAAAAAACATTTCTCTACAACATATATAAAAGCGGAAAATGTGTTTTCCCAAATTTCGTAGAAAATTAAATTTTAGTGAGCATACCCTCTTTTCTCAAAAACCCGGAAATTTGCAAAAAGTGTCTGTGTTATCTGTCCAACCCTTCTCGTAACCTCAAATACGCACTAGTTAATTACTTATGATTGTACTCAATCGAAATCAACACTAATCTAGGTTAATAACCGGCGGAGGCAATTAGTGGCTGGGTCGCGGCGACCCCGGGTGGCGCCCAGAGGTTGTGGCGCGCGCTCTTCTAGCGATTGCTGCGGTATGATCGGTTTGTGAAAATTAGATTTTCAAGCGTGGAATCTGTTCTAAATTGAATTCTCTTTAACATATGTCGAAACTAAAAAAGTGTTTTTCCATTTTCGGATTTTAATCTCGTTTGAGTGGAAAAATCACACTTTTTGAGTGTTTTAGAGTGCCTAACTCGCTCCGGACCCGAACAATCGATATTATGTGTATTTACAATAATTTTGTGAATCAAATTTCCAATCGAATGAGCCCCCAGATTAAAATTTGGTCAACGTTGAACGGAGATAGCAATTTGACCTATTAGACCACGCCCACAAAAAGTCGAAAATCGATAATTCCTAAATTTATCATAAATGACCTCTAGGGGTCCAGGGAAGTGCCTGGACGGCATATCAGCCAAAATAAAAAACTTTTTTTTGCGAATGTCCCTTGGGTGATCGAGCCTTACTGAGACCCGGTCTTAAACAGTTTAAAAATAAATTGAAAGTTTTAATTTTTTTTTTCAAAATTTCATTTTCATTCTTAAAATTCCGAAAATTGTCTAAAACGAGATTTTCGATTGTTTTCTCGTAATAAAACCAGAATGTTCACCAAAATACAGCGTCCGGTTAAAATTTGGCGAGCCAAAACAGTTGAGCAGTTTCAAACCGCTTAAAGTGGCCCAAGACCCCTCGGCCCTTGATTTGATAACCAATTCTTTATAAAAATCGAACCAAAATTTCTAAACCTAACCTGGCCTTCTTCCATTCCTTGTAGAGGCCGATGAAGGGGTTCTCGATGGCCTTGGCAGTGTAGATCGGGTGCCCATTGCGGCGCTCGGCCTCGTCGGCTCCTTAAATAAATTAGGATCAGGGGAATTTAGAGATCAAACTAACCGACAAAGTAGATGTTTCCGTTGGCCTGGCATTCGTAAAAGATGTCGCCTTCGGGAACGGCGTCGATGTTCACTCCATCGGTGATGTACCTGAAATATCAGGCTTAAAAAAGAAGTTCATCGACAGGGATCGAACCGCGTCGCTTAATTAGCAATTTGGGCGCGCAAAGGTGTCCCGAACTGGCCACAAGCAGGACAGTCATTGTTAAAGAACTGCTTTCAAGTAAAACGTTTTGAATCGCCTTTTAGTCCTTTAATCGGCTAGAACGATGCAAAAGGAAACGCTAAAACTTTAGATTTCCGAAGCAGGCGGGGGTTGCACAGTAGTGGTAGAATTCTTCGGGGCGAATCTTCGCCTTCTTCTTGCACAGGTCACACGCCACTTCCGGCATTTACCTAAACGAGCTAAATTGATTGAAAATAGGTGAGATAGAAAAGTAAAAGGGTTTTAGTTCAAAATAGAGAGAGTTTCAATTTGAACGAGAAGAAACTTAAACACACAAACGCGTCTGACAAAATATTAGCGTTTTAATATTTAAAAAAATCAGACGACAATGGCAAAACTAGTCGAAATAAGTGATAAGTGGAAAACCGGTAGGAAATGAAGTACAATTGCCATTTTCTTTTTCTAATGAAATAGTTGGTCCCGCAACGATTGAAAAGGCGTTGCGGGACCATTTCTATATAAACCGTTTACTATATCTTGGATTTTCGCAGTTTTTGGGTTTCTGGGCACTTTTTTCCTTGAAATTTTCGAAAATATGAAATAAAATTATGGTTATTTCCTTATCAGTCGGCCTATAACTGCCATATCCGGTTCACTTAACCACGTTACTAGTTGCTTGTGGTAACGGTCGATTCTCACGACAGATTAGTACATTCTTCGTGATTTGTTCAAAGTGCGTCTTAATAGAATTTTTCAAAAATCCTTCTATTTTAGAGTTGTAAACCGTAAAAATTACTTTTTATGAAAAAATGACAATTCTTGAGGTAAAGAAACCTCAAACACCTTTTATTCTGCGATTTCGACTTCGTCGCTTGTTTCAAAATTTTCTCATTAATGATGGAACCTTAAGGACCAAGGGTCCACAATGCATTGTGGACCATTGGTCCTTAAGGTTGCCAAATCAAAGGGTTTTACACAATAAAACACATAATGAAAAATAAAGACAGAAACAACAAGAATGGTGGCAGAAGTTCATTGAAGTGTCCCCTAGGGGTTGTACTCGATGGGGAGGTTCTTCCTGCGGACCATGCCGTCTCCCTGGAACCACTCCCTCCTGAACTGCTTGGCAGCTCCATCAGGAGTGTTGGTCCACTCGACGGTGATGCGGTCGTTGTTGGTGTCCTCCTGGCCGAAGGCGAAGGCATCGCAGGAGACAGCCATGAGGATGGCCTCCTTGGGGTCCAGCACTCCGCAGCCGGGGTCCACTCCCAGACGCTTCATGTTGGTCGTCTTGATGGCCCAGCCGATGCGACGGGCCGACGAGTTGATGATCTTGATGTGGTAGGTGTGCTTGTCGTCGTAGGGCGCGTTGAAGACGATCTTGGTGCCCGGCTGGGTGGCGATGTCTCCGGGAGGGATGGACTGGGCCATGGCGATGCGATCAATGAGGGAACACCGCAGCAGCAGCCCTTTTGAGGGGGAAGACCCTAGGATAATGGAGGGAGAGAGGGGAAAGCGAGAGACGCAGGTCACGTGACGCACGGTTGCCTCATTTGCCTATCTGAGGGAAGGTTCCAGAAGACATTAGCAAAGCCACGTAGCGTCGAGGTTAGCCAATCTTCCTTTCCTCCCTCGTCTATTGAATTAGGGGTTAATCCCTCTCAAACATAGCATACTGCAACCATAAATTGTTAATTCAAGCGGCCTGAGGTTGCCAATAACCGTCGATATTGGGCGCCTTAGTTGCCAAAAGTGGATCCAAAAGGGACCTAGATAGCGGCCTGTGGCTGCCACAAGCGGCATATCCCAACAGTTTATTGATTTCAGAAGAGTTCCTTTCGACTGTTAATGACGTAACTAAGCAAAATATTCCCAGCGGCCTATGGTTGATTCCTGGACAACTCCTCCGCGACATCTCCGCGACAATTCCTCCGCCCAATCCGACAATTCCTCCTCTCCGTTAGCCCCGCCCCCTCAACACGACAATTCCTCCGCGACAACTCCTCCGCGTTCACCGTCCAGCCCCTTCAATAATCCGCGGGGTGGGGGCCCCGCGTACACCCCACGCACCCCTTCCTAGCTAAAAACAGCTTTATTACTTATCTTATTACAAAATGTATGTACAAATACAAACATGGTAGCTGAAAAATTCAAATTACGGTCAAACTGTGACTAATCTTTTTGCGCGGAGAAGCACGGTGTGTCCAAACTAGCAGTAGCAAAAATTCTGGGCAAAGTGCCAAAATTTTATTGGTCTCGACGCGAAACGTTCCAATATTCAGCTGTTGACTTAAAAATGGATATGGGCCCGACCCAATTTAAAGTGTCAACAGCTGAATATTGGAACGTTTCGCGTCGAGACCAATAAAATTTTGGCACTTTGCCCAGAACGCTGGGGAGTGCTTTCCTACTGCGCAAAACCAATGGGTGGGACACACCGTGAGAAGATGTCGCATGTCATTGTTTTTTGCGGACTTGTCGCGCGGAGGAAATGTCGCGCGGAGGAGTTGTCGCCTTGCGCGGAGGAAAAGTCGTGGGCGTGGCCCGGAGGAGATGTCGTGGAATCCTATGGTTGCCAAGCGGTCTATTTTGTGCAGTTACAAGCGATGTCAATGCCGCCTGTCATTGAGGTTACTAAAGAATCCCATTCAATCAGCACATGGCTTCCAAAAGCGGCCTTCTCCTGCTCAGAGCGGCCCGATAGCTAGGTCCAATTCTACATCTGGTTGCCAGGGTCACCCAGCTGTCTTCCTTCCGCACCTGCGGACCAATTCCCGCTTTATACCGCCGGCACTCCCATTTCACTTAAAAATCAATTTGTATTGTATTTTGCTACCGTAATCCTTATTTTAGTACAATAAAACAATAATATAAGCATTTACATAAATTTAAATCCAATTGACCCTATTTTCAAGCCAAACCCTGCAATCTGCCACCTCGACCACTTTGGCTGCTACGCCTGCCGCGTGCATTAAGGGCTGATACGCAGCCAACGCTATTCGAATTCTGATTTTCGAAGGCTTCCGCTGTTTTTGAATTACTCAATTTCAGGTTTATTTTTATAATTTCAGCATTTAAATATGTAAATACTATTTTATTGAATATTTAATATCATCGAAAATACGGAATAACCCCCGAAAATAGGTTCGGAATCCTCAGAAAGCTCTGAGATCGAGCTTGGTTTCGAAAAAAAAAGCCATCTGGCGTTTCTTTCAATTTTTCCTATTTAATCACGCCGTGTTAAAGCTTTATTTTTTAATTTGAATTTAGTTTATTTAGCAGCACACGAATACTGAAAGTCAGATTTTCGAAAACAGGACAGCCCTGGTAAAAATCGTAGTTTCTGGCTTGAAAATGCCGTTTTTTCACTTTTTGCGAGGATTTTTATCTGAATTTTCTGTGTATTTTTGAAATACTGTGATATTTTTAAGCGAAAAATAGTTTTAAAAAAATCGAGTCACGTACACGGAAAAGTGACGAAACATTCTGACTACTGAAACCCGGCATTCCATTTTCGAAAATGGAGTTATACCCGTTTTATTATTTTAAGCTTAATTTAATTTTGCTATTTTATTCACCAACAGGCCCCAAATCCTACAAATAACGCCTGTATTTGCGCTGGTGACCGGCGTGGGATTTGTGCAGTTTGTCATCGATTTTTGTGTCCATCGCTCTATTTGGAACGGTTTGCCGCATTGATTACAGTTTCTGGCGTCCTGGAGAAAGGCCGCTGGTGGTAGCCGTAGACCGCATAAATGGTGCCGCTTTTGGCAACGTCAGGCCGCTTGTGATAACGTTAGCCGGCTTCTGGCAATGTCAGGCCGCTCTCAGCGTGTCTAAAAAGCAATTTCGAATTCACAACTTTTGCATTCATCGATTTGGTGCTGATAAAATTGTCTCACGTACATGTGGCGTTTCCCACCCGGAACCCCAATTTTCGTATTGATTTTTAAATTACTTCGGTTAGCTTTGCTCACTCTCCTGGGTTTCTTACACTTTCTATATGTAAACCTCTTTTAGATCTTAATATAGTCCTTTAACTTCCACCTTTTTCAGCCATGGCTCATGGGGACGGCCTGTCCGGAGCCGAATATCTCGCCTCCATCTACGGAACCGAAAAAGACAAAGTCAACTGTTCCTTCTTCTTCAAGGTGGGCTCTCTCTCTCTCTCTCTCTCTCTCTCTCTCTCTCTCTCTCTCTCTCTCTCTCTCTCTCTCTAACTCCCCCTCTTTCAGACTGGAGCCTGTCGCCACGGAGACAAATGCTCCCGTTCCCATCACACGCCCACCTTCTCGCCGACCGTCGTTTTCAAGAACTTCTACCACAACCCGGTCGTCGACGTGCGCCAGGCCGATGCCTTCGATAGTTAGTTTTTGGTGTTTTAATTGTTGTTCACTATTTTTTTCAGAGGTCGGTCAGAAAAACGCAGAGGAACAGAAGTATTTCGACGACTTCTACGAGGAAGTCTTCTCAGAGCTGGAGAGAAAGGTAAAACAAGCATTCTAGGAGTTACAGTAACCGAAGAAGCGCAGAAGTTACCGAATCCACCTACGGTAGCCTATCGCGGCGAAAGGAGCTCAGGTGTACCGTATCCTGTCTTCAGTCATCCACGGAGATTATCAAATACGTTGACAGCGGTTACAGTAGCCTATGGGCGAGAGCTACCGTAACCAAGATCCAAAAGCTAGGGTATCGAAAGGACTACAGTAATTCGTGGATATAATCATTTACCGTAACCAATATGACGTGGATACAGTGCCCTCTGGCTGCCCTTGAATCCGAATAAAGCGGTCTGAGGTCGCCAGAAAAAGCGGAAAGGTGGTCAGAAAAGCAGAAAGCGGCCTGTGATCGCTAGAAAAAGCGGCCTGAGGTTACCAGAAAAAAGCGGAAGGTGGCCTGAGGTCACCAGAAAAAGCGGAAAGCGGCCTGAGGTTACCAGAAAAAAGCGGAAAGCGGCCTGAGCTCGCCAGGGATCACTAAAATGATTATAAGACGATGTCGCATTAGTTTACTCGTTAACAAAATTTTAAAAAAAACTTTTTTATACTAACCACCTTCATTTTCAGTACGGCGAGGTCGAAGAGATGAACGTGTGTGAGAACATCGGAGAGCACATGGTCGGCAACGTCTACGTCAAGTTCTCCCGCGAAGAAGACGCCGACAAGTGTTCGAAAGACGTGAACGAGCGGTGGTAAGTCCCATTTTCTCATATTTTTTTTTCTTTTTTATCTTTTTCTTCTTTTCTATCAATTTATTCAGGGTTCAGAGCGTTTTAGTGAGAGAAGGGGGCGCCGCTATTTTCCCTCTGTGACAAGCACTAGTTTTCCTAGATTTTCCAGATTTACAGACAATTAAGTAAGCGACAATGAACTTGTTCAGATGCGCTGCTCCCAACTGGACTCTCCTCCCCGGCTTTGCCATAAGTGCGTTTTAATTCGCGCCCCAAACCAATTCAGATCGCGTTGTCGCCCCAAAAAGCCACTTTTTCGCTTAAACGAGAGAATTTCAGGTTCAATGGATGCCCCATCTACGCGGAGCTGTGTCCGGTGACGGATTTCCGGGAGTCGCGCTGTCGCCAGCACGAAGTGGTCACCTGCAATAAGGGAGGATTCTGCAACTTTATGCACCTGAAGGCGATCAGTCCGCAGCTGGGAGAGAAGCTCTACGGACGCAAGGGACGGAGGTCTGTTTGGCATATACCACAATGTTTTCTTGTCCTGAGTCACTTTGCCATGTTTCGTTCATCTCAGGGGTGGCAAAAATCCTGGGCCAGCCCCAAGGCCCTGGACGACTTGGCGGGAAATAAAATTATTTGAAAATATTTGTTTAAAAAAAACATTTTATAGCATTTTTGTCCATATATTTTCACTTTTTAAATTAGAATTACATGTATTTCACTTTGTTCACCAATGTTTAACACGTACGGTTTGAAACCGCCCTTGGAGGTGCTATGTGCAAATTTGAGGCGCTATTTTCAACTAAAACTGGATCGTGTCAAACAGTGTGTGCCACCCCTGGGTCATCTTACCAATATAACACAGATTCAAGAAAGAAAGAAAAATCTTTAAAAATTCATTTTATCCTTCCCTAATCCTCTCCTTTTCAGAGCCGACGCAGCTGGTCACTACCCCTCTCAGCGCGGCGGTGGAGGCGGCTACGGTGGTGGCGGTTACGGCGGCGGTGGCGGCTACCGTGGAGGCGGCGGTGGTGGTCGCTACGGAGGAGGAGGCGGTTACGGTGGTGGTGGCTACAACCGCGACAGGGACTACGGCGGCGGAGGAGCAGGAGGCTACGGTGGTGGCCGACGCGACCGCCACGACAACGGCGGAGGCTACGAGCGTCGTCGATCCCGCTCCCGCGACAGGCGCCGTTATTGACCCGTCCTGTCCTGTATTTATTACGTCTATTTGGTTTCAATCGGAATAAAGCTATGACTTCCGCTTTTGTTATCTGCTTGTTTCCTGGTTTAAAAACCAAATTGCTTTGGTTTAAAGCCAATATTACCTCATTTTATCGCCTGAATTCTAATTTTATCGCCTTCTTCATTCCAGAGATGAACTCAAATTTCCCACATAACAAGAAAAGGACGCTCTACGTGGGCGGATTCGGAGAGGACGTCAATGAGAAGGTTTGTTTTTGTTAAATTGTTTTTTTAAATATTTAACCTTTAAAATATGTTACTTTTAAAAGTTTTAAAATTGTTTAATTTAATTTTTTTAAATATTAAAATTAATTTATAGTTTTTTTTAATTTGTTAATTTTAATTTTTAAAACAAATTTAACTTTAAAATTTAATTTTATTGTAATTTTTTTTCAGATTTTGATGGCGGCGTTTATCCCCTTCGGAGAGGTCGTAGCCATCTCCATCCCTATGGATTACGAGTCGGGCAAACATCGAGGATTCGGGTATGTTTTTTTTAATATTAAAGAACAAATTGATCTTCTGAGGTGACTTTTTTAATGGACTGCTTCGAAAATTCCGGTCGATAATTTTTATTTACAATATGTTCAATTACTTTACAAGATTCACCAAAGTGAGATCTAGAATTGGTAGAGATGGGTGCCAATATTTAGCTGTCGTAACAAGAATATTGAAATTGAAGAAGCCAATTTCTAACTTTTATTTTCGCCCAACCAGTTGTTTTGTTCAATATTTTGTATTCAGATAATTTAATAGGGATTTTTGGACTAATAAGGCCACACAATCAACAAAAATAATTAAAATAATAGCAATTAAATATATAGATGTCATTAACCTCCCTATTTCCAGATTCGTCGAATTCGAGCTACCAGAAGACGCCGCGGCGGCCATCGACAATATGAACGACTCTGAATTGTTTGGAAGAGCAATTAGGTCCGTCTACCCCTCCAACCCCCCCTAAGGAAAAGATTTTAGGTGCAATTTCGCGCGTCCTCCGAAGGCGACGGAGCGCTCCTCTCGTCCGATCTGGGCGGATGACGAGTGGCTCAAAACTTACGGAAAGGGCTCCGGGCAGACGGAGGGTGGAGGACTGGCCACCGTCACAAAGGGAGGACCCTCTTCCTCCCTGCCCAGGGTGTATTTGGGCGTCAAGATCGGAATCAGGTAGGAGTGTGGGGATTCGAGCGGCCTGAGGGTGCCTAAACTGCTTCTTTCCTTCAAAATCCTCTTTTTTTCAGGTATATCGGCCGTATTGTGATCGAGCTGCGCACGGATGTGACGCCGTTAACCGCAGAAAACTTCCGTTGTCTGTGCACAGGAGAGAAGGGCTTCGGATTCGAAGGTAAGCGGCCTATTCCTGCCAGTAGCGGCTCCAGATAGGCAAGAGGGCGACCTGCGGTTGCCAGAGCGGCTCCTATGAATTATCAGCTATAACATTCAAATTTAGGCTCGACGTTCCACAGGATCATCCCGAAGTTCATGCTGCAGGGAGGAGATTTCACCAAGGGCGACGGAACCGGCGGGAAATCCATCTACGGAGCCAAGTTTGAGGACGAAAACTTTACCGTAAGTTTTAGTTGCCCTTGAATTTAGCTGATTTTTAGCTTATTTAAAAAAATTGTTAATTATGTTTGTTTCAGCTGAAACACACGATGCCGGGTACGGTATCGATGGCCAACTGTGGTCCCAACACGAACGGATCGCAGTTCTTCATCTGCACGGAGAAGACCGAGTGGTTGGATGGGAAACACGTCGTGTTCGGACACGTCGTCGAGGGAATGAACGTCGTCCGGCAAATCGAACAGCAGGTAAGAATATAGCAGAAATTGCCAATAATTGAAAAAAAAAAGTTTTGTTTCGGATAAAACCTCCGAAATCGATACACAATTTTTTTTGGACATTGGCTTATTTCCGCGGCGATTTCTCAACTTAATCATATTTCGATTAAAAATGATTTTTCATTTCGCTAATTGTCAATTTCATATAATGCATTATTGGCACATTGAGCTTTTTGGTGGCCTAATGGTAGCAGAAGCAGGTCATCAGCAGAAGAATTGCGCTTTTTTTGCTGCGATGATCCCCTGAAAACAGCTTTTTTTACCATTTTGTTTCTGTGACCGTGTTGCGCTTTTTTCTTATTTATTCACTGTCCAGGGTTACTTCGTTGATTCCATCAACTTTTGATATCACTTTTTGACGCGATCTCAGTCAATATTTTAGTACTTGGACTCCTGATTTGCATACATCACCTCAAAAAGTAATTTTTAGTGTTATTTAAGCCCGATAGAACCTTCCGCGTCTGTTTGAAACCGTGTTTGCCAAGTATTGGCTGAGATATTGTATTTGTAGCCGCGTTAAATCTTAATTTTACTACTGAACATCTCTGAAATCCCCGTTTTCGTTCATATTTTACCATCTTATTTCGTCTTTTTTCAGGGAAGTCCCGCTGGCAAGCCGTCGATGGTGGTGAAGATCGTGGAGTGCGGTCATCTGGAGGAGACCGGCGGCGGCCAGCAGGCGTCCATGGAGCCAGCCGACGAAGAAGAAGGAGAGGAGGCCATGGAGGAGCCCTAGTTTCTCACTTTGTTGATTCTCAATTCATTGTTGTGTTTATAAACTTCCCGGTATTTTGTTTGTATGTTTTCCTTGGAACTTTCGGTTAGATCCGATTTTCATTACCTTTTGTTGTATATGCTTTGTATTTGTCTTATTCCAATTGCAGATGGGTAGCAAAACTGGTGGAAACACTGAACCGATGCCATTCGTGCGCAAGTGGGGAGCGGCCGCCAGTGCCTCTGAGGACGAGCAGCCGCCGCAGGAACAACAGCCACCCGCTCTCGTCGACCCCCTCGCCAATGAAGGTAAGTAAAACATGACAATCTTTTTTTATAAGAAAAATTTGACTTTTTCGAGTTCCCTGGCCATTTTATCCTCTATGTTGATGTATTTCTAGAAATCATCTGAAAATTCGCCACAGAAATAAGCCTTTTCAGGATAAAATGTTTTAAAAATCTGATAAAAATGGATAAAGTGAAATTAATGTTAATTTTTGCTCAATGGTTTTTTCAACGCTGAGAAAAATTATCTTGCAAATTTTTTTTTTAATTTTTCGAAAAAATTTAAATTTATATAATTTTTGTTCAAATTTTCAATTGATTTTTTTGAAAAATGATTTAAGTTGAATTGAATTCGAGATTCGGTCATGTTTTTCTTAGTTAACTTGGTCATTTTGGCTAATCGTAACGAAACCGTTGCCGCAGAAAACAATTTTTGTAGGGCAGATTGTGTCACTAAAATTTTATGTAACCCAAAAATACGAAAAATGGGTAAATTGTACCATTAATCGATAAAAATGTATTCACATTGTTATTTTCGTGAAATTTTCGGTTCTTTTTTGTTGTTTTTAGCCTTATTTCGGTAAATTTAAATTTTGTGAGATGGGTTCGACTGGAGACTCCAGTCTGGAGTTTTAAGGATGTGTTTTTCGAATCTAAGGGTTTTAACCAAGTTTCTAACGATTTTTTGTGCTTTCTGTTCTAATCCTTCTATTTTCAGTTGCCGGACCGGCGCCTCCTCCGCCGGAGGGCGCTTCTTTCCCCTCGCGCAGCAGCAAGAGGGACCGCAGTAGTTCCCGCTCGCGGGACAGGAAGAAGGACCGCAAGAGGGATCGTTCCCGATCCCGCGACCGTCGTCGTCGCTCCCGTTCTCGCGAGAGACGCAGCAAGAGGAGCCGTTCCCGCTCGCCCCGCGACCGCCGAAGGAGCCGATCGAGGGACAAGAGGAGCAGGTCCAGGGACCGCAAGAGGCGAGAATTCTCTTGTTTTTAGCTAATTTTTTGGTTTTTAGGGAACCCACTCCGGAAGCGCCCGCGCCTCAAGGACCCAGGGAACCCGTCATCAACCCCCTGTTGCGCCCGGAAGTCGGTAAGTAACATTTCAATTTCTGGCGCAATTTTCAATATTTTTTTAATGGCAAACGTAAATTCGACCCTTTTTTTCCTAAACACTCTTTGGTGCGATCCGGTCTGTCTCAGTTGAAAATACCACCCCAAATTTGCATATAGCACCCCAAAAAGTACTATTTAGTGTCATTTAAAGCCCAATGGCACATCCCACGGTGGTTTCAAACCGTTTTGTCAAACATTGTTCCTAAAAGTCCTATTTTCAGCCGCTGCTCAGGCGGAAGCCGCCGCCGGTGTGGTAGCCCAAGCGCCGGACCAGTCGATGGCGCTGGTGTCTCTGGTGAAGAAGAGGGAGAGGAAGAGTCGCTGGTCCGAGCACAAGAGCTTCGTCCCCGGAATGCCCACGATGCTGCCCGCCGACCTGCCCGACGAACAGCGGATTGCCTATCTTCGTGAGTTTTCCTTTTATCCCCCTTTTCTCTAAATTTAAAGAAGAAAACTGGTAAGATTGCCAGGTAGGCCTCCTTTCTCTTCATTTTTGTGTTTATTTTAATGGAATTCCTTGTCTAATGATGTACACGGCGGGCCGTGCTTTTCAGTTCAAATGGAAGTCGAAGACGCCACGAGGAAACTCAGACTGGGAGATTTCGCAGGACCTGCAGACCCAGCTATGAGGCCAGTATAGTGTTTTCGACTCTTTCGCCACTACAGAGAAGTTTAACCACTTTTGGCGCGTTTTGCGCTTTTTATTAGTTTTCTTTGCTTTTTGCGTTTCTTTTCTAATTAACGGGGAAATTATGACTCTAGGGATACGGTATCCCTAAACTAATGATACTTTTTGGGCAGGCACTTTAAAAAAAAACTTAATTATTTAAAGCATTTAAAACTTTTTGCTATTAGTTTTTATCCAATTTTTATGTAATGCGAAAATTATAAATTTTTTAATCTTGCATCCCATTTGCATATAGTAAAATTACTTTTTTGGGTTGTTTTTAGGACAACTTTTCCATTTTAATTAACAAATATAAAAAAGGAAACAAATAAAATAGAAAGTTGGAATTTCTGGTATTTTAGGTTATATCTACGGAGTATTTTTAAAATTTGATTTTAAAAAATGCATTTTCTTTGTTGGTAATATGGTGAGGGTCCAACTGTAAAATATCCATTTTCAAGCAGTTTTTGGGGTTTAAAATATGGTATTTTCGTAGTTTTATTTCCTATTTTAACATTCCACGCCGAATTCCTCTAGGTTTTTGATGTTCTGCATGTTTACTCCTTGAAATTATTTATTAACTTAAATAAATAACCACTACTTGACAGGACCCGGTCTCGGTTGAAATATGCATATTGCACCTCTGATATGTTTTGTCTTCATTTCTTTTTGGACCAACAGCGCCTCCCAAGGCGGTTTCTAATTTTACCTGGAAAATATTGATGATGGCTATTAGCGGTTCCCGAAAGTCCTTTTAAAATGCCTCTCCCTAGGTTTTCCACTGTCGGTGCACCTAACCTAAACCTGTGTTTCAGTCGATCCATCTCCGGCGACGCTCTGCAAATAATCCCATTTTCAGAGCCAATCCCTTTTAGCTCGTGTCGTCCACCTGGGGTCTAATTACTTTTAGCTCTAATTTCTTTTAGCTCAGCTGCCGTCGCCGCGGAAAACTAATTTATTTCCAGAAAATAATCCTAATTTCTTTTTCAGCGAGTAACTTACCAGAAAAAATAACATTAAAAATATTTTATTTAAAAATTACAAATCGTGCTAATTTCGGGTTTTCAGGAGTCCTTCGCCCGAACCGACGTACGATGCTAATGGCAAGAGGCTGAACACGAGGGATGTGAGGAAGAGGCAGGAGATGGAGCAGTTCCGCCACGAGAAGATCCAACAGCTCATGAAGATCAACCCCATTTACAGGCCGCCCGCCGACTACAGGTAAATTAATGCATGGAAAGCGACCTGAGGTTCTCCAGAAAAGCGGGAAGCGGCCTGAGGTCGCCAGAAAAAGCGGAAAGCGGCCTGAGGTCACCCGAAAAAAAGCGAAAAGCGGCCTGAAAGTCAGCTAAACCCTCTATTTCCAGGGCGCCGAACATCAAGCTGCACGACAAGGTGTGGATTCCCCAGGATGCCCACCCGGAGCTCAACTTTGTCGGTCTGCTCATCGGCCCTCGTGGAAACACGCTGAAGAGCCTCGAGACGGAGACCGGAGCCAAGATCATCATCAGGTTGGATTCTTCATATAATTATTTCTAAAAACACCCATTTTCAGAGGAAAGGGTTCGATTAAGGAGGGCAAACTGGCGAATAGGATGGGTCCGATGCCCGGAGAGAATGAGCCCCTCCACGCCTACGTCACCGCTGGAGATCAGGCGACGATCAAGAAGGCCTGCGACAGGGTGAGTCTCTCTCTCTCTCTCTCTCTCTCTCTCTCTCTCTCTCTCTCTCTCTCTCTCTCTCTAATTCCCTCCCTTCCAGATCCGTCAGATCATCGCCGAGGCCACCTGCATCCCCGATGGCCAGAACGCCCTCCGCCAGTTGCAACTTCGCGAACTGGCCCTTCTCAACGGAACCTTCCGCCCTGAGGATCTTCTGAAGTTCGTTTTTTTTCTATTTTTCTTTAAATTTCCTACTTTTCAACCTTAATTCTATGATTTTAGCAGCACCCGTTGCTCCAACTGTGGCTCGGACGAGCACAAGTCGTGGGAGTGCCCGGAGGCACCGAACGTCACCGCCAGCATCATCTGCGCTGCCTGCGGAAGTGAGATTTTCTTGTTTTTAGTCACGTGATTTGCGCCTTGAAGCCAAGTCATCTGATTTTTTTAAAAATATTAAATTTAAATTGAGCCAGCTAATTCCCTATTTCAGCCGCCGGTCACTTGACGAAGGATTGTAAGAACCCGCGTGCGGGTGGATTCGACATGGGCATGCCGCAGGGCTTCGCCTCGATGGATTCGGAATACTCGGCCCTGATGGAGGAGTTGGGGGAGAAGCCGAAGGCACCGGCGCCGTTGGTGGACCCCATGGCGGCCAAGAACCAGCCACAGCCGTTCCAGCTGCCCGGACAGGGCAAGGTGAGGGGGAGAGAGAGTCGAAAACAGGGAAACGAGACTGTCAGAGACGCAGGGTCAGGAGAAGAGGGCGGTAGAGAAAGAGATGCAGAGAAGGTTAGGTTAAGCGAGATTTAGAGAAATAGAGTGACATTCGCCCAGGAAAGAAATTTAGATAACTGGAAAGAAAGAGAGAGAGAGAGAGAGCTGGAAGAGTCAGACAGGAAAAGATGGTGTGAGTCGGTGACGCAGAGTTGGATACAGAGGTAGTGCCAGAGAAGATACCGCCAGAGACGCAGGGGGAAAGCGGAAAGAGTGCGCGATTGAAAGGGAGGCACATGCAGCTATGTGACCAGCGAGATAGTATATGATGCTGAAGAGACGCAGACCGTCAGACTGTGAGATTCAGAGAATGGCATTAGGTTAGAAATGAGATAGCTAGTGAGAGGCGCAGAGGAGATTTGGAGAAGTTGACAGGGACGCAGAGGACGAGAAGAGACAGAGAGAGGCAGAGATTCAAACAATTCTTTCTTTTTTTTAATCTGAAAAATCACTTTCTAAAACCTTAAATTTCAGGGACCCGGATACCGTCAGAACAGCGGCAGCTTCAACCCGTTCGACCCGCGTAGCGGATTCAACCCCTTCGAACAGAACCGCCAACAGTCCGCTGCCAGTGAGTTTTCTTTTGTAGTATTCTAATTTCAGTCATTTAAATTCTGCTATCATTCATTCAATGAAATCAATGGAAAAGCCTAAAACTGCCATTTTCAGATTACGCCGCTCAGGCTGCGGCCGAGTACCAGACGCCGGCCGGATTCTACGCCAGTCCGGGAGCACAGCGCGGAAAGAACAACGCCTACGGAGCGGCTGGGTTAGTTTTGATGCAAGACGGTAGTTCGAGCGGCCTATGGCTGCCAAAAAGCGGCCTTTGGTTGCCAAAAAGCGGCATTTGTTGCAAAAAAGCGGCCTTTGGTTGCCAAAAGCGGTCACCTCTATTCCTCCACTAACCCCTCTATTTCCAGTTGGTACGGTCAGTCGTCGGGAGCGATGCCGGTCCCGGTGCCTCCTCCTCCTCCGCCGATGGGAGGCTTCCCTCCTCCTCCGCCGCCGCCTCCCCCCGTGCCGGCCGCCGATCTCTCTCGTCTGCTCTCCGCCGCTCCTCCTCCCCCTCCTCCCCAATAATCCAACTCTCTTTTTCTTTATTTTTCTCCTTCAAAACCTTCTATTTGTTGATTAATATCTCTCAAAGCTGAGTACCCTTTTCCCAGTCATGAGAACGTGGTTGTTACTCCCCTTCGCGGTTAAATAAAGTATTGTTGGATAGTCCCTTCGTCTCATCGATTGTGTTGAAGGGGGTTCAGATTGGGTGATCAGGAGAGCGAAATATCAAAAGATCAGGGTTCTCTTTGGCCGACTGGGATATTCGGTCAATCACTTGTCGGCCAGAACACTTAACCACATAAGCAGGGTTCTCACAAGCCTGGGAAATCCTAGTATTTCCGTCCACCCAGATTCTTCCCATAAATTACCAACCAAACGACTAAGGTTCGATCTCGGCCGGTGCACTTCTTTTCGTCAAACTCGAATTGACTAATATGATAATTAGAAACATAGTTAAGATAGTTTAAGCAGTTTAAAATCTAATTGCACCAATTTTTCAATTTAATTTAAAGTTCGATTTTCATGCTCGGGTCATTAATGAACTGGAGGGCCCGTGATTTGTGAACTCTGAAAATTTCGAGAGACAAAAAGACACCCGATTATTCCTCCTGGTAGCGCTGTGTTGGCATCACTGTTGTACAAAGAGAGGGAAATCTCTTGAAGCTGGAATTGTAGAAGTCTCGGATTAAAAGAGTCAGACGCCTAAAATGCCTTGTTTTATTCATTTTTGCGGGGAAACTGTGATATTACTTAGGGTTGGTGCTCCCTATGATCTTCCATGAGTTTCGAAAGTACCAAGCAGTCCTTGAGTTGAATGCTGGAATGAGGAGAAAACGAGAAGAATATTCAAAAATGACTGATTCTCTCCCTCAGATTCTGTCTCTCAACAACTCGGAAGGCTTCTTTGCCAGACCCGAGAACTCATTTGAACCGTATATAAGATAGTTTACTACAAAAACAATTAAAGGAAAGGAAGCATGTCTACAAAAGAGAAAGAGGCAACATCCCGCCAGACGTCGGAAGCTTTCGAGGTTTTGGTGGAATGGAGCTTCGGCAGTCACAGACATCCTTGTTTTCCTCTACCACTTGAATTTTTTGCGGTGTAAAATTAGACTACTGTACTGTAGTACTACTGAATTACGGGGATATATTCGTCAACCCTAGCCGGTCCGTTGCGGGTCAATCCTTCATGTTTTCTCCATTTGGCAAATTCAGCGTCAGAAAAAAAAATGCAAAGTAAGAAATGGATTTTCTAATCGAATTTTTATTCAAAAAATAACTATAAATAAACACAAGTAATGTATTTCAGAAGGTGAATTAAAATACCGATTTTTAAAAAAAAATGTGGGTTTTCCAAGACTCAGTAAAAGATAATACATTTTCATTTATCTCTATTGGCCGTTTAATCTCCCTATCGCCCTATTCTCTCTCCCTAGTCGCGGTTAAACAAAGTATTGTTGGATATCCCATTGTCTCATCGATTAGTCCCTCAGAAGGGGCGGGGGGGGGTCTGGGGATTATACGGTGCTTCTGGTTGCCATAGTTGCTAAATCGCCACAGCTGGCGACACGGCGGGAATCTGATCGGTGCCTGTTTCTACCTTGACTGCAATCAGCTCTCGGACCAAAGTTCACCCACTTCTGCTCTCTAATTCACATCATTTCCCAGCATTCATCGGGTGATAGTTCATTTCCCACGTTCAATGCTTCCTGACTGCCGTTTCGAAATTACAGCCCATAGAATTCTGGAGATAGACCTGTTGAGACCAATTTGAGGCAAGATATGTTCTCTTTCGAGCAAAGGTCCAGCCCGGTTATCCTCGGCTTAGGGCAAAAAGCGAGCCAAGACTGCCAGTTTCCTCCAAAAAGCGCCCTGAGGATGTCAATTATCGAAAAAGGGCCTGTTTCCTATACAGGGCGGCCTTCGAATGGCAGAAGCGGCTTTAAAAAAATGGAAAAAAAGAAAACTTTAAAATGTCCTTTTTCTCGAATTTAAATTAACTTTTAAGTTAATTTAAGTTTTGTTAATTTATGTTAATTTTAATTTCTTTTTTTTTAGAAACCGTAATTCATTATTATATCGCTTTGCCAAAACTTCCGGCAAAACTTCAAAAGAAGGCAAAAAAGTTTGCCTCGGGACAGATCCGAACCCTCGTTGTGTGTCTAATAAGCGTTCCAGTTACTGAGAATTTCCGTTTCGGCCCGTTTAAACACCCAGACAAAACTGTCAGACACTTAAAACATTCTTATTTGACCAATCAATTTTACAAATTTTACAAGTTAGATAACTGTCGACCAAATTCTTGCCCCGATTTGTCCCTTTGAAAAGTAATTTGAATTTTGAATAAGCCTATAACTTTGTGGAATTTCCTATTTCGTGAGTGATTCATTGACAATTGGTTGATTCATTTTTAGGTTTTGAATCCTCAATGACTAACTTTGTTTTTCATCATTTTCATGGATGTGACCAATTGTTTTCATCATTTTCATGAAAATTTCAGAAAATCTTCCTGCTTTCACACCGGTTTCACAAAAAAACACTTTCGCTTATACACAGAATTGACTCTCATGTAAGTGTTCGCTTCCAAATTTGCCTGTTTGCTCAAATGATCATAAACCATAGAGTTCATTACCTCATTTCTGTGTGATTCGTCATGATGTGACCAATTTCCCCATTGCTGCTTCAGCCGTGAGAATTTTGAAATTACCCACCTAACCTATACCGGAGATCAACCAAGACCAAGGCGATAATTCCGTCTTTCTAAGACTTTTTGCTTCAAAAAAGATCGACAAACTTTATAAGCTAAACGACGAAGAAATGCAGGCGCGATATCATATGCTTCTTACGATTTCCTGTGTAAATTCCTTTCGGAATCACAGAAGAAATGAGAAATCCCAATTACTCTCCAGATGTATGTAGTTACCTCCAGTAATCTATTCGGAACTGGATTATTTCCCACACTGCCTGGGATTTTCGTAATTCCCACCCAACGTATTCCAGAGATCACTTACATGGAGACCGCACTGCGAAAACCAAACACCATCTTTCCTCTAACCGCCTCGATTGTTCAAACTTTGTCGTTCTGTTTTACCTAATCCTATATCTCGTTTCCCTAAATGACTTGGTTGAAACGGAAGAAGCAATGTCGTTTAAAGGGGAAGGACCTCGTAAAATTAATTTTTCAAAGTATCTTTATTATAGTTTCATTGAGAAGACATCGTTTCCACGATTCCGTAACATACCCCTTTTATATGATTTGGGCTGCAAAAGGGGCGCGTTTACATGGCCGTTTTACGCGTTTGCCGCACGTAAACACGGCAAGAGTGGGCGAGAGAGTGTGGGAAATGGGGAGACGCAGAGTTGGCGGCAATTCAAATGGCAATTTCACGAAAATTCAAGTGCTCCTAAATCGATTCATTTTGATCAAAAATGGGTAAAATAGGTATTTTTCGGAATCCTGGGAATAAGATCTAGGATTTTATCACAAAAACAGAAAAATTATTTTTACGCGGTCCTTCCCCTTTAAGCTATGAGTAGAAATACGGCGACTCCACTTTGGAAGCCAATTCTAATCAGCTAGGGGTTTTGAGGAATGCGAGTGAATGAATGACTAACGATGCACGTGTGAGTGAATTGGTTAGTGTGTGCGTGTGCGCGTGTATATATAAGTGTCTGTACGTGTATTTGATCTGTGTTAACGTGAGTGGGAGTGTGAACGCGTGTGTGCGTGTGTATATGTGCGTGTTGGGATGTGATCAAAGGTGGCTCTGGCATGGTTTCACTAATCCTCGACTTTTGGCAAAAAACGGCCTGATACCGCCAGCACCCTCCAAAAAGCGGCTTGAGGCTGACGCTTTTAATTAAAGGGGAAGGGCTGCGTAAAAATAATTTTTCTGATTTTGTGATAAAAAGTCAGGATCTTATTCCCAGGATTCCGAAAAATACCTTTTTTTAACGCATTTTTGATCAAAATGAACCGATTTAGGAGCGCTTGAAATTTTGGGGAAATTGTCATTTGAATTGCCGTCAATTCTGCGTCTCTCCATTTCCCACACTCTCTCGCCCATTCTAGCCGTGTTTCCGTGCGGCAAACGCGTAAAATGACCGTGTAAACACGCCCCTTTTGCAGTCGAAATCAGGAAAACGGAGTATGTTTCAGTATCGTGGAAACGAAATCTATGCAATGAAATAATTGTAAAGAGACTTTGAAAAATATATTTTACGAGGTCCTTCCTCTTTAAAAAGCGGCCTAAGATGCCAATTTTCATTTTAAAAAAGCGGAGTATGTGTGTATGTGTGAGTGTGAGTGTGTATGCGTGATAGTGACACACATAGATTGGGAGATAGAGGGAAAGACAGAGATGCAAAGAGAGAAATATAGAAAGAAAGTGTGCGTGTGTGCGTGTGTGTGCGTGTGTGTATGTAAAGAAACCAACTTAACACAGTAAGGGAAACCCACATTCTACTTCCTAAGACATATCTCCATGTTCTTCCTAGAAGAACTTGTGACTTGTGACAACCTCCCCCAGTTCCAGCCGCTTCCCGCAGCAACCGTCATTATGTTGTCATTTGTTTGCGCTCAGAGGCCGCCCCTAATCCAATTTTTGTTTTGCCGCTCAGTGCGTCAAAGAGAGTTCAGTTCAGAATCCCCTACTCCAAAGAACATCCTCCGTCCTCGATTATAGCCAAATTGTGACTTAGTCTCTGCAAGAGATTGGTTGTGCCCTAATTAAAACCAAACATTTAAATGACCTTTAAATAATCACCTGTAGCGACCAAAAATCGTCAATTATCGCTGTTTATGCCAGCACCTGACTCGAATATTTGCGCATAGACAGGTGCATGTATCGCGCGTGGTTGTGCACTTTCCACGTTACAGGCGTAAACAACGGACGGAAAGGGCGGAAGATCAAGTTCACGTTGTAGAAAAGGATTACTTTAGACTATAAAGTCATCAAACTCCAATTGAGAAAGTCCACTTTTGGTTGGTTTTTGTGATATTCCCTTTTCAACGGTTGCCAGCCTTTCCATAGTGTGTGTGTGTGTGTGTCCCATCGGTACCCCTTATTTCCTACCCAAATTTAACTGAAATTAGGCAAATTTGCTCAAATCGTAGGACTGAAAATGTAGTTTTCAGTGTTTTATTGGACCGGGGGTTTCCATTCCACCGAAAGAGATAGTTAGACCAACAATGTAGGTTTTCCACTGATAAGATACACGAGGTTGGCAAAGACAAACAAGAGAAGACGCAGTTGGGATAAGTGAACTAGGAGAGAGAGAGAGAGAGAGAGAGAGAGAGAGAGAGAGAGACAGCCAGATACCTTTTTCTATTTCTGTCTCTCTCTCTCTCTCGTTTCAATATCACACATGCGCACATATATACACTCACGCACACGCGCACAAGCGCAAAACACGGTCAAAACAAAATATGTAATCTTTAAGGTTTTGAAATCGTTCATAACCCGTTCATTAAAACCCCCAAATTGAATTTGTTTTGAAAAATAACTGATATTTTAAACAATTGAAAATGCATTTTTTGGCCGATATATTGTTTGTTTCTAAAAAAAACCTATTATTACAAAAGTAATGTTTGGAGATTGTTGGTTTGTCCTCGGATAATCCCTTAAAGGGCACAGATACAGTTCACTTTTTGTGACAAACAAAACTGTCTTTTTGTTGTTTTTTGTGATGTTCATGTGAGAGATAAGAAGAGGAAGAGGTAGAGAGAGAAATAGAGAGAGAGAGAGAGAGAGAGAGAGAGAGAGACAGCCAGATACCTTTCTCTATTTCTGTCTCTCTCTCTCACACACACACTCACACACACACACACTCACACACACACACACACACACACACACACACACACACACACACACACACTCACACACACACACACACACACACTTCCGTGTTTCTGGCTTTAGTTCTCTGGTACGCTAAAAGTACCTTGTTTGAAGGTTATTTTTTTGTGCAAAATAACACCAAATCAAACATGTGGTCTTAGAGGGCAATAACACCTATAGTTCAATGTGGTAAAAACAAAACTATTTTCTTTTTTTTCTATTCTGATTTTTGTGATCTGCAGGCATGAGATAAAAATAGACAAAGCTAGCGAGACAGAGAGTAAGAGAGAGAGAAAGAGAGAAAAAGAAAAAGAGAGAGAGAGAGACTGCGGAACTGTATTTTGAAAGTATGGGCGGGGCATGGCAAAATTCCAGCATCTTTTCCCCAGCCCCGCCCATTTCGTATAGAAAGAGACGGATTATCCGCTTATCTCTGTGATTGTGTGCCCCTTTCTCTCATATACATTTGAATTTGAAAATTTGGCGCGCTCCCGCGCGAAGCGCGCCGTTGCGCGCGGCCCTTTGTTCCATCTCTCTCGCTCCGTGCACTTACCGCAGCCGCGATTCGGTTCAGGAGTCGATCACGTGGCGGTTTCCCGATCGATTCCACCCCCAACCATCGGGCGCGAAGCGCCGAAACGTACCGATCGCAATTCGCACAAGTGCGCCCTTATCTGCCTCCTGCCGGGGCGACCGTCCCCCCCCCCTCTCGCTTTGCCCGCCCCGACCACCATTGATCGTGTGCCCTCTTCTGTGTGTTTCGTCGCTCGTTCGATCAACAGAACACAACCCATTATGGGCAGGCAGCAGGAAAAGGAGTCGTCGCGGAAGATGAACGCCCATTGCGCCGTCTGTGGAGACAAGGCGAACGGCGCTCGCTACGGAGCACCCGCATGTCTGGGATGCATCGTTTTCTTCAGAAGAGCCGTCTGCAAACAGGCCGAGTACCACTGTCCCAAGACGAGGAACTGCGAGATTGTCTTCGGTTGGTTTTTCTTTCTCTCTCTCTCTCTCTCCCTCCCTCTCTGTCTCTCTGTCTCCCTCTCTCTCCCTTTCTCTCTCTCTCTCTCTCTCTCTCTCTCTCTCTCTCTCTCTTCCTCCCTCCCTCCCTCCCTCTCTCTCCCTCTCTCTCCCTCTCTCTCCCTCCCCCTCTCTCTCTCTTTCTCTCTCTCTCTCCTCTCTTTTGCACGCGTAGATCTTTGATCCGTTAGAGGTACCCATCGTGTCAAAGATCGATGTTTTGTCCACGGATGACCTCTTAAAGGACTCGAGTATTGGTGACAAACACACCTACATTTTGGTTTTTACTGTTTGTGGTGTGAAGTGGAGAGATAAGAAGAGACTCGAAATGAGGAACAAAGAGTATGGAAGATAGAAAGATAGAGTAAGAGGCGTGAATGTGTGTTTGTGTGTAGAAGTG
>JAJQXH010000009.1:267500-272500 GCA_022343465.1 Oscheius sp. G VE-2021
GAAACAAAAGATAACCAAACCACCTCAGCCTTTTCTGAAACCCGTTGATAAAATAAACCACAGCTCTCTCTTTCTCTCTCTCTAGATGTATCTCTCTCTATGGCCAGCGAGCTTACTCGATATTTTGCTCTGGTGTTTGATTACTTTCGGCTCACTCCTCCTGCTTTTTTTTCTTTCCCAATTTGCTCTCTCCCGCTCTCATTCTTTATCTGTCTGTATGGCTTGCTTATTCTCTATGCTTGTCTTTCTCCCTTTTCACGGTCTTTCTCTTTAGTTCAGCTATCTTTTTTCCGGATGTTTTTGAGAAAGGCTGAGGTGGTTTGGTTATCTTTTTGTTTCTTACGAAATAGCTGTAGGTTTAAAAATAAAGAATTTTCACAGCGATTTTTCTTCGCTTTTCATGAATTTCAATTCAATTACGAAACAATATTGATCTCTTTTTATCAATTCCTACAATCCAAACCACAACTCTCTTTGCGATTCGCTTTTTCACACATTTATATTTAATCACTTCCTCATTATGACTAGTGTGTCTCGTGATTAAAACTTACGCAATAGTTAATACAGCCTATTTTTATGGCGAATGACTCAAATAATAATCCTTTTCCTCTTTTTCTGGAAAGTGAGTAAGTGAGAGGAAGATTTCGTAAATGAGTACGTGAGGTGGGGAAAATCAGAAAATAAGCATTAAAAACTGGAGGTGGACACATTTATAGAACGTGCGTGTATGTGTGATAGTGTGACTGTGTGAGAGCGTGTGTAGGTATGTGAGAAAGCATGACTGTATGTGCGTGAGCGTGTGAGAGAGTGTGTGTGTGTGTGCGTGTTTGTGTTATATTGTGTGTGAGAGAGTTTGTGTGTTTGTTTGTGAAAGTGTGCATGTGTAAGAGAGTTTGTGTGAGTGTGAGTGTCTAAGTGTGTGAGCGTGTGACGGAGTGTATATGTGTGTAAATGTGAGAGTGTGTGAGTGTTTTGTGGGTGGTGTGAACGCGTGTTCTTGTGACCGATTTCGTGTATGAATGTCTAATGTTTAGTGTTTGAATGAAAGTATATGTGTGTATATGCGTGCGAATGTGTTTGTGTGTAGTGTGGGAGTGTAAATGTGTGCAAGTGTGTGTGTTTGTGTGTGTGAATGTCGAATCGTAAGTGTTTAAGTGTGTGAGTGGGTGTGTCTGTCTGTCTGTCACTGCGTGTGGCTACGCGTGTATGTGTGCGTGTGCGCGTGTGAGGGCGTTTGAGTATGTGTATGTATGTACGTGTGTTTACATGTGGGTGTTTTTGTGACTGCGTGTGTTCCATAAAGCCTGTAGTTCTTCGAATTGCTAAATGAGATAGAAATCTCCTACGAGAGAGACGAGAGATAGAAACCTGCGCATCTTAAAAAAGCTGCGTACGGGTCAATGAAATTTTTGAGACAAAGGTCATGAACCAAACAACTATTTTAGAGGATGGAAAGAGAGAGAGAGAGAGAGAAAGAAAGAAAGAGAGAGAGAGAGAGAGAGAGAGAGAGAGAGAGAGAGATCTATGGACAAACCTGGTATATTTTGGCTAATCGACCCATATGATTCAAATTTTTCCCTAAACCCCGGGTTGTAACCCCTGTTTTTCATTTTTTTGATCCACTTCCACTGAATTTCAATCTTCCCCAACCAAACATTGCCCCTTCCGCAGTCCATCTCTCCCTAATCCGTGTGTTTCCAATCAGTTCCGGTGCGTCAATAGTCCTCCCGCAGCCTTTGATCGTCTGCTCGTTCTCTGACCGCGCAAACCACGAGAGCCGGTCTGAATCGACCTTAATCGCCGAATTCTTCGATCTTTTGGGCGCTGTGCTGGAATTGTGGGAAATGAACTCGTGACGAGTGTGCTCTCATCACGTGGGAGACTCTCTCGAGTTCTTGCAACCTCCTTTGTGGCCTGTTTGTGTGCCGGGCGGGAAGTGAGCGATCTGTGCTGTTTGTGTCCTAGATGGGTGTCCTTTGATAACTCTGCTGCGGCAGAAAGGGCAAACAAGGCTGGGGAATGTTATAGTCGCGTCAGAAAGCGATAATCGAGGCCTAAGGATGCCAGAGAGCGGCTTAAGGTTTTAGAATGCGGCCTAAGGTGGGCCAAAAACGGTTCAAGCGGCCTAGGGTTGGGAAAACGCGGTCCAAGCGGCTAAGGTTTAGAACAAGAAGAAATGGTTGAGAAAGCGGCCCAGCGGTCTGCTTCGGTCAGCGGTTCTTAAGAAAAGACACTTTTCTTTATATTTTAAGTTGCTTGCTTAAGAAAAGAACCTTAGGCCGCCTAGTTCGCTTTTAGAGTGCGTGAGTGAGTGTGTCTGAGTGAGTGAGTGAGTGAGAGAGAAGGCTCTTCTTTAACGCTTCCCAAGTGTGTCCCCCCTTAAAACCTAACACATTCCATATTAACAGAACCCCTCGACCGTTCAGATCAAGCGTCCTCAATTCCGCCGGGCGCGTAAACGAGACATCAACTTTATGATGCACGTCAGTCTGACGGACGCCAGCGAATGGGCCACCCAGTTTGCCCCTTTCAAACATTTGCTTTTCGAAGACAAGGTGAGCATTCCAAACCTCATTTAAATTTAAAAGATTCATCTAAATTTAAAATTTAAATGATGATTTTAAATTTAATCTGAAATATAAAAGAGAATTTAAATTTCAGAAATCGATTCTAGCTGAATATGGAGTGGAATTCATGCTTGTTGATCAGGGAGCTGTCACTTCGTTAAGAGAAGACACGGATTATTGGATGCTCCAGAATAATACATATATGTGCCCTGATTATCTGAAAGGACTGCCGAAGGAGGATACGTTACTGAAGGATGTTCCTACGAAGGCTAAGTGAGTTGTTCTACACGCGCACACATGCACACGTGCACACACGTGCACGCATTCACACAGCAAGCCAAAAAAGAAAAGTGTCTTTTCTTAAGAACCGATGAACGAAAGAGAGGCCGCTGGGCCGCTTTCTGGAAACATTAGGCCGCTAGGAACGCTTTCTCAACCATTTCTTCTTCTTCTTCAAAACCTTAGACCGCTTGGACCGCGTTTCCCCAGCCTTAGGCCGCTTGGACCGCTTTGCCCACCTTATGCCGCTCTCTGGGGCATCCTTCGGCCTCTATTATCGCTTTCTGACAACATCATTCATACATAAGTCACCTACCATTTGGTGGCAACAGTAGGCCGCTTATTCCGCTGTCTCGAAACCTTAGCCCGCTTGAACCGGAGAGAACCCGATAGAAGATGAAAGATGAAAAGAGGAAGCAGGAACCGCTATTTTGGTAACCTTAGGCGGCTTTGACCGCCTTTTGGGAACCTTAGGCCGCCCGTTTTAGGCAACCTTTTTGGCAACCACTGGAACCCGATTTGGTAACCTCAGGCCGCCTTGGCCGCTTTTTGGAGACCTCAGGCCGCTCGAACCGCCTTTTGTCTATCTCTCTAATTCTCTCTTTCCAGACTTCACCCTGATTTCGTCCTAGATGCCATCACCAGCGTTGGAACCCCCATGCGAGAACTAGGCGTCGATTCTATCGAATGCGCCGCCCTGAAGACTGTTCTTCTCCTATCCCGTAAGATTTACCTTATCTCTCTCTCTCTCTCTCTCTCTCTCTCTCTCTCTCTCTCTATCTCTCTCTCTCTCTCCATATCTCTTTCTCTCTACTTCATATTGCACGCGTAGATTTTAAGACAGGTTTTTCGAAAGGGCAGAGGACCCCGTAGCCACAGGAAAAATTCGTGATGAATCTGGGCTCAAAAAACACTATGAACACCTTTATTTCGGTTTTTTTTTGAATTTTTTTTGAAATTTTAAATTCCAAGTTTAGTAAATGGTTATCTTAGCTCCCAGGAATGCTACGGACTTCTGCAAACCGGCAAACGCTTTTAAATAGTACACTGCCTAATTTCTTTTTTTACTGTTTGCAGAAACAAGGATGTTCAACCCTTCATTTTTCGAAAAACCTTCAAAAACTTAGCAAAAAATCAGTTTTTTATTTGGCCTGCCTTCAAACTTACCGGGCGAGTAAAATCACCTATTTTGTTCGATTTTTCATGTATTTTCCAATTTTTTAATAACCCCAAACTTTAATGTTGATTTTTGCCCAAAAACACGCAACAACAAAAAAAAATGAAAATCTTCCTTTCTCGTCCGTTTTTTTCTCCAAAATGTTCTTTTAGACTAATATAATAGCGTTAAAAACTTTCTCTCTCTCTGTCTCTCTCTATTTTTTTTTCTCTCTCTCTCTGTCTCTCTCTCTCTCTCTCTCTCTCTCTCTCTCTCTCTCTCTCTCTCTCTCTCTCTCTCTCTCTCTCTGTCTCTTTTTCTTTCTCTCTTTCTCTTTTTTTGTTTCTTTCTCTCTCTCTCTCTCTCTCTCTCTTTCCATCTCTCTCTCTCCGTCTATCTCTCTCTCTCTCTCTCTCTCTCTCTCTCTCTCACTCTCTCTCTCAATTACCCTCTCTTTCAGACAAAAACCAATTCGGCGCCGCCCAAGAAGACTCCGTAAAGCGGCTTCAAAGCCAAATCTGCCGAGAGCTCTACTCCTACTGTCAATACAAATACCCAAACCAGGCTGCCGAAAGAACAGGCGCCGTTTTACTTCTAACCTCCAGTATTAGGGTAAAACTAACTTGAACAATCGATAATTGATTCGTCTTTTCCAGTGCACAACGCGGTCTTGTCATAAACAGACGCTGGTCTCGGATATTTTCAATCTCATGAAATTCACCGATCTCATTCGCGATGCTTACATTCAGTCGTCGTCGTCGTGAGCTGTTCTTGTGAGGAAGAGAGAAGATACGGGCTCCAGAAGACAATCAATAGAGGGTTCCTCGGAAGACAGGGATATACATATCAAGATGAAAATAGTCAATATAACCACTGAATAAAGCTTTACATTCTATTAATTGATTACTTTGTTTCTGGTACGAGCGGTCTGTGACAAAAGGCGGTTCGAGCGGCCTGAGGTATCCAAAAAACGGCTAAGGCGGCCTGAGGTTACCAAA
>JAJQXH010000009.1:277500-382500 GCA_022343465.1 Oscheius sp. G VE-2021
TTCCCAATTTGCATAAAAGTAACCACAAACCAAATTGGGGGTTATTTCCACAATTACCCCCCCCCCCCCAATTAACATATTCTAATTTCCACGAGCCTAGGTGTCGGCCTGTGATTGGCTGAAACCCCCTCACGTAGATATTCTAACGAACCCGTGGCCCGTCACGTGGCGTCGGAGGGGCCTATATAAGCCCCCCTCCTGCCATTCCCCCTCATTCTCGTCTCTACGATGGTCCACAAGAACCCGCCTGCGAAAGAAGACACCTGGGCCTTCCAGCCCATCGGAGCGCCCTTCCCCCCGAACCCCATCAAGGTCATGGGCCAGCAGAACCTCTACGTGGCCCTTTGGTACAAGCACGGAAAGCCGATCCACGGCCGTTCCTGGAACAACGGAGGAGTCGTCGAGTGCTCCTTCCCCTACAAGAAGGCCGAGCTCAAGACCAAGGAGCAGCTGGAGGGACAGATCCAGGTACTGCCTTCTGAAGACCTCTCGAAGCTTCTGCCTTCTGAAGAATCCTCATCTGGTTCTTTCAGGTGCTGCAGTACCAGGGAGACCACAACACCCAGGGCTTCTGGTACGAGTGGATCCAGTACAAGGACAGGCTGCACAAGGCCGATGGAAGGGAGCTCGTCCACTGCGGTGACTCCTTCCCGATCTTCTGGAAGGACAGCCCCGAGAGACCCCTGCTCGGCTTCGTCGACAAGAAGACCGAGTTGGCCCAGTTCTCGGCCAAAGGGAAGGTGCTGGAGAAGAGTGGGGAGAAGGCCATCGGGAACATGTACATCATCATGAGGAAGTTTATCGGGGGACCGCCCTTCTGCGAGTGCCCCAACTGCCCGAAGCCGCCTCCGCCGCCGCCGGTGCCCAAGCCTGGACCTCCTCCCCCAAGTGAGGAATCTCTCTCTCTCTCTTCTCTCTCTCTCTCTCTCTCTCTCTCTCTAACTCTCCCATTCCAGGCGGCCCTGTTCGGAGAGAAGGAGTGGCACCCGGTGCACGTGAACCACCACAAGGGAGACATCTCTCCCGGAGTGATCACCGTCGGCGGAAAGCAGATCCTCGGAAAGTGCGACGTCCGCAATGAGAAGGCGTCGGCTGGATTCGGGGGCCACGAGAACGTTCTGACGGGCCCCGCCTGCGCCAAGGACACCATCGTCCTCTGCAGGAAGGCCAAGCCCGGATACAAATTTGACTAAGCGGCAATGAAGAAGTATTCTGAGAGTTACTGTGTTCTTCCTTGGTTTTCTTTGATTGGGTCTTTTTTTGGAACATGAACGTTAGATGACTCAGTTGTCGTTCTCCAATAGATCACCATTGCTACTTGAACCGTGATAGCCGTGCCTTGACTGATAATTACAGTAATCCAACGATGACACCACGATGTTAACGTACCCGTGGACAAGCTACCGTAAATAGGAGTTACAGTGCAGTAATTTACCGTACCATCTTGGCTATTGAATTACAGATATGATATTTTGCCCTATTGTCGGAGTAACCTGGTTGATGTACAAGCTACAGTAACCTTGTCGGCAAAGGCCGCTTTTTGACAAGCAAAGGCCGCTTGACCTAGTTTTTGGCGCTAAAAAGCCGCTTTTTGGCAAACCAAAGGACCCGCTTTTTGTAAATTAAACGCCAGGAGGAATCTCGAGGGTTAAACGGTCTGTCCGTTGTAGTCTACAGTAACCCAAATCCTGACTGCACCCGAAAACCTGTATTTTAAACTAAATCTATTAAAACTATATATGATTAGATAGCATATATTTCGCTTTACCATTTTACAATGTTCAAATAAAATAAATTTGTAAATGGAATAATAAATAAACCGTTTTGGTGTATTACCGTGAACTGCAGGGTCTCCGTGCCGAGACCCACATTTTCAATGTCACGCCAGCGGTTACTACTGTAGCGTTTGAAATGTCATCACTTTCCCAAATTTTCTCATTTCACGGGCGTTTTGTTGCCGGTCGTTTTTGTATTTTGCTTATTTTTACTATAAAAATGTTGTAAATACCTATTTACATTAAATAAATGAATATTTTGTATTTTGTTGTAAAATTACGCGTTTTGGAGTTGTAGTTCGGTTCCGGAGTGATGTAGTGCTTTTTGGAAGGTTTTAACCAGGTTTGATTGCCTTTTCAGCTGCTTGTTGCCTAATTGCATTACTTCTTCGTCAAGTCAGTGGGATTATGCTCATAAAATGTTAAATCATCAAAATATGGAGCATTCACGCGTAAACAAGTTTAGGTTTCGCGTTTTCTATAGTAAATGTGCATTTTTTTTTGTTGGGAATATATAGGAAAGTGCATTATTTGGGTGCATTCGTCATTGGAAACTCCCGTTCGTTTTAAAGTCGGCTGTTATTAGACTTACTGGATTTGGTGTTTTTAGAAATATTGAATCATTTTGGAGGTAACGGGGCCTCGCTAGATCCTGTCTATTCTCTCCTGATGATTTAATCGGTATTTATTTATTCATTCCAAATCGATCTCAAGTGTTTCCTCATAACTCAGTGAATTCAGAACGGTTTCTGTAGCATGAGCCATTTCCCTCTGTGGAATTCGGATGAGAAACAATTCGACAATCGACAGCGCAGAGGTTTTTTTTAATTCGATTGAATCCGTTAATTCATTTAAATTTAAACCCCTTTCTCCACATATCTGAGATTTTCAGGAGCATCGCGTGACAGTCAGCACGGCATGAACAACGGAGGTGGAGGCCTTCCCTCCGGTGGTTATTATCGTCATGGAGGACATCACAGCAGAGACGGATTCGGCCGTGACAGGGATGGCGGTGGATTCAACCGTGATAGGGACGTTGGATACCACAATAAGAACAACCTCTCCAGGGATCGAGGTTCGTTTTAGTTCTATTTTCAGAATGTTATCTGGCTGACCTAATTTCACCGTAAGCTGCTTGAAGCGGCTGGATGCAATTAGCGATTCTCATCTTCTATTTTCAGACAACAACGGACGTCGCGAGCAGTACCAGCCGACCGTACCCCAACTCCTGGAGCTGCGCAATCGAGGGTCCGACTTCTACCAGAAGCGGCCCTACCACAACAACGGCAAGGCCTACGAGCAGCGTCAGTACCCCTTCGACGCTCATATCGACTCGGACCGCGTGATGGCCGGATCCCGCAGGTGCCTCTCTACTCGAAGGCTATCCTCATTTCGTGTTTTTAGGGCCTGGATTGGTGCTCCGATGCACAACCAAATGCCGCCAGGAGGTCAGATGCAGAACATGCGACCGAGATCAGCGAGCAACGTCGTCTCCAACACCAACAAGGATGACACCGATTGTGACTGGTTTTACTTACTATTTTGATGATCAAAACTAATCATTTCATTTAATTGTCCATTTTCAGGCGAGAAACCGGAGGTCGGCAGCAAGTTGGCCGAGAACAGTGTGGACGATGACAACGTCTCGTACGTCGCGGCAGGGACCGCTCCAGTCAGCAGGTGCCATTCCTTCCCTCATCATCTTAGGTCTTGGTTTAGGTTCCAAAAAGAGATGTCTCCACACAAAAAGAGCGCTTCCCCAGTGCCGATGTCGCTAGTGACCAACTACGCCGGACAGGTTCTCACCAGGGCAGCCCACCAGCCCAGCTTCGAGGAACAGCAGCAGTTTGATCGCCACAGTCCCTACGGGTTAGTTTTTCTCCTTTAAATTTGTTTTCGGAATCCATAAACCGCCAACCTTGGATCTTTTAATCGTTATCTTACTTTCAGGTATGAGCAGAACCCTCGCTTCGGAAACAACGACGGTCGTCGTTCGAGGAACGGAAAGGACAGCCGAGGTGGCTTTTCCTATCCAAGGGATGTAATCGACCATTTTGTAGAATCGGGTCATCACGGATTGAGTCCGATTCCTCGCCACGACCCTGGCCACTACATGCACAATCAGTCGAACGCCCAGGTGCTGAACGACCTGGCGCAGATTCGTTTTCTTCAGCAAATGCAGAAGCAATTGCTAGGTGGTCAAGGTACCTTTTAAACCTGGTTTTTGTATAAATTTGTTTTCAGATGTGCAGATGATGCTGCCACGGCTTACACAAGATAAGCAAAACCTCATGCTGCAGTTGCTGCACCAATTGAATGGTCTCATCCTCAGAAAGCCGAACGAGGAGAATCGTCGGTGAGTTGTTGGATTTTATTATCCTATCAAATAGGTGGATTGTCATTACTTATAAGGAATTTTCAGAACGCACCCCGGCGGTCGTCAGATGCCTCGATCCCCCGACGGTGGATTGTCCGCCCAGCGACTCTTGGCAGGAGACCTGGCTTCCATCTCGTCCGAAGAGGCGATCCCCCTGTTGGTCAAGCTCATCCAACAGCAGGCCAGGGAGTGCTCTCCTGGAGATCCGAACGAGGAAATGGGGCACTCTGCTCTCAGCAGGTAAACATTGTTCTTCTTAATCTCGCTTTCAGAAATAGTCTCATTTTAAAAATTAATCTCAGTAGTTTCAGTTCCAGTTGGCCGAAGGTCGACACGGACTCCTCCGGACATGTCACTCCGAGTCCCACGCCTGTTTCTCCAACGAAGCAGGTACATTTTAATTTCTGAAAATGCTGTTTCAACCCTAATTTCAGAACTACTCTGCTGTTGTGTCGCGGGCTTCCCGCTCGTCTACCTCGGATCCCCCGAAGGAGGGCCCCATCCTGTATTCCACGAAGGTCGCTGCTACCGTACCCGCCCCTCCTGCGGCTCGCTTCGAACCCCGGAAGGGTTCTAGTCGACAATTCAAAGGTTTGTTTTTGTATTTTCGTTAGATTTATATTTTCGAAGTTTTAAGCTTTTAGATGTACTTTATTGGGTTTTTTTCAGATCACCTTGGCAATCCTATTCTGCCGGTGTCGACTGCAGCCGCCGCCACTGCTGCCTCGATTTCTCCCAGAAATGGTACGTTTTCCTATACTTTTTTTGTTTTGCAATTGTTTCTTTTCCTCTACTAATCTCCTATTTCCAGAAAATGCGTTGCTCGCTGCGCAGATTCTCACGCCGTGCCCTCCGCCTCCGACAACTCCCGTGGACGGCAAGACGAAGATCGTGCTCTCCAAGGCGGACGAGGTTGGTTTTGCCTAGTTTTCGAGATTGAAATAGTTCGAGCCAGTTCTATCGTGTTTTTCAGCTGAGTCAGGAGATCTGGAAGTATCACAACTCGGTGACCCAGACGGAGGCTATGCTGACGAGGAAGCTGAATCTGAGGGACATGCTCTTCCACACCATCTACCCCGTCTTCCCCAGTGAGTATCTTTCCCAAGTTGAGTTATTGCAGTGTTTCAAGCCTTTTCGCTTTATTTGTTTGTCGAATACTGAACTAATCTTCTCATTTCAGGATGCGGTCTCTACGTCGTCGGTTCGTCGCTCAACGGATTCGGAAACAACAGCTCCGACATGGATCTCTGCCTGATGCTCACCAACAAGGACGTCCGTTTCAATCTCCCAGCCTACCTTAGTTGGAATTTTAGCTCGACCAGAAGACGGACGCCGTCTTGGTGCTGAAGATGGTCCTCACGACGCTGACGCAGCTCGAGTGGGTCGACACTCAGCACCTCATACTGGCAAAGGTTTGTGTTCCTTGTTCAAATTTGTTATAAGCCAAAGGTTGGTATTTTATTCTTGTTTCCAGCAGTTTTTCCTCTAAAATGCCCTTCTTTAGGTGCCCATTCTCCGAATCAGGTTCAAGGCCCCGTGGGAGGACATAACCGTGGATCTCAACGTCAACAACTCGGTCGCCATCAGGAACACCAATCTCCTCTGCTATTACTCTTCCTGTAAGTTTCGCTTCCAAACACTTGAAAGTTTAATGGTTTTGCCTCGTGCCACAATCCCAATTAACCCCATAATTTCAGTCGACTGGCGTGTGCGTCCGCTCGTCTCCATCGTGAAGGGATGGGCCAAGAAGAAGGGAATCAATGACGCCAACCGCAGTTCCTTCACCAGCTACTCGCTGGTTCTGATGGTCATCCACTACCTCCAGTGTCAGTTTCTCTCCTTCTTCTTCAAGCCAATTCCATTGTCTTCTAAAACTTTGGTTTCAGGCGGAGTCAACTCGGCCGTCCTTCCCTCGTTGCAGGCCATGTTCCCCTCGCGATTCGACACCCGAGTGGATGTCCGGGCGCTCAATTCGACGCAGAAGTTGCCCCCATCGGCGGCCAAGTGGATGCACTCGGACAAGGCCACGCTGGGAGAGCTCTTCATCGGATTTCTCGACTACTACGCCAACAAGTTCGAGTGAGTCTCTCTTTCTCTGATTCTCTCTGTCCGTCTAATTCCCTAATCTTTCTCTTTTCAGCTACGACCGTGACGCCATCTCCGTCCGCCAGGGCCGTCGCGTGGATCGTGCCAGCATCGCCGTCAAGCGGCCTCAGAACGCCACCGGATGCCCATCCAACAACAGCTGGCGTTCCCAGTGGCGATGCATTTGCATCGAGGAGCCCTTCACCCTGTCCAACACGGCCCACTCCATCTACGATGAAATGGTCTTTGGCGCCATCAAGTGCGCCTTCCGCGAAGCTCACGACGAGCTGGAGAAGAACATGGACATACAGTCGCTGTTGGATTGCAAGCCCATTTCGGTCATTCCCCAGCACAATGGGTTGGTTTTTATGAGGGAAGAAGCTAATTCCTTGTTTTAGGGCGATGGTGTTCCACTTTGACAACTCTGGTTCTGCCTCGTCTGCAGAGGCCCTCAAGAGCAATTCGGAGAACAGCCTGACTGCCACCACTACGAGGAGTGCATCTACGAACAGCGTCGGAAGCGACGACAGCGGAAAGTCGCCCACTCAGGCCTTGTGGGTTTATACTATTAGATTGTATCTTTAAACGGCTTGGATTGTTTCTTGTATGCACAACATTGAACTTTTCCTTTCCGTTTCAGTGACCGTTCCCAGCGAAAAGGCTCCTGGAAGCGTGGTGGAGGCCCCAATCGCGGCCACAAGCAGCAGCCGGCGCGGAAATCCTCCTCCGGCCACGGCTCCTCGGCGCCTGCACCCTCGCCCATCTCGTGCTGATGTCCTCGGGCAGCCCCAGTTTGTGCAATATTATTGCTTGTTAGATGTAATAGTTTGGTTTGTACAAAAATGTAAAAATTCTCGGCGGTTGGTGCTCCCCCACCTCTCCCAGCTCCAGCCGTCGGCCAAAAAAAATGATTCGGTTATTGTATTTTATGTGCGTTGTCCCCTCCCTTCCTCTTTTATAACGTGTCCCTCTCTATGTCAAATGGTACGTTGTTATCCCTGTGTTGCGTAGGCATTTCTGTCCAATAGGGACGGCCCTGTTCATCTCTTGTTCCATATTGCCCACTTTCCCCCATTTGTGTGAAAGTTACTGTATACAAGGTAAATGGATGAGGGAAGGTCTTGTTTATTAGGGCGGGCATTGGGGACTTTAGTTTACAGGGGGAAAGATGAACTCTTGGAATTCATTTTGAAACTCTTGTTTTCAATCCTCCTCTACCAATATGGGAGAGAATCTCTCCAAAGGAAGCATTCACCGGAGAAGTCTAAAGTGTGGGGTTACGTTCTTTAGGGAGGGGATGGGAGAGAGGGAAACAATAAATAGAAAGAGTCCCAATAAGACAGAGGGAGATTAAAAACAAAAAAGAGGGGGAAGGGTGTCTCAAGTCCTTGAGCTGACGGGCTTTGGCTTATATACCCTTGGGAGTGGACTACTGTAGAAGGGGGGTTCCTTGGGTCAGATGACGTTATTCCAAGAGGAAATTCACCAGGAAGCAGTCGTGGAAACTTCCAGAAGTCTTCTGTGGGAGGAGCTTAAACATACTCGGGTCTAGAGACGAGAAAACCTAGATGGACAGAAATGGATGTGACTCAGAGACGGAGCCTGAAGGAGTGGCCCGAGGCGGATCAGGAGGAAAGAGTGGGGATTCCATAGGTCAAAGGTCAATAAGAGGCGGTGTCTTAGGCAATAGAGACAAGAGCTTAGAGATAGAGGGTAAACAGGTGATTGGGACAGGAGACAGGATAGCCTTTGGAGAGAGAGATACGCCAGAGGGTGAAAATCGACAGTTTGATGGAGGCGGAGAAGGGGACATGCCTCGGGGGACTCCTGACAAAGAAAGTGACTGGCCTTGGCTTATTGGGATAGATGCAACCGACTGTAATGCTTAGAGTAAAAAGTAAAAGAAACGGAGCTCAGAATTAGAGACCTGAGGGGAATGCTCAGTTTGTCCAACAAGCCTAAGGTTACTAAAAATTTACCAGCACAGTCGGCCTAATGTTATTATCAAAGACGCCAAGTCGGCCCCCTTTATCAAACACCAGTCACAAACAAGGCATATCGCCAAAACAAAATATCCACAGGTGATACAACTTAAGTGTAATAAGGTAGAATCCAGATGCCTTAGAATGTTACTAAATACAGAAAACCCCAAGAATACGACAAAGAATGGCACAAGTCTTCATTACAGCCTTTCGTTTTGTAGTTTCCTTAGCCTTGAGGTCTACTCCTTCTCCTCTTCCTCCTCCTTCTTCTCTTCCTTCTTCTCTTCCTTCTTCTCCTCCTTCTTCTCCTCCTTGGCCGCCGGAACAATCGCCCCTCCCGTCTTCTTCTCCTGCTGCTCCTTCTTCATCTTGCTATTCAGCTGCTCCTCCCAATCGTAGGGGAACTCCTTCGCCGAAGTGCTGGTCATCGCCTTCTTCAGAAGAAAGTACATCCGCGGGTAGTCGGGCTCATCGAAGAACTTTCCAGTGTCGATGCAGCGCAGCACGTCAATGTACTCCCTCGGACAGCCTCCGAACATCTTCTTGATGCCCATCTCCCCTCCCGTCCTGATGAATCTCTTCTCCTGTCCCACCTGAAGGGCTGATTACGTCTTCAGAAGGACTCTTTGGCGACCTGGTTGATGTCTTGGGTGTTTTTCCACGGGAGAGATCCCTTCGTCAGCTCAACGATCATGTACAGCCACGTCTCGCAGTCGTCCTGGCGACACAGCTCCCTAAAGTTCTGTTACTCTCTCTCTCTCTCTCTCTCTCTCTCTCTCTCTCTCTCTCTACCTTCCAACATGGCAGGACACAGGGGCGTACTTGACCGTCCCCCTGAAGTTGGCCACATTCCTCGGCTTCTTGATGGTCCCATCGTCGTGCACAAACTTCCTGGCCATCCCAAAGTCCAGCACATACACCTTCCTCAATTCGTTCAGCTCCGCCCGCCCAATCGTGTAATTGGCTGAAAACTACCGTAATCCCCTTCAGCTACCGTACCTGGCTTCACATCCCTGTGCAGGTACCCAATTCCGTGGAGGTCCTCCAACGCCTCGAGGGCCTGAATGGCGACGGAGATGGCCGTCCCGTAGCTGAACTTCTTCCCCGGAACCATCGTCTTCAGATCGGCCAGGGACATCCCAACGAACGTCATCACGACGTAGTTGAAGTTCTCGATTTGGCCCTTGTCCTCGATCTTGCAAAAGTGGCGGCCACCGGCCTTGGCCAGCTCGGTCAGCACGTGGACCTCCATCTTCAGCAGCTGGATCTTCTCGTCCTTGCCCTCCACTTTCAGGGCGAAGAGGTCGTCTTTGAAGTTGGTGCACTTGTAGACGGCACCGAAGGCTCCCTCGCCCAGCTTCTTCTGGATCGTCCAACCGCGCACTCGGCGACCGCCTTTTTGTAAATTAAACGCCAGGAGAGTGAGGAATCTTTAGTTTCGGTTCAGTAATCCCCGTTAAAAAATCCAAATGCACGCTTTTTGTGCCACCGGTCGATACTTTTAAGGAAAATTCCCAATACTTGTGAAAATTTTCTTGAAACTTGTCAAAAATAGGGATAATTGTGTCAAATTTACTTTTAAAATGGTCTAAAATGAAAGGAAATGAGGAATATTCCCTGAAATCACAAGTCTCATAAAGTGGCCAAAAAAGGTTGTGAATCTGGGGGACGTCCCCACCCCTTCGTCAATCAAGCTCCTAGAAGCGATCGGTATGAGGTGAAGCCAGCCGAACCCCAAACAGCTGAACATTAACTCACGATTCACACAGGAGGCGCTCCACCAACGACGTGCCAAGATATACGCTTATGGGTGACCGCTAGTAGTTCCAACTGTTTCATGTAGGCTGGTGAAACGACGCCGCTTATATAACCCCGTGCCGCGGCGGCGCCGATCCCTTACGGGTGCGGGCAGATCACAGCCGCGTCTCTCGCCGCCGCTATTTCGCAGCAGAATTCTGTTGCTTTCGGCGCCTTTCAAATTATCGCTTCAATCTTAACCAAATTAACTTTGTCAAAAAAGGTTTTCTTAGTTAAAAGCTTGTAAACAAACAACAGGAGAAAGAGGACAAAACTTGATTTACAGATTGATGTGGGATCAGGGCGGTCCTGATATCGGTGACTGAACCTGTAGAAGTTTTCTCCTTTGAGAATACAGCTTCTGAAAACGTAGACTATCATGCTGCCAGTTAGTTACCAAGGTCTGCGGCATTCTTATAAACTTAGAATAACAGAAGAGATGTTTCTAAGGCTTTAGTTTAAGAATAAAGAGACAAATACACAACCAAGCAAGTAATATCACAACAAATTCTACGGCATTATCTTTATTGTTGTGCCCCCTAGGGGTTGTACTCGATGGGGAGGTTCTTCCTGCGGACCATGCCGTCTCCCTGGAACCACTCCCTCCTGAACTGCTTGGCAGCTCCATCAGGAGTGTTGGTCCACTCGACGGTGATGCGGTCGTTGTTGGTGTCCTCCTGGCCGAAGGCGAAGGCATCGCAGGAGACAGCCATGAGGATGGCCTCCTTGGGGTCCAGCACTCCGCAGCCGGGGTCCACTCCCAGACGCTTCATGTTGGTCGTCTTGATGGCACGCAGGTCACGCAACGCACGGTTGTCTCATTTGCCTATCTGAGAGAAGGTTCCAGAAGCCCTGATTAGCGTAATTTGATCCTCCCTCCCCTGTCAGTCCAAACACAAAAAACTTTCCCTGAACGATTAGCATTACCCACTTGGCATAAATGCAAAGTCGACGCGTGGTTGATTGCGCGAGGAAGGGTCATTGTCTCTCGGTTCGAGCTACGAGATGGCTCCCTGCGACGAAGCTCCCGCGGTCAGCGTCTCCTCTTCTGAAGGAGAAGTGGACAATCTGGACGAGTACGAGGAGGCCGAGGCTACTGTTGGTTTGCCCTCTTCTGCCCCCTCATGCCTTGCTTCTTCAGTTGGAGAGTCTGGAAGGAGAGGAGAAGAGGGAGTTGTTGGTGTGGCTGGGAGAGAAGGCCTACTGCATCAGCAACGGATGCGTCGCGGAGGACCGCTACCGCTGGCTGGAGACTGCCTACAACCACCTGAAGGCCGCCTACGCCCTCAAGGAGACGGACCCCGACTGCCTGCGCTGTCTGGCCGCCGCCACGGGCCGTTTGGCCGAGGACAGCGGACTGAGGAAGAAGATCGGCCTGGGCTTTGAGTTCAAAAAGTACCTGGACCTGGCCATCGAGGCCGACCGCCAGGACGACCCCGACAACTCCTTCGAGCTGTACCACATGCGGGGTCGCTTCGCCTACACGGTAGCCTCACCAGGGGACGATCGATGGTCCCATCTTTCAGGTGCTGTCCATGTCGATGAGCGAAAGGGTCATGGCCAGGGTCCTTGGGGCGGTGCCCGAGTTCTCTATCGAGGGAGCGGTGGCCGATCTGAAGAAGGCTTCTGAGATGCGGGAGATGCCGGAGAACGAGCTGTTCCTGGCAAAGGCTCTGATCCTGAAGGGAGACAAGGAAGAGGCGAAGGAGAGGCTGCAGAAGGCTGTCGAGGGAGACGCCGACTCGGCCATCGAACAGGAGTACGCCCGGGAGGCCAGGGAGCTCCTCGACATGATCTGAGCTTCGATTGGACCGATGGGGGCGGCGATTTCTTCCAATAAAGACTTTTATTTGGTTCTCTTTGATATTGAAATCGCATCCGTCTTGCATTTGTTGTGTGAACCTGTTTGTTCCTTTTTTTGTTAGGCTTGTAGTGTTTAAAATGACAGTTTACCCCTTATTTCCATTTCATCCATCCGGAGGATCGAAACTGTTTAGGTTTTAGATTCAACTGTTAGAAGTAGAGTTAGAAATAGAGAAGTAGAGTCTCAAGATGCAGTTGGATTTAAAATTAAAAATCTATAGTAACGATGGATATAACTTGAAAGGAGGGCGAGAGACGCAGACATTCAGGTTAGAGACGCAGGGCGATCGATCAGTCAGTCCTCTGTTAGGGACGCAGTGACATCTGGTCAGACGGAGGTTGGCAGAGCAGATGAAAGACGCAGATTCGCCACGACGGCAAAAGAGGAAAAATCACTGTAACGCTCGCGATTAGAAAAGAAACAAAGCTGGGTGAAAGAGTCAAACAAGAAGGCACCCATCTCGCGACACTTGCCGTATGGTTGCCTGGAAAACGCATCTCCTCAGTTTCTGATAAAATCAGTCCTCATTCAAACAAACAAAACCTGTCGATAATCTTTATTTCCACTCATAAAACATAAAAACACTCATTCCCTGCGAATATCCCTCCATCTACTCCAACTCATCGTCGATCATCTCCAGCCGGGCGCCGCCGTTCCCTTCCATCGGCGCTTCGTCAATCTCCTCGACCACGACGTCTCCATGCGCCTGCAATCTCCTCGACCACGACGTCTCCATGCTCTCCATACGCCTGCGAGCCAGCGGCAGCTCGGCCACGACGGCTTCAAAGTGGTCGTGGGGCAGGGTCTGCTGGAGGATCTGGAGCAGCTGCTGGCCCTGGCCACACATCACAACGGCGTTGGCCACGTGCTCCGCGCCTTCTTTCACTTCGTTGTTGTTGAGGAGATCCTCGCCCAGTTGCATCTCCTGAAATGGAGAGTTATTCTTTTCTTTCCCTCTCCAACAAACCTCCATGAAGAAGGCCTGCATTCCGGTGGGGTCCCTGGGCGACGGCGCCCTACGCACTCCTCCTCCTCCGCCGACGTTCTCCTGGGCACGGCGCTTTTCCCTAAAATCAACGATTTATCACAATATTAAAATGAATCTATGAACGAACAATGATTTCCCACGACTTTTAATTAATAGCAGCCGCTGGGATACAGTTTTGGCCGATTGGCTCACAGATTGCATCAGCAACCGAAAATGCAATTTCCACCGACCAAGCAGGGAAATCACTTTCCCTGATGATTTTCAATCCCAAATAAGAACAAACCTGATTTTCTGTTTGTAGTCCGGGGCCGTTCGTCGCTTGTAGTCAAAGTAGATGCAGTAGCCCAGGGCGGCCGCTCCGAGGCCAAGGACCACGCTCGATTTGAATTCCATTTTTACAGCTGAAAATAGAGTATAACAAGAATAAATAACAAGAAAAAAAAAGAAAGAATTTAAAGGTAACCAGAAAATAAACAAATCGCGCTGTTTTTCGCGGGCGTGAAGTCCAAAAAAGTTGTAAGCGAGAACAAATTGAATATAAGTCAATTTAAATATGTAAATATTATTTATTACTATTTATTTCATTTAAAACAATAATAAAATAAAAAATGCGCGGCGGAAAACGAACACCAAAGAAAAAAGATGGGAACCAGTTGGGAATTCAAAGTGATCAAATGTAATTGGTCTTGCAACGATCTCTAGCAATTGATGAACCCAACCCTCAAAACCGTGCAGCAAACGCGTAATTTTAATATTTAATAATTAATTTTGTTTATTCGCCAAATTAACGTTGTATTAAATCTTTAAACAAAGGATTATCGATAGGATCCTTAAATTTTCAACCATTTGCTATTTCCAGATCTCAACATGCCGTTTATGCTGGTCAATTTCCCTTCGAAGAGGGACTCTCATTGGCTCGTGGAATGCGTGGTAAGCCCTTCTTTATTCTAATTTAATACCAAATTTGCTAGAAAATGACCAACTTTCGTTTCCACGTGGCCAAGACCTACAAAGCCTTGGAGCCGTTCGCCAAGTCCTGCCTCGCCCAGCCCGACGGGACCTCCGGAGGCCAGGTATTCTTTTTTTATTTATTAATTATTTAATTATTATTATTTTAGATGAATCTCGTGCCGAAGCGACGAAAGCCGAAGAAGGTTAAGAAGACGCTGAAGCAGGTTGGGGCATTTTTAATCCTTGAAATTCAAATTTCAGGCGCTGGAAGAGATGGTGTATGAGGAGGAAAGGGTGGAACTCCCGAACGAAGAGGGTAATCAGGTGAGAAGCGTTATTTTGAGAACGAGAAGAATCCTGGATGGTTGTTCCTGCCAGCCCTGTGGCTGAAAGCAATCCCAGTTGGCAGGCGCAAAATAGCATCTGGCTCGTTCTTTAAAGTAATCACGATTGACCACGGTTTCCTTTTCTTTTAAAATCAATAAATTCAGGCCGATCGGACTGAGGTCAACGACGGAGACGCCATGGCGGATCCCCTTCCTCTCTCAAATGACGACATCGTGGTCAAGGAAGAAGTGGAGGAGGCGAACTCAGTGCAGAATCACGTGGACGAGGTTTAAGGAAGTTTTAGACCTTTAAACTTTAGGTTTAAGGAAACCGAGGCTCTGGAGGTAAAGGACGACGTGAAGAAGGAAATGTCTGAGGGAATGGGCGTTCGACAGAAGGAGGTTAGTTAGTGTAGTTTTAATTAAATTTAATATTGAAAATGAATGTTTTTAGGAACAGGGAGACCACATGGTCAACAACTTTGGAGGATTCGACGGCGAGAAGGAGGCCTTCAACGGCCACGATTGGGAATTTACGCGATCGGCTGTAGATCAACATCATAACGAAGAGGAAATGGTAAAAGGAAGTTTTAGACCTTTAAACTTCTGTTTAAGGAGACCGAGGCTGTGGAGGTGAAGAAGGAGGCTGTGTCTGAGGGAGAGACCGCCAATCGACAGAAAGACGTCAGTTTAGTTTCATATTGATTGGATTTTATCTAAACTGGAGGAACATGAACGTTTTAGGAACAGGGAGACGACTTCCGCGGAATCGGCGACGAGACGGAGGCCTTTGGAGGTTTCAACAATGAACCGGATCTCTCGGCTGAGGAGGTAGGCTACAGTAGTATTTCCCACTCTTAAGCCTTCAAATGGTAGATTACGATAGAATTATTTTATTTTAGAAGCCTCTGAAGAAGAGGAGCGGCCAGTTGCTCATCGACCACTTCGTCAAGAGGATGCGAGAGGCCGAGGAAGAGGAGAAAGAGAGAAAGGAGGTTAGTATAGGATCCTTGTATCCGATGTGGTACGGGTAGAAGAAATCAAAGTTGTTGCTTCAGAAGTCCACCGAAAGAAGGAGCAGTCGAGTGGCCAAGTCCAAGTGCCTCGCGAAGCTGAGTGAGCCGGCGGATGAGGAGGAGGAGGACACGGGTGAAGACGACGAGGACCAGAACGAGGTAATTTAACGGGATTTTAAGGTGAAGGGAGTGAGAACCAAGCGATTTTCCGCTTTTCGGTATTGAAACACCCACTGGAGATGAAATTGATGCTAAGGGCAAGTTACAGGGTTCCAGCCAGATGCAAATGAGGGCCTCTACTGATTCGCCTGTAGATGATGACCAGGAAGACGAGGAGATGGATGAGACGGTGGTTGAGGACGATTCTGAGGTTGGTACATTGCAATTATATGGTACAGTATGCAATTCAGAATCAAGACAACAACGAGAGGAAGTGCCCCGTCGACGGTTGCCACGAGAAGCTCCCTTCTGAGGAGGAGCTGGTGGTGCACATGAAGAAGAGCCACCACGCGCCTCTGCTCTGCCGCGACTGCCTTCATCCCTTCCCGAGGGGCTTCAATCTCCGTCAACACTACAGGGTGCACAGTGGAAAGAAGCCATTCGAATGTGGCATCTGTGAGATGAAGTTCACTAAATAATAATTAATCTAATTAGGTCGCTGGTGTTTGAAAATCCTTCGCTAATTAGGCAGAGTCAGACGCTTTGAATGGGTTCGTATGAGGGGTGTCCCTTTCCTCTCCTTCTTCATTTCACTTCCTCCTCTTCCGGCAGAAGCAGAGACTCCTTCTGAAGCCATTCGATTAAAGGTCTCAATCAATCACAAACCTCGCCCGAATTGGTCTCGAGGGAAGGCCAATCGTCGCCTGTCTCCTTCTTCACTTCGTTGCCAGCTACATTCCTAGCCGAGGGCGCCAATTCCCAAGGGTGGCCGTCAAAGTCCTCCGTTTCGTCGTCGAATCCACCGAAGTCGTTCAACTCGTGGCCTCCCTGTTCCTCCCTGTCGCATGGCTCCTTCTTCACCTTGTCCGCCATTTCTTCGTCCACTTGATCAATGTCTCCGTGGGAAGGTGTCATCTGATCGTCTTCCGCCTTAAAATTGTAGTTTAAAGGGCTTAAACAGCCAGAATCCACCTCCACGTGAGAATCCATGGACCAGCCGTCTTCCTCCTTCACGGCATCCGAGTGGATTCCAGTCTAAAACAAGCGGCTTTTCTCATAAAATCAGTGGTGATACCTGTGGGGAAGTGGCGCGAGGAGGGGCTGACTTCTGGGCGTCATCAGGAGAATGAGGGGCGGAGTGTCCTCCATCGACAAAGGAGATGTGGTTGGTGTTCTTAAAGTAGGTTAGAAGAAACTTTGCATCTAAATACCTGTCTCTTCTCCTCCTTCAGAAGGCGGATTTCCTCCTGCGCCGCCCTGAGGTCCTTCTTCTGCTGTTCGATGAGGTCGTCGTTCTTCTCCAGCAGATCCTCCATTTCGTCCAGAAGACGATCCTTCTCCGCCAATTTCTCCTCCAGCCTCTTCTTCTCCTGGCGAAGCTGGTCGGTGTAGGTGGACCGGACGGAGCGGACTGAAAAGAGGAAAGATAAGGATTCTCTCTCTCTCTCTCTCTCTCTCTATCAACATTACTCTCTCGCCTTTTTAATGTCACACTCTCTTAATCTCTAACGCTCTCTCAAAACCGTTATCTGCCTCTCTCGGTCTCTTCATTCAAAGCGCTCTCTCTATCCTTGCGTCGCTGTCTGCACCCTCTACTTTCAAAGCCCTCTATTGACGCTCTGCTCTGCGTCCTTCACCCACTCTCGTCGTCTGCACCCTCCCTTGCTTTATAAATTCAACCCTTACGTTTGTTCTTACACTCCTCCTCCTCCATGTCCTTTCCCTTCTCCACGTCCTTCGCGGGCGCCACGGCTTCCTTCTGCTGTCCCATCTCCTTCCTGAAACTCTAATTTTCCCCAATTTTTTTATTAATCTACCTCGATCCCTCAGGCTCCCTCAGACGGCTCGTACTTCCTCCTCCATCCGCCACCTGAAACATTATTTTCAAAGAGAAATGAACGAAACTACCTTGCGGGGATGTCCCTCCATCGAATCCATTCCTTAGATTTCCGTCGGTTATCTAAAATGAGATGATTTTACAACAAAATGTGGCGAAACTATTGGAGGAGACAGACTACTGCGCGTTGAAAGAATAATTACTTGAAAATGCCCCCAATATTGAGGAAAACCACAGCTAATGGGTATCAGCACAGTGAAATTATTTCCCGTTTCTGTGTCCATTGGCCACGGGTGGCTAGGCTCTGATAGAAGCCAACACATTTAACGCTTCTGAAGACGGAGGTGGACGAGCGGAGCAATGTGCGTCCCAGCGGCAGTAAACACGCTCAATTCGGTCTAGGAGGTCAATTACCCTTCCGTTTCGGGTGCAAAAAAGGGACAGTGAGATGAAAAATAGTGCGATGAAACAGCGAAACTCGCTCGATTAAGAAAGGATTGGCCTGAATAAAAAGGGACAAGGCTCCTCGAACCCATTTTAGAGACAAAAGTCACTCAAGTATATAGGTAGAAATGGTGCAGAACCACATCTGAAGGGAAGAAACACATAGAAAACTGATTTACTTTCAACAACAGATGGAAATCGGAACAGAAGAAGCGATCGATTTGAATTAACAAAGACACTGGATATCACGAAAACAGATCAGACAACAAAAAGGAAGGGCAAGAAAAGAGTGGAATGAGCCTATTTGTGGTGCATCGTCTTCTTGTGTCTGGAGAGATGCGTGCTGTAGGCGGTTCGGTAGTTACACTGCTCGCAGGCATATTTCTTCTCAACGGTATGTACGGCAGCCATGTGCTCCTTGAGGGGTACATTTCGGGAGAAGAAGTGACCGCAGATGGTGCACTCGAAGGGCCTCTGTCCCGTGTGGGTGAGCATGTGGGTCTTCAGATTGCACAACTGGGTGAACTGGGCTCCGCAGATGTCGCATTTGAACGGACGTTCTCCAGTGTGAATCCTCTGGTGCTCCTTCAACTTGCCAGCACGAGAGAACCTTTTCTTGCATGTTGGGCAAGCGAAGGATTTCTCCTTCATGTGGACTTCGAAGTGGTGCTGACGGAGGTTCGAAGGAAACGGAAACGACTTCTGGCATATTTTGCCGTTGAGAGGCTTCGGGTGTCCCTTCATGTGCTCCACCAAGTCCTCCAAAGAGGAGAACTTCTCAGAGCAACCGTCCACGGGACACTCCTTCTCAGAGGGACGCTGATCCTGAAAAACAATTCAGTATCTATTCCATACAAATGTACCGTAGGATCATCTGCAGCCGCGGTGTCATCCATTTCGTCATCACTCTGCTCCTCCTCGTCGTCTGCGCTGTCAAAGGCATCCATGGGAAGAGACGCCGACTCCTGAAAATGAGGGCTTCAACTTTTTAGAATTTCAACAAATCGATTTCTATCAAGAGCAATATTTATCGATTGACTATCGTTTTATAATATGCTAATCTACCTCGCATTCTTCCTCCGAATCGTCTCTTCCGTTCTCCTTCGACCGCTTGAGAGCCAGACGGCCACTTCTCCTCCTCTGAGCCTTCTGAAGGTACCGATTTGGATATTACTGCGGTAGAAACTGACCTCCACATCCACGACTGGCTCCTCCTCCACATCCTCGTCCATTCCTCCATCTCCCTGCATCACACCCTCCTCCTCCTAAAAACAACAATTTTTCCTCATTTTCCCCAATAAACTCACATTTCCTCCCATCGCCTGCCGCCCTCTCTTCACTCTGTGATTCTTCGGCTGATGACCATCCTTCCTCTTGGTCGCCTTCTGAAAAGCAATTCTCCCATAATTTGAATTTTAAGGTCTAAAGTACATAAAGGTACGGTAGTTACTCACCCTCTTCGCCACAATCTCCGATTCCTCTAGAGGAATGTCCAATCCAAAGTCGATGTTACCGTAATCCTCCATCTCCTCCTCGTCCACCTCCGTCTTCAGAACCAAGACCAGAGCCTAAAATTAGAATTTAAAGGACTACAAACTGCCACAACCTCTTTCAGCGTCTTCTTTTCGGTCGCCTGGCCCTGGTTGATCCTCTTCTTCACGACATCTTCCTGGAAATGCCAATTAAATAATAATTAATCTAATTAGGTCACTGGTGTCTTGAAAATCCCTTGCTTCGCTAATTAGGCAGAGTCAGACGCTTTGAATGGAAAACTCACAGTCATCGGAGGGTTGTGGACTAGTGGCGAATCCGAGAAATGGTCGTAGTCGCTGACTCCGTTGAAGATGTTGTCGGCGTGGCCAGAAGACTCCTGAAGCCATCAATTTCTACCATTTTCTCCATTTACTGACCTTATTGTCCGTCTGAGGGATGTCCCTTTCCTCTCCTTCTTCCTTCACTTCCTTCTCCGGACGAGACTCCTTCTGAAGCCATTCGATTAAAGGTCTCAATCAATCACAAACCTCGTCCGCATTGGTCTCGAGGGAAGGCCAATCGTCGCCTGTCTCCTTCTTCACTTCGTTGCCAGCTACGTTCCTAGCCGAGGGCGCCAATTCCCAAGGGTGGCCGTCAAAGTCCTCCGTTTCGTCGTCGAATCCACCGAAGTCGTTCACCTGGTGGCCTCCCTGTTCCTCCCTGTCGCATGGCTCCTTCTTCACCTTGTCCGCCACTTCTCCGTCCTTTTGATCAACTTCTCCGTGGGAAGGCGTCATCTGATCATCGCCTTCTGCCTTAAAATTGTAGTTTAAAGGGCTAAAACAGCCAAAATTTACCTCCGCGTGATAATCCAGAGACCAATCGTCTTCCTCCTTCACGGCATCCGAGTGGATTCCAGTCTAAAACAAGCGACTTTTCTCATAAATCAATTATTATACCTGTGGAGAAGTGGCGCGAGGAGGGGCTGACTTGTGGAGGTCATCAGGAGAAGGAGTGACGGAGTCTCCTCCATCGACGAAGGAGATGTGGCTGGTGTTCTTCAAGACGAATATGTTAGAACAAACTATGCAATTGAATACCTGGTTGTTCTTCTCATCCTTGAGAAGGCGGTTTTCCTCCCTCGCCGCCCTGAGGTCCCTCTTCAGCTGTTCTACGAGGCTGTCGTTCTTTTCGAGGAGGTCCTGCATCTCGTTGATTAGAACGTCCTTCTCCGCCATTTTCTCCTCTAGTCGCTTATTTTCCTGGCGCAGATAGTTGGTGTAGGAGAAACGAACGGAGCAGACTGAAAAGAGGAAGATAAGGATTCTCTCTCTATCTCTCTCTTTATCAAAATCATTCTCTCGCCTTTTTAATGTCGGCACTCTCTTCATCTATACCGCTCTCTGTACTCTCTCGGTCTATTCTCTCTTGTTTTGCTGCCTGCACTCTCTTATTTCAAAGAACTCTATCGACACTCTGCTCTGCGTCCTTCACCCACTCTCGTCATCTGCACTCTCGCTAGCTTCTTCTATAAATCCAACCCTTACGTTTATTCGGGTATTCCTCCTCCTCCTTCTCCACGTCCTTCGCGGGCTCCACGGCCCCCTTCTGCTGTCCCATCTCCTCCCTGAAACTATAATTCTTCCTAATTGAAATTAAACTAAAAAATAAAACTCTAATTGAAATTTTCTAATAATCTACCTCGCTCCCTCCGACTCCCTCAGATGGTCCATAGTTCGTCGTCGGTCGGCCTCCTGAAGCATTCTTTTTCGAGAGAAACAAAGGAAATTACCTCGGGGGGCTGTCCCTCAATCGAATCTTCGTCCATTTTCTAGGTTTCAGCTTGTATTACTGAAATGAGCTGATTTTACAAAACAAAATATGGCAACTATTGGAGACTATTTCAGATTGAAACATCGCCAAGAATGATAATTACTTGAAAATGCCCCCAATATTGAGGAAAACCACAGCTAACGGGTATCAGCACAGTGAAATTATTTCCCGTTTCTGTGTCCATTGGCCACGGGTGGCTAGGCTCTGATAGAAGCCAACACATTTAACGCTTATTTATTTTGAGCTGAAAAAAAAAGAAAAGCAACATGTTTTTATCGTCGAGCAGTTCTAACACCGCAACTAAAATAAAAAGGGATACGGTAGTTGTAAAAGGCTCCTTGAACCCATTTTAGAGACAAAAGTCACTCAATGTAAAGGTTAATATTTCCTTTTGTTATTATTCTTACTTCCGGCGGGAATCTGGGTTTCTCGGCCATTATGTTCGTTACACAGCTAATGACTCATCTTACAGATCGCCCCGCCTCCGACGGACCGAGCCATCAGGAGAGACGCAGCCCATGATCTCAAGAGCGGCCGCACCCATCTCTTCCCCTTTTCTCTTAGATATCCCTTTTATCTCTTTAATTATATAAACTTTACATCTCTAGCCGGGTCTTTGAGAGGGCGCGGTCAGCTTTAGTGGTAGCAGCAGTGGTTTCGTTCTCTCCGATCTCTGGGTCATTTCGGGTACCCCCCCCTTTTTTTGCCCCATTGTCCCTATTTGTGTGTGAGAGTGTGAGACAGTGCCCCCTTCCCCTTTTTGTTCCCCCCCCCCCCCCCCAGTTTTGAGTTTGTTTGGATCCTGTCCGGATTTTTTTATGGCCATTTTTTGGGGTAGTCTACCCCCAAGTCAGTATTCCATGGTTTACGACCCTTTCGAGAAGATTTCTCAGAAGCACCAAAGAAATAACCTTGAAAGGGAGGCATGAAATGCCAGACGCGTCAATCTCTCAAGAGCTAGCGAAAAGATCTCACAGTTTTCCTGGCCGTTTTTATAATTCACGGCCAGCGGTACCATAGAGTTTCAGTCCAGTCAATCAAGTCAGTCCAGTCAGTCCAGTCGCTCCAGTCAGTCCAGTCGCTTCAGTCAGCTCAGTCAGTCCAGTCGCAGTCATTTCCAGGGGGCCCCGCGCATTTAAGTGTTGTATTAGTATTTTGCCTAAGAAATGGGTTGTCAACCCACAAGCCAGTATTTCGTCTTAGTTAGAGCTAACAGAGGTACCTTTCCCCGTGCCAGAAGAACAGTAATTTAGCTTTGTAAAGACATTTGAAACAACGATAATTGGCCAGCGAGCTCATGAATTGTATTTCTACTCTGTATTTTGCAGCGACCGATTTCTGATCCGCAGACGGAAAGCGCCAGTTTAATGACTCATGTCGAAAAACATTAAGAGATGCGGGGGATAGGGATAGGAATTCACAGATAAAAGCTTTTAGCCAGTTAATCAGATAAAGATTTCCGCTCAGCGATCATTCGATGGGCGGATCATCGATCACCCCCGCATAGGGTAACTATAAGAGCCACTCCCTACAGCCTCCGACCGTTCCCCTGTCCTCTGCCTTCAGTCCTTCATCGCCAGTAGCCACCTTTTACCTTTTGCCTTCTTAGTAAGGCAGCTCACCTAGTGTCTCTAATCCAAAAGCAAGCTTTTGAAACCTCATGTCCACTCGCCTCGTTCCTTCAGCATTCCTTGCCCTTTTCGCGCTTATGTAGTCCCCTCTGGAAACCCCAAGTCCTGTCCTTCCGCGTTCAACCCTGTTTCCTTTAGCCATTCGATGCCTTAGTCTTGAATCCGAGTTTTGAAATACACTTTTTGCCTCTTCTCTTAAGAAATGAACCAGCCCACCTAGTTACTTGAAAGCCCTCATTTATGTGTTTCAGTCGTTTCTATTGCCTGCCCCCCTACTTTTAAGCCTTTCGTATTCTACTGTATTTAGCGCCTACCGCGCACTAAATATTTCCTTAATTATTTTTTTCGAACCTTTTAGATATCACGTATCTTTTGAACTAATCTGAGCCTAAATCTCCTAGTTTATGCTTAGTTTTGCTTTTAAATTTTGAGATCCCGATAGGAAGGTCCTTAAATCCAAATACTTGTTTGTGCACTTTAGGGTAAAGTTAACGAAGGTAGGGTTGACATGTTTAGAGGTAGAAATGGTGTAGAACCACATCTGAAGAGAAGAAACACATAGAAAACTGATTTACTTTCAACAACAGACGGAAATCGGAACAGAAGAAGCGATCGATTTGAATTAACAAAAACACTGGATATCACGAAAACAAATTAAACAAGAAGGCGGAAGGGCAAGAAATTGGGGTGTCGATGGAACGAGTGGGAAGAGGCCTAGTTGTTGTTGTGCATCGTCTTCTTGTGTCTGGAGAGATGCGTGCTGTAGGCGGTTCGGAAGTCGCACTTGTCGCAGGCATATTTCTTCTCCCCGGTGTGTACGGCAGCCATGTGCTCCTTGAGGCATACATTTCGGGAGAAGAAGTGACCGCAGATGTCGCATTTGAACGGACGTTCTCCAGTGTGAATCCTCTGGTGCTCCTTCAACTTGCCAGCACGAGAGAACCTTTTCTTGCATGTTGGGCAAGCGAAGGATTTCTCCTTCATGTGGACTTCGAAGTGGTGCTGACGGAGGTTCGAAGGAAACGGAAACGACTTCTGACACATTCTGCAGTTGAGAGGCTTCGGGTGTCCCTTCATGTGCTCCACCAAGTCCTCCAAAGAGTAGAACTTCTCAGAACAAGCGTCCACGGGACACTCCTTCTCAGAGGCAGGCTGATCCTGAAACACAATTCAGTATCTATTCCATACAAATGAGGTACCGAAGAATCATCTGCAGCCACGGTTCCATCCATCTCGACATCACTCTGCTCCTCTTCATCTCCGCTGCCAGTGACATCCATGAGAAGCGACGCCGACTCCTGAAAATGAAGGCTTCAACTTTTTCTAATTTCAACAAATCGATTTCTATTATGAGCAATAGTTATCGATTGACTATCATTTTAGAATATGCTAATCTACCTCGCATTCTTCCTCCGAATCGTCTCTTTCGTTCTCCTTCGATCGATTGAGGGTCAGACGGCCACTTCTCCTCCTCTGAGCCTTCTGAAGGTACCGATTTGGAGATTACTGTGGTAGAAACTGACCTTCACATCCACAACTGGCTCCTCCTCCACATCCTCGTCCATTCCTCCATCTCCCTGCATCACACCCTCCTCCTCCTAAAAACAACAATTTTTCCTCATTTTCCCCAATAAACTCACATTTCCTCCCATCGCCTGCCGCCCTCTCTTTACTCTGTGATTCTTCGGCTGATGACCATCCTTCCTCTTGGTCGCCTTCTGAAAAGCAATTCTCCCATAATTTGAATTTTAAGGTCTAAAGTACATAAAGGTACGGTAGTTACTCACCCTCTTCGCCACAGTTTCCGATTCCTCCGGAGGAATGTCCAATCCAAAATTGATGTCCCCGAAATCCTCCATCTCCACCTCGTCCACCTCCGTCTTCAGAACCAAGGCCAGCGCCTAAAATTGGAATTTAAAGGACTACAAACTGCCACAACCTCTTTCAGCGTCTTCTTTTCGGTCGCTTGGCCCTGGTTGATCCTCTTCTGCATGACATCTTCCTGGAAATGCCAATTAAATAATAATTAATCTAATTAGGTGTCTTGAAAATCCTTCGCTAATTAGGCAGAGTCAGACGCTTTGAACGGAAAACTCACAGTCATCGGAGGGCTGTGGTCTCGTGGCGAATCCGGGAAATGGTCGTAATCGCTGACTCCGTTGAAGATGTTGTCGGCGTGGCCAGAAGACTCCTGAAGCCATCAATTTCTGTAATTTTCTCCATTTACTGACCCTGTTGTTCGTATGAGGGGTGTCCCTTTCCTCTCCTTCTTCATTTCACTTCCTCCTCTTCCGGCAGAAGCAGAGACTCCTTCTGAAACCATTCGATTAAAGGTCTCAATCAATCACAAACCTCGTCCGCATTGGTCTCGAGGGAAGGCCAATCGTCGCCTGTCTCCTTCTTCACTTCGTTGCCAGCTACATTCCTAGCCGAGGGCGCCAATTCCCAAGGGTGGCCGTCAAAGTCCTCCGTTTCGTCGTCGAATCCACCGAAGTCGTTCACCTGGTGGCCTCCCTGTTCCTCTATGTCGTCTGGCTCCCTCTTCACCTTGTCCGCCATTTCTTCGTCCACTTGATCAATGTCTCCGTGGGAAGGTGTCATCTGATCGTCTTCCGCCTTAAAATTGTAGTTTAAAGGGCTTAAACAGCCAGAATCCACCTCCACGTGAGAATCCATGGACCAGCCGTCTTCCTCCTTCACGGCATCCGAGTGGATTCCAGTCTAAAACAAGCGGCTTTTCTCATAAAATCAGTGGTGATACCTGTGGGGAAGTGGCGCGAGGAGGGGCTGACTTCTGGGCGTCATCAGGAGAATGAGGGGCGGAGTGTCCTCCATCGACAAAGGTTGGTGTTCTTAAAGTAGGTTAGAAGAAACTTTGCATCTAAATACCTGTCTCTTCTCCTCCTTCAGAAGGCGGATTTCCTCCTGCGCCGCCCTGAGGTCCTTCTTCTGCTGTTCGATGAGGTCGTCGTTCTTCTCCAGCAGATCCTCCATTTCGTCCAGAAGACGATCCTTCTCCGCCAATTTCTCCTCCAGCCTCTTCTTCTCCTGGCGAAGCTGGTCGGTGTAGGTGGACCGGACGGAGCGGACTGAAAAGAGGAAAGATAAGGATTCTCTCTCTCTCTCTCTCTCTCTCTATCAACATTACTCTCTCGCCTTTTTAATGTCACACTCTCTTAATCTCTAACGCTCTCTCAAAACCGTTATCTGCCTCTCTCGGTCTCTTCATTCAAAGCGCTCTCTCTATCCTTGCGTCGCTGTCTGCACCCTCTACTTTCAAAGCCCTCTATTGACGCTCTGCTCTGCGTCCTTCACCCACTCTCGTCGTCTGCACCCTCCCTTGCTATATAAATTCAACCCTTACGTTTCTTCTTACACTCCTCCTCCTCCTTCTCCATGTCCTTCCCCTTCTCCACGTCCTTCGCGGGCGCCACGGCCTCCTTCTGCTGTCCCATCTCCTCCCTGAAACTATAATTCTTCCCATTTTTTTTATTAATCTACCTCGATCCCTCAGGCTCCCTCAGACGGCTCGTACTTCCTCCTCCATCCGCCACCTGAAACATTATTTTCAAAGAGAAATGAACGAAACTACCTTGCGGGGATGTCCCTCCATCGAATCCATTCCTTAGATTTCCGTCGGTTATCTAAAATGAGATGATTTTACAACAAAATGTGGCGAAACTATTGGAGGAGACAGACTACTGCGCGTTGAAACATCGCCAACAACGATAATTATTTTAAAAGACACTAACATCCTTGGGAAAACTGCGTTAAAAAGAGGAAAATATGATCCTTTAAAATTAAGCGAACATTAAATTAAAGAACTGAACACAAGAAGTAGAAAAGTGGGGAAACCACATATAATTTCAGAAATATAACATTGGATATTGCTTTATAAACAAGGAAAACAACAAAGAAACAATTTAGAGGCCAGGGAACGGGACAAGGTGACAAAAGACAATCGATGGATTCACCGGGTGCAGATCTTCTTGTGCTTAACCAAGTCCGACGGGTACGCCGTCTTGTATCCACAGTTCTTGCAGGAGAAGGGCTTCTCCCCACTGTGAGTGCGCTCGTGGATCTTCAAGTTGGAGCTCTGCGTTGCCTTGTAATCGCAGAATCTACATCCGAAAGGCCGTTCGCCCGTGTGCGTCCTCTTATGGGCTTCCAGGCTTTCTGAGTCTCTTCACCTTAGAAATCACATGAAATTACCTCTTCCTGGTTCTCCTCGTCCCCTTCACCCGTGTCCTCCTTCTCCTCATCCGCCGGCTCACTCTCCTTCGCGAGGCACTTGGACTTGGCCACTCGACTGCTCCTTCTTTCGGTGGTCTTCTGAAGCAAAAACTTTAGTTTCTTCTACCCGTACCACATCGGATACAAGGATCCTACTGAGTGTCCAAAGTTTCCCTACCTCCTCCCTCCACTCGTCTTCTCCATCGCTGTCCGTAGTCTCCTCCTCACTCTCATCCGATGTTTCCTCCTTTTCTTTCATCTCAGCGTAGCTGACCTTCTTGGAGACACGGGTGCTCTTTCGGCGAGGCTCCTGCAATCAAAATAATCCAATTGTCCATGTTTAGAAGGCAGACAGAGGGAGAGAAAGAGACAATTCTCACCTCCTGTCCTTCCCTCTTCTTCTTTTCCTTCTTGAGCGCTTTGCGTGGAGTGAACACTTCGGTGGAATCATCGTCTTCTTCTTCATTAAATCTCCTCTTCTTTGCAGGCTGAAAATGGGAAATAAAGTGGTCGCTTTCAGGAATAAACACGTCGTTTTCTGAAGAAAAAAAACTCACGGATTCGGTAATCGAGGGGCTGTAACGGAGAGAACCCGGAAATCCGTCATTTCCTCCGTCGAAGATGTAGGGGTGCTCGTGGAAATTGTCGACGGGGCACTCTCCCTCGTTGTTGTCTTCATTCTGAATTTTATATTGTAAAACAGGATATAAATGTTCCAACCACAGAGGTATCCTCTTCCTTCTCCTTGTCTTCATCGACCGACGAATCGGTAGAAGTGCTCCTTTGAATCTGGCGGGAGCCCTGAAACTTGCCCATTAGAATCGATTATTTCGACTCCTACGGGTAACAATCGATTATCGATTGGTTCTAACACCCTTACAAATGAGAAAAAAGTAAAACTACTTCGTCCTGATCGTCCCTTTCCTCATTCACGCAATGGGAATCGGCCAATCGACTGCCCCTTCTCTCGATGGACTTCTGAAGCAAAAACTTTGATTTCTTCTACCCGTACCAAATCGGGCACAAGGATTCTATACTAACCTCCTTCTTCTGTTTCTCCTCTTCCTCCGCCTTTCGCATCCTCTTGACGAAGTGGTCGATGAGCAACTGGCCGCTCCTCTTCTTCAGAGGCTTCTAAAATAAAATAATTCTACCGTAATCTACCATTTGAAGGCTTAAGAGTGGGAAATACTACTGTAGCCTACCTCCTCAGCCGAGAGATCCGGTTCATTGTTGAAACCTCCAAAGTCCCCCATTTCGTCATCGATTCCGCGGAAGTCGTCTCCCTGCTCCTAAAACCTTCATTTTCCTCCAGTTTAGATAAAATCCAATAAATATGAAACTAAACTAACGTCGTTCTGTCGAATGGCGGTCTCTCCCTCGGACACAGCCTCCTTCTTCACCTCCACAGCCTCGGTCTCCTCAAACAGAAGTTTAAAGGTCTAAAACTTCCTCTTACCATTTCCTCGTCGTTATGATGTTGATCTACAGCCGATCGCGTCAATTCCCAATCGTGGCCATTGAACTCCTCCTCCTCGTCGTCGAACCCTCCAAAGTCGTTGACCATGTGGTCTCCCTGTTCCTGAAATATTCATTTTCATCCAATTAATATTAAATCCAATTAAAACCAATCTAACTAACCTCCTTCTGTCGATCGCCCATTCCCTCAGACATCTCTTTCTTCACGTCGTCCTTTACCTCCAGAGCCTCGCTTTCGTTAAACCTAAAGTTTAAAGGTCTAAAACTTCCTTAAACCTCGTCCACGTGATTCTGCACTGAGTTCGACTCCTCCACTTCTTCCTTGAACACGATGTCGTCAATGGGGAGAGGGAGGGGATCCGCCACGGCGTCTCCGTCGTTGACCTCAGTCCGATCGGCCTAAATTTATTGATTTTAAAAGAAAAGGAAGTCGAGGTCAATCGTAATTACTTTAAAGAACGAGCCAGATGCTATTTTGCGCCTGCCAACTTGGATTGCTTTCAGCCACACGGCTGGCAGGAACAACCATCCAGAATACTTCTCTTTCTCAAAATCACGCATCTCACCTGAATACCCTCTTCGTTCGGCAGTTCCACCCATCCCTCCTCCATCTCTTCCAGCGCCTGAAATTTGGATTTTAAGGACTAAAAATGCCCAAACCTGTTTCAGCGTCTTCTTAACCTTCTTCGTCTGTCGTCGCTTCGGCACGAGATTCATCTAAAAGAAATAATTAAATAATTACCAAAAAAAAAAGAAAACCTGGCCTCCGGAAGCCCCGTCGGGCTGGGTGAGGCAGGACTTGGCAAACGGCTCCAAGGCCTTGAAGGTCTTGGCCACGTGGAAACGAAAGTTGGTCTTTTTCTAACAATATTGGTATTAAAATTAGAATAAAGAAGGGCTTACGACGCATTCCATGAGCCAGCGAGAGGCCCTCTTCGAAGGGAAATTCACCAGCATAAACGGCATTGTGAGATCTGGAAATGGCAAATGCTTGAAAGTTTAATAAACTCAATCGATGATACATTGCTTTACAGTAGATTTAAAACAACGTTAATAAATTGTGAATAAACAAATTTAATTATGCAATATTCAAATTACGCGTTTGCTGCACGGTTTTGAGTGTTGGATTAATCAACTGCTTTAGATCGTTGCGGGACCGATTATCTTTGAACCACTTTGAATTCAAAACTGGTTCTCGTCTTTTTCTTTGGCGTTCATTTTCCGTAGCTTATTTTCCATTTTATTAATTTGTTAAATGAAATAAATGATAATAAATAATATTTACATATTTAAATTGACTTATATTCAATTTGTTCTCACTTACAACCTTTATGGACTTCACGCCGCAAAAAACAGCGCAATTTGTTTATTTTCTAGTTACCTATCTGTTATCAGTTTAACTTCTTTCTTTTTCTTGTGATAGGTTCAAATCCTTTAATTGTTCTTGTTATACTCTATTTTCAGTGGTGAAAATGGGATTCAAAGCGGGCATGGTTGTCGGCCTCGGAGCGGCCGCCTTGGGATACTGCATCTACTTTGACTACAAGCGACGAACGGCCCCGGACTACAGCCAGAAAATCAGGTTTGTTCTTATTTGGGTTTGAAAATCATCAGGGATTTCCCTGCTTGGTCGGTGAAAATTGCATTTTCGGTCGCTGATGCAATCTGTGAGCAAATTATCAGCGCTCGATTCCAGCGGCTGTTATTTCATTAAAAATCGTGCGAAATCATTGTTTGTTCATAGATTTACTTTAATATTATGATAAATCGTTCATTTCAGGGAAGAGCGCCGTGCCAAGGAGAACGTCGGCGGAGGCGGAGGAATGCATGCCTTCTTCATGGAGGTTTGGTAGAGAGAAAGAAAAGAATAACTCTCCATTTCAGGAGATGCAACTGGGCGAGGAGCTCCTCAACAACAACAAAGTGAAAGAAGGCGCGAGACACGTGGCCAACGCCGTTGTGATGTGTGGCCAGCTGCTCCAGACCCTCCAGCAGACCCACGACCACTTTGAAGCTGTCGTGGGCGAGCTGCCGCTGGCTCGGGAGAGGATTCTGACCCAAGAGACCAATGGAGGAGACGTCAAGGAGAATGACGAAGCGCCGGTGAATTTTAAAAATAATATTTCAGATGAATACAATTTCCCTCTGTCGAATGAGGCAGACATGCCATCCTATCGATGACTTCGTTGAGAAACATCGTTTTCTACTCAGCCGAAGACGGTCGGAATCGCCTTGGAATTTAAAAATATGGAAGAAGAAATACACGGGAACTGGATATGCATATGAACTTAGAGGCCAGGGATTTTGCATCTACAAATATCCTTGGGGCTCTATTTATGGAAGAAATCGACTAATTTCCACTCTACCTGAAAAAATTCGTCTTGATGATCCCTTCAGTCAATTATCAGCTGTTTCGCTGAAAGCAGTGGAAGTGGTGGGTTCTCTCTCTCTCTCTTTCTCTCTCTCTCCCTCTCTCTCTCTCTCTCTCTTTCTCTCTCTCTCTCTCCTCTAACGTTTTTCCATTTCAGTTCGATTATGTCAAAGCTGACAATCATCCTGTTGAAATGCGATTGGCTAAATCCACCTTGGATTTACTTCAAAAGCTTTGCCCTGATGTCGAATGGCTTTCAGTCAGGTGCAAATTCACGCCTGAGCTGTCAGCTGCCGTTCGATTCTCCAAGCTATCGATTGACTCCAACAATCTCACTCTCCCCGCTTTAAAATCAGCTGGCCTTCAGGTTTTAGACATTGGTTACAAAATAATATATATCTGTTTTAGAATTGTCGAGAATTAGGGTGGATGAATCGTTTTTTCCCGAACGTCAAAGAGTTTACCTCAATTTTTGATCACCTTGAAACTGTGACCCTCGAATGGTTCGGGACCAATGAGGAATATAAAGACATGTTTCTGACGGATCTGATGGAGGTGGGTTTTGAGAGAGAGAGAGAGAGAATGACTTATTTTCAGTACCTAAAGAACGAAGCAAGGACCCTAAGGAGAATTCGAATTTTCCGCTGGTACAACATAAACCTTCATTTAAAAGGCTGATCTCTTATGTCTTCGTTTGGCTGGTGTAACGTATACAAGGCAAACATCAAAGGAGGCGTGGCCTACTTTAGGTCCTCAATCTATACGGCTGGAGTGAGCGGTTCTAAACAAGTGTAAACATTAAAATATTTAAGAACATGTTAGAAATTCGGCTTTTTGACAAAGAATCCCGAATGTCTCTTTTGGAGACGGTTCTTCAAAGCGAACCTGGTCTCAAGGATCCTGCGATTATCAACCCTTTCATGGAGGCGGCTGATGAAACCAAGGCTTTGGAAACTCTGCGAAACCATAGACGCGTTCGTGGTTACTAGGGAAAGATAGAAATCCCTTTGGTTTAAAGTGTAATAAACGGGTTTTTATTTGTCTGGCTTTCTCTTCAACAAAAAGCGGACCAGGCGGCCTAGGTTTCCGAAAAGCTGTCGAGACATCATTTTTGTGAATTTTTGTGATTTCATCATTTTTGTGAAACCTCAGGTTGCCAAAAAGTGGTCCATCAGGCCTGAGTTCACAAAAAACAACGCGATCGCTCTGGGTCTCTAACTTTAATGTCCGCATCTCTAGATTTCTTGTCAAGTTGCATCTATCGCCAAAATCGATTTCTAACCTATGTGGAAGATGGAGAACAAATGACAGCAAGCCAGATTCAAAAAGTTTTCCAAACAAGCACAACAAAGTACATGTTCATCACAAAGCCAGTGTACACAGAGGGAACAGATACGTTCATTTCGTTTCCGGTTCATAGGCTCTATTCCTTCTTGTCCTCTTCTCCCTCGGCAGGGGCTACTTGCTTGGAAGGCGGCGCAGCTCCAGACTTCGGGGCAGCCTCCTTCTTCTTTCCACCACAGTTGGCGGAGGAGGCGAAGAGGACGGCCGGCAGAAGGAAGGACAGGGAGAACATCAGGGGAGACTGACTTCGGCTGGCGGTGAGATGAGAATGAGCAGGGAGAGGATTACGCTAATCTAAACTTCTGGAATCTTCCTCCAGCTAGGCTAATGAGGCAACCGTGCGTTACGTGACCTGCGTCTCTCCCTCTCTTCCAATTATCCTAGGGCCTTTCCCCTCAAAAGGGCTGCTGCTGCGGTGTTCCCTCATTGCTCGCATCGCCATGGCCCAGTCCATCCCTCCCGGAGACATCGCCACCCAGCCGGGCACCAAGATCGTCTTCAACGCGCCCTACGACGACAAGCACACCTACCACATCAAGATCATCAACTCGTCGGCCCGTCGCATCGGCTGGGCCATCAAGACGACCAACATGAAGCGTCTGGGAGTTGGCCCCGGCTGCGGAGTGCTGGACCCCAAGGAGGCCATCCTCATGGCTGTCTCCTGCGATGCCTTCGCCTTCGGCCAGGAGGACACCAACAACGACCGCATCACCGTCGAGTGGACCAACACTCCTGATGGAGCTGCCAAGCAGTTCAGGAGGGAGTGGTTCCAGGGAGACGGCATGGTCCGCAGGAAGAACCTCCCCATCGAGTACAACCCCTAGGGAACACAACAGTGAAGATAATGCCGTAGAATTTGTTGTTTTATCAGTTGCTTGGTTGTGTTTTTGTCTCTTTATTCTTAAACTAAAGCCTTAGAAACATCTCTTCTGTTATTCTAAGTTTATAAGAATGTCGCAGACCTTGGTAACTATCTGGCAGCATGATAGTCCACTGTTTCTCTGATTGAATGTTTGTCGGTCTGACTATTTTGTCTCCATGTCCTTCTTTGTCTCAACCTAAGAGTGTCTGATTTCCCTGTCCGTTCTCTCTACCCTCTATTTGACTCGATAGATGGTAAAGACATACATAGGATTTGACTATTGTGGCATGACCAATTGCTTGTCTCTAATATCACTCTATCCTCAAATAATCTCAAACTCCCGTCGATGGCAACTATACCCAATAAATGAAGAATTTCACATGGACCGATTGTGTATTTCTGTGCTTCTCCTGTAAAAGCATAGAACCATTAGCCGTTCCCATGCTGAGTCACTTGTTACAACGGCGTCCGAAGACCGTGCCCCCGCGTCGTGTCAGTGTTCGCGGCTTCCGAGGAATCGCATCAATCAATCATTCCCCCTTACTCTATCCCTTCTCTCTCTCTCTCTCTCTCTCTCTCTCTCTCCTCTCTTTCTCTCTCCTCTCTCTCTCTCTCTCTCTCTCTCTCCTCTCTTTCTCTCTCTCCTCTCTCTCTCTCTCTCTCTCTCTCTCTTCTCCTCTCTCTCTCTTCTCCTCTCTTCCTGTCTGTATTTCTCTATCTCTCTCAGTCGCTCTCGCCCTTTTCTCTCCATCTATATCCTGTGACTGCCGTGTGTTCCAAGAGTTGTACAGAAAAGTACATTCGGGGGCACTTTTCTCTTTTGACTCATCCAGTTTGGAAGCCCACAGCACGGCCTATTTTTCTTCTGCAACGTCAACTCCTCATTAACTTTTCCTCTTTCCCAGCTATTTGCTATCGTTTACTTGTCTATTTCTTTGTGATATAGACACTCTTAATGCTAGTGTTTAAGTTTGGGCATAATTTCCGGACCTTTCTTAATAGAGTTGTTTACTTATTTTTGGAACTTAAATTTTCAAATGAACCGAATGAGGTAAGGTAAAAAAAGGGATCGAGGTATACCCTTTCTTCAGTATAAACGAAAGAGAATCGTGTGATCGGGGCTTCCGCGGCGTGCGTCAATAGCCATTTCCCTTTCCCTTACTGGGTTCTGGACGTGGAGGAGCTTTCAGCCGTGGAGAAGGATCCGGAGGTAATCGCGGAGGACCTGGGCGTGACCATGGAGGAGCTTGCGATGGAGGAGCGTGGATACTAGGGAGACAGCTTTCCCGGAAAGGAGATAATGATCGCAGGTAACGTAGTCCAAACGGATAAGAAATTTCTTTTATGGCGAGGAACTCGTCCAAATTTGCTCTGCATTTATGACCACAGCGTCGCTCCGTTAACTAACTAATACAAAACCGATTTATTGGAGAACAACAACGGAGTCATCCAACGTTCATGTTCCATAAAAACTTTAAGGGGCGTAGACAAATCCTGGTTCCTGGAAAAATTCTAATTTGTGATAAAAATTATGATGTCGATGTTAGAATTTCTGGCGAGAGGTATACTTTAACTAATATCCTTTTCACAGAACCGATCGCGGTGGAGATCCACGGCGCCCCGCACACAAGCACAAGATCTCTCGAGGACGCCTTTAACCTTTGCCTGTATACCGGTTCTTAAGTGACCGTTAGGGTGCAACACATAACATCTTATGTTTTAAGATCTCGGTGTTGTAAGACCGCTCCCTATCCCGTCAGTCCCCTTAGATCCTACCCGATCGTTCGTCTTCTCTCCTATTGTAAATAGCCTGTTAATAAATCTATATTCAAACACGACTGTTGCAACTGGACAAATCACCCCTGGACGGAGGTTTCTTAAGAGACACAAGCAGAAGCTCTCTTCCCCTAGGACCGATCTCGAGGACGCTTTCAACCCTTTTAGCCTATTTCTCTTAATCGTTATAATAAACCTCGATTACTCGGTCTTGGCACTTGCTATTAAGGAGTTCCCATTTTAGGGACTTCAACTAAAGTTTCAGTCGACCACTTTTTGTGTTGAACTAATGAAATCAACAAAAAGGAAGCCGTCAATTGCGACGGCTTGCAGTTGACTGCAACACCCTACGCATAAGAAGAGCGCCGCAGCCGCACTTTTGGAAAAGCGGGCCCGAGGTTTTCTGAAAATCGAATTTTAAATTTAACTCATTCAAAACTTAATATTTTTCTGTTATTTTTGTTGTAAACAATAGTTCTAAACATGCAAAAGATACCGTGTAAAGGAAGATTCGAACCTATATAACATTTGGTAAATTTCCATGGCCGAGTGGCTAAGAGGTCGGACTGGTAATCCAAAACTACCCCAGTTCGATCCCCGCTCGACAAAACTTTTTTGCGTCAAATGTTTTCATGAATAGTTATACTAGAAACACTTATTTGCCCCCATACTAATCAAATACTAGTTTTCTAACTTTTGAAAAAAAAGAGTCGTGGATTCGAGGAGTCATCGTCAAAGTTCAGGACTTTCCCAGTTTCACAACTTTTTTTTCTTCCATTTTTTTCATAGTTTGTCGTTATCTTTGTTTCAAATGGGCACAATTGGAACTTTATCTCAACAGACAACATTCAACAAACGGACACCAACAACAACAGGCGATGGAGCCTAGAGAACAGCGGCGGCCAGTCTCCTCTTCTTCTTCATGTCCCTGTAGGCTTCGATCACACTCTGTCGCTCAATCTCCGTGGCCGATCGTTTCTTGTCGTCGCGTTCCAGATACGTCGCTCTGTCCTCCGAAGACTTTTTCAGCAGAGAGTGCAGCAACAGGTTCTTACCACCGGCCTGAAAATTTGCATTTAGAGGAAGCAAGTAAGGGAATGGGACCTTAGCATTTAGGGAATCCAGCTTGTCCTTGTACTTTCCGCCGAACTGCGGAGGAGCGTCGTACCTCTCGCCAAAGCCCACGATTTCTGAAAAAAGGATACTGTAGGTTTCAGATGCTAATTTAAAGGACTGCAAAAAGCGGCCTGAGGTAACCAGAAAAAGCAGAAAGCGGCCTGAGGTCACCAGAAAAAGCGGAAAGCGGCCTGAGGTCTCCAGAAAAAAAGGGAAAGCGGCCTGAGGTTGCCGGAAAAAGCGGAAAGCAGCCTGAGGTCACCAGAAAAAGCAGAAAGCGGCCTGAGGTCACTAGAAAAAGCGGAAAGCGGCCTGATGTCAGCAGAAAAAGCGAAAAGCTGCCTGAGGTTGCCGGAAAAAAGCGGAAAGCGGCCTGAGGTCACCAGAAAAGCGGCATGAGGTCGCAGAAAAAGCAGAAAGCGGCCTGAGGTCACCAGAAAAAGCGGAAAGCGGCCTGAGGTCCCTTTAAAGCTCCATTCCCACCTCTCCTATTGATGAGGGCCTCGTTGACGGGCGGCTTCTTGCTCACTCCGAAGACCATCCTGGGCGCCGCCTTCTTCTTCGGCTTCTCCTCCCTCACCTCCTCTCCTCCCTCTCCTTCTTGTTCATCCTCTTCCTCCTCATCCGTCTCCTCTCCCCTCCTTCTCTTCCTATTCTCCTCCTTCCTCTTCACCCTCGCCTCCTCCTTCTCCTCGGTGGCTTTGGCCACGGCCGCCCTCTCCTTCCTCGCCTTCTCGATCGCCTTCTCAATCTCCCGCTTCTTCTGCTCCTTCGCCCTCTTCTCCTTCTCCTCGATTCCCTTCATATCCGCGTCCAGGTCCTTCTGCTGACGACCGACCTTGCCCTGCTCCAACTAAAATACCGTATCTTTAGCGCTGGAGCACAAAAACCAACCAGAATTTTGTGTTCGTGGATGGCCATGTAGGTGCTTCGCTCGACGCGCTTGATGAACTGATCCATGCCTTCGAAACGCCTCTTCTGGATGCCCATTTTCTCGGCTTGCACTGAAATTACCCATTTTCTGGGGGAGAGAGTCAATTTACCCAAGATTTTGCTCTTCTTCTGGCTCCTCTTCTTGGGCATTGAACCGAAGGAGGAGGCAGAGGGGCCTTCCTTCAGAGACTCCTGGAGGTCTCGCTGCGTGCGGGTCATCACCTGCTCGCTCTCGGCCTTCTTCGGCTCCCAGTTCAGTTTTCTGAGAGGGAGGAGGTTAAAAAGGATGGCAAGGGGACTCTCTCTCTCTCTCTCTCAATATGCTTATCCTATTTCTATCCATCTTCACCGCCTGTCTGACACACCCCTTTCTTCTTTGCCTCCCTGTCTTTTCCAGTTAGAGGCCAAGCTCGCAGGGCATAGACGCAGAATTAAAGGTCGGAAATGCAGAATCCTAGGGTCAGAGACGCAGACGACAGGGTTAGAAAGGCAGAATGCATGGAGATACGCGGAATTTAAAGGGGAAGGACCTCGTAAAATTGATTTTTCAAAGTCTCTTTACAATTATTTCATCAAATAGATATCGTTTCCGCGATTCTGAAACATATCCCTTTTATATGCTGTTGACTGCAAAAGGGGCGCGTTTACACGGCCGCTTTACTCGTTTGCCGCACGTAAACACAGCTAGTGTGTTCGAGAGAGTATGGGAAATGGGGAGACGCAGAGTTGGCGGCAATTCAAATGACCATTTCCCCAATATTTCAACCGCTCCTAAAACGGTTAATTTTGATCCAAAATAGGTAAAAGATGCATTTTTTGAAATCCAGGGAATGAGGTCCAGACTTTTATCACAAAATATTTTTGCGCGGTCCTTCGCTTTTAAGGTCAGAGACATAGATAACAGAGTTAGAGACGCAGAATCCCAGGGTCAGGGACGCATAGGTCGGAGTCATACACGATATGGTTAGATCGTAGAAACAGAGGTCAGAGACGCAGATGCCCAAGATCAGACACAGAATTCGAAGTCGGAGACCTAGAGGCCATTGTCAGAAACCCATATGCAAATGTTGGAAGCGCAGATTACAGAATTAGAGACGCAGGTGCACACCAGGGTCAGGGACGCAGAGGCAAGAAACGCAGGTTCCATGGTCCCATAGTCTCCAGTTCCTCTCTCTCGCTCTAATTCTCAAACTCTTTCGAACTGCTAAATTGTCAAAAAGCAGGTCAAGCGGCTTTTGGTTACCAAAAGCGGTTTTTGCTTGTCAAAAAGTGCGGCCAATGAGTGCCAAAAGCGGCTTTCAATTGCCAGAAAGTAGATCAAGCGGCCGTTGGTTACCAAAAAGCCCAAGTCGGAGACACAGATGCCACGGTGAGGCGAAAATACCCAGGGTCAGAAATATCTAGCACCTCCTTCTCTCTCTCTCTGGTTCCAACTCACTTCTTGGCCTCGGCTCTGACAGCAGCTCCCTTCCTGTTGAAGGGATCCACCGACTTCAGCTTCTTCCTGTTCTTCGAAGGAATCTTCTTATGACGCATCTGAATCCACGTTAGATTAAACAACAATACAATAAGGATAAGGAATGGCTATCGTGATGACAACGATAAGGGTAATTAGAATACAACAAAGCTATATAAAGAAATCTTTATTGAGTGGGGGTGGCGGACATTGGGAGGAAGCCAGAGCAGTTGTCGGCCCCGCAGAGGCATTTCTTCTGTCCTTGGATGGCCGAGGGACCGTAGTGGTAGGAGAGCTCCTCTCCGGGGAGAATGTCTCTGGAAGAGAGGGTTAGGGAGGGGGAGAGAAACAGAGAGAGAGAGAGAGAGAGAGAAAGAGAGGGTTAGAGAGAGAGAGAGAGAGAGAGAGAGAGAGAGAGAGAGACCAACCTGATGGCGAAGAATCCCACGCGAGGCACTGGGCAGCCGACGCGGATGGCGTTCGGGTGGAGGTTCGGGCTACAGCTGTGGTTGATAAAACGGGCCATATTGCCCTTCAGATGAGGGTCCACGAAGGTTGAGGTGACTTGGCCTGAAAGAGAGGAATTAGGGAGAGAGAAGAAAGAGAGGAGAGAGAGGAAATACCTCCGGCCTCCTCCTTGAGAGTGAAGATGTAGTTGTGCTCACGGGGCTCGGAACACCGGCGTTCCACCTCCTCCGCCCCGATGATTTCGCCCGCGTACTCGCAGACGAAGGCTCCACGGGGGATCGACTCCTCTGCGCGGACTCCCATCCCTTTGCCGTCGGGAGAGGGGAAGACCTGGAAGGACTTTGTTTCTCTGTCGCTCTCTCGTCTCTTTCCAACTTTTTTCGTCTCTTTTTCAATCTCTTTAGGTTTTGATCATCGACAGAAAGTGAAAATGGGAGAAATTACGCTAATCTAGCCTTCTGGAACCTTCTCTCAGATAGGCTAATTAGGCAACCGTGCGTTGCGTGACCTGCGTCTCTCCATTTCCCACTCTCTCCCTCAATTATCCTAGGGCCTTTCCCCTCAAAAGGGCTGCTGCTGCGGTGTTCCCTCATTGATCGCATCGCCATGGCCCAGTCCATCCCTCCCGGAGACATCGCCACCCAGCCGGGCACCAAGATCGTCTTCAACGCGCCCTACGACGACAAGCACACCTACCACATCAAGATCATCAACTCGTCGGCCCGTCGCATCGGCCGGGCCATCAAGACGACCAACATGAAGCGTCTGGGAGTGGACCCCGGCTGCGGAGTGCTGGACCCCAAGGAGGCCATCCTCATGGCTGTCTCCTGCGATGCCTTCGCCTTCGGCCAGGAGGACACCAACAACGACCGCATCACCGTCGAGTGGACCAACGCTCCTGATGGAGCTGCCAAGCAGTTCAGGAGGGAGTGGTTCCAGGGAGACGGCATGGTCCGCAGGAAGAACCTCCCCATCGAGTACAACCCCTAGGGGACACAGCAATGAAACTGTGCCACCATTCGTGTTGTTCTTTCTGTTTGCCCGTTCATTGGATGTTTTCCTTTGTTGTATTTGCCTTTTTCTTTTGCTGTAAAGGCATCTCTAGATTGAAGGAATAACTGTATTTCTCTCTCTTTCTTTCTAGTAATTCCCACCTTCAATTTCCACGTAATCCCTCTCTGGAGCAGTCGATTCCCACACTTCTCAGCCGAGCACTCGCACTCCGAGTGGCATTCCAGCACCGGCGCTCCGCTCTCCTTCGCCACCAGCCTCCCCTCCGCCGAATAGTTGTCCTAAACACTCAGTTTTCACTTCAGGCCAAAGGAACACTAGCGTTCCGGCTTCGAGTCAAAAACTATGATAATCGCGTTTAATTCATATTTTCTCGTTGTAGAGAAAGATGCCATTTTTTGTTGTTGAATATTTTATTCGTTTCCATAATCAAAGTCACGAGAATTTTTCAGTTTTCTATAGTGAGAGGACTGATCGTGAGAATAACTTCTTTCTGCAAAAAAGCGGGGGTGTCTCCTTTCGGAAAAAAGCGGTCTTAGCCTGCCAATTTCCTTTGAAAAGCGGCCTGAGATTGCCAATTTACTGCAAAAACCGGTCTGTAGCGGCCACTCTTCAATGAAAGGCAGGCTGAGAATATTTGGTTTTCTTCTTCATTTCCAACGTAAAATATCGATCGAAACATAAATAATTTCCTTTTAACATGTTAAAATTAAATATTTACGTGACATTTTCGGCTGAAAGCAAACGTTAGCTAACTTTGCGCCAGAACAGTTCTCTCGGAGAATCAAACTTTTACATTGAATAAATCTTTTTTAAAAATTGTATTTTAGTTAATTTTTTAAAAATGCAATTAAAATAATTACCTCTGCCCCCAGAAGACAGGCACATCCCTGGCTGGCGGAGCATGGCCCCGCACATTCGCATCCTTCGAGTGTCTCCTCCCAGGAGACACTGCAGCCAGGGCCTCTGACACTCCGTGACACGTACTGGAAGTCCATCTATTTGCAATTTACACAAAAAAACAACAATATTTCAATAAAAATTGGCTGAAAACCACTGTGAACACAAAGAAAACAATGGAAATGACCAATTTATCGACATATAATGCTTGCATTCACAGAAATACAGTGTAATTAAAGGGGAAATGCACTATTTACAAGTGAATCGTGGGGTTTCAGAAACGCGGGGTTCTCAGAGACTCGTGGAGGAGATAAAGCGGATGTAGGTGAAGGGGACGATCCCCGCCTTTTCGTTGAACTCGGCCTCGTACTGCCCGTTCTCCAGCTTCTTCGTCACGTTGATCACCTGTCCTTTCTGGAAAAGAGGGGGGTTAGACGCCGAAAATGAGACGGAAAAGGAAATATTTCTGACCAAGTACTAAATTTTGCCCTTTTTTTAAATTTAATTTAAGGCAGAAAACTGTGAGTAACAACCCGTATGTGAGGCGAAATGGAAAAGAGGGGGTTTAGACGCCGAAAATGAGACGGAAAGGGAAATATTTCTTGGTCCTAGTGGTTTAAAAGGGTTGCGGTTTTAAAGGACTGCCACAAGAACCACGTTATGTTAGTTTCAAATGAGGACTTTATACAAGTGTATAGTTTAGTGAAAGTGAACAAAAAAAATTATAGTCATAGATTGGATTTCACTCGAAAGACTTCAATTAGCCTCAAAAGGTTAAATTTACACATAATAAGGCAAATTAAACTTTCATTCGATGGCCACGGTCCGAGTTTAATTTTGTTTTACCTTTGAACATACCAGAAATACGTTATAACTTTAAATTTTTTAATATATAATCCCAAATAGAAAAGTTCATATCGGTTCCGTAGTCGGTTAAACACAATTGAATGTCCAAATTTCGCGACAGAGGCCACGACTTTTGCCGTTTTTCATTAAATATAATGTAAATCAGAAACAAATGGGAAATAAAACGTATGCCAAGTCACATCCGTCTCACAATCTTGCCAGCTGTGTGGTTAAAACGACTTATTATATTTTAAAAAAATGAATCGGTAACAATGGTAGCGACTCTCACATGTTCTTTGTTGTTTGGCTGGTGGCGAAAAAAATGCCCATTTTGAAGACATTCGTGAAATTTAGTGTTTTAATTCCATACAATAAATTGGCCTCCACCTGGGAGGCCGCAGGGCCGAAATTTTTGGGGTAAGGTAGGTACCTATGGATTTTGGGAGGGTCCGCAAAGGTTTTGGACAAAAAGTTCCATTTTGGGGAGAGTCCGCGGAAAATTTTCGGGGTTGTGGGGGTCCGCAGACCCCACCAGGACCCCCCAATTTAGTGTATGTTTAATTCCATCAGTTTAATCGTACCTTGGGATTTCTGACCCAAACCATCTGCCAAACAGATCGAACCATCTGAAATAATTAAAAAAAGAAACCAACCCTTAATTTCAACTGGGTGGTGTCGTAAGCATTGGGCTGCCTGTCGAGGATGACCTTCGCAGGGGCGGGCAGGGTCGGCTAAAAACAAAGAATACAATGGCACTGACACGAAACCCCACCTCATAGCGGACTTCCGGTCCCTCGCTGCTTCCGCTGAGGCCGCTGAATCGGTCCTCTCCGGTGCCGCTCTCGTAGGACGACTGGCTTCGGCCCTTCAGCTGACGGTCGTGCTCGTCCAGCTGAAAATGGGTCTTCCTTGAGATTCTCAAGCTCAGAAGGCGCTGCGCTTACACCAGAAAACAGGAAATATTGAAAATAATCATTTAAATTAGAATCTTACGGGAGTGACGTAGTTGGCGGGGATCTTTCCTGTGGCTCCGAGGGCATTCCTGGCCTGCCACCACTCGAAGGTGTCGTCTTTGCTGATGATCGTCAGGGTTTCGCCGGCGGCGAAGGAGAGGTCAGTGTCTTCGGCGCCGTCGAATGGGTACAGGGCCACTACCTGGAAATAGAGAGGGTTAGAGAGAGAGAGAGAGAGAGAGAGAGAGAGAGAGAGAGAGAGAGAGAGAGAGAGATATATAGAGAGAGAGAGAGAGAGAGATAGAGAGAGAGAGAGAGAGAGAGAGAGAGAGAGAGAGAGAGAGAGAGAGAGAGAGAGAGAGAGAGAGACCTTCTCTATCTCCACTTTGCTGTAGGGTTCGACGAGAGAGGTCTTGTCCAGGAGGTACATCTTGTAGTGGTTGAGCAGCTGTGGCATGTCGACGAACGAGTGGTCGGCTATCTGGAAAAGAACCATTTGGTAAAAGAAAAGTGTCCGATCGGAGAAGGAAAAACTCTCCCATGTGGTCATGATTAAGTGCCCGAGGCGAAGGAATAGTTCATTTTCCAGGGGTTATCAAATATGCACTCTTTAGCGTTTAGTTCTTTAACATTTAGAATATAGAAAAAATAGGTCGGAATAACTTGGACGTTTGACAAGTGCGGTTCGAAACTGCCACGGGAGGCGAGGCTTAAAATGCCACTAAACAGAACTTTTAGGGGTACAGTATGCGAATTAGGGGTGCTACAACTTGTCGGAAGCAAAAAGAGGCCGCTTCGGGCACAGATAGGCCGCATAAAAAACTACCGTTTCAGCGAGATTTTCTTTTCAAAAACTAACCCTGACAGCGCTGGAGCCGTCCTCGTTGTTCACCGGCTGGATGAGGTAGTGCCGCACGGAGGGTCCTTCATCGCTCTCCCTGCAATTATTGAATGAACTCACGAGGGACTTGCATAGTGTCAGACTCTGATTTTTCCGATTTTGAAAATGGGCCGATTAGGCTATGTTTTCATTTTGGGACGTTTTTTTTCATTTTGAGAGTTCCCATGCTGAAACTAAAATGCTAATTATCTCAAAAACGGAGGGACGGCGGCACTTTTTGTCAACAAACTTTAGGTAGCTTTTGGGGTCCCCCACATAGCCTAATCGGCCGATTTTCAAAATCGGAGGCTGACACTATGCAAGTCCCTCGTCAGTTTTATGGTAGCCAAATGGTTTTAAAAGGCATAAGATGTTAGTGACAACTCGTACCTGACACTGAGGGACCACTCGCCGGGGTGGGAGCTGTCGCGGATGACAAAAGTGCCCACTTGGACTCCGGCGGCTGAGAGGAGCCGCGACGCCTCGTCCCTCTCCATCCGGCCGAAGTAGAACGACTCCCACTGGTACGGGTCGAACCCCATCTCCCCTACTTCTCTGAAATGACGGATACAACAGAGAAACAACGGGATACAGTAACTATTTGAGGAGAAAATGGTTCGAAAAGGGCAAAATAAGAAAATATGGGATGAAATCCATGGAAATCAAACAAGAACGGGTGAAATCTCGTAATGAAAAATTACTTTTGTTATGTACAGCACGCCCTGGGAAAGGATATAAGATATACGGGTGAAAATGACAAAAAAAAAGTGATTTTGGGGTTGCTACATGCAAATGTGGAGGTGAATATGCATTGGAATCCTCTGAAAATGAGTAAAAATTCTATAAAATTGCGTTTTTGGCAGAGAAAGAAATAAATACAGTATAGATTTGAGATCAAATGAATCATTCAAGTTTCGACGCCAACAAAACGGATATTTTGGGGGTACTATGCAAATGAGGGTGACAAATTCACCTAAGAATTTGGGGTGCGATATGCAAAGCTGCTAATTAAAAACTAGACAGAATTGAGTCAAACCGTGTTCCCAGCCTGAGATAAAATGGGTAGTTTTGGGTTGGAACCCTTCGAAAATGGGTAAAAATCCCTCTAAAATGACAATTGCAGCAGAGAAAATAAGGAATATAGTAACGACAATAGGAAAAAAGGGTTGAAACCCATGATAAATCGAGAGAGAAACGTGGTGAATAGAACTTTATTGCAAAAACAAGGTGAAGATAACCAAGTGAGATCGAGAAGATCTTGGAAAGCTTTCTGAGGATTAGCGACCTGAACTATACTGTGTACAAAAAGGGGGCTATGTTCACCGGGGTGTAAAAACGGGCTGAGAATAGGAGAAAGTGCCTAGAGCACTGGGGAATCTATCACATTAAGAGGGAGGTGGATCAAAAATAGGAGAGAGATCACAGATTGGGATCGGGGTTGATGTAGAACAGGTCGATGAGATCACCGGCCGTCTCGCTGTTGGCTATGATGGCGTCCTGGATCTCGGGAAGGCGGACGGCTTGGCGGAGAGCTGCAAAGGCCTGGAAAGAGAGGGTTAGAGAGAGAGAGAGAGAGAGAGAGGGAGGGAAAGAAATAGAGAGAGAGAGAGAAAGAGAGAGAGAGAGAAAGAAATCACCTCGTCCAGGTCGACAGGGGGAAGAGGCGGAGGGGTGAGAAGAGCACACTCCCACTCGGGGTATTCCTCCTCCAACTTCGGAGGCTTCGCCGTATCCGAGATCTGCCACTGAGAGCCATTCAACTGCGTCGCCCACAACGTGTATTCTCCTGGCTTGGCTGAAAACGAAGGCTCTTTTTTGAAAAAGCCGCTTTTTTAGCAACTAAAGGCCCCTTGGCTCTATCCTGGATTAGCGGTCCTTAAAAATTATAACGGTCCAAACGATTATAGCGGTCCTAAAACCACATAGCGGTCCATAAAATATAATTAAAGCGGTCCTTAAATTATAGCGGCATTTTAAAAATAAATTTTTAAAAGTCCATAAAAAAGGCAAATTAAAAAAATAATGTTTGGTTTAATTTTCGACACTTTTCTTTCAAAATTTTTTTTGTTAATTAAATAAAAAAATCAAATTTTTTAAAGGCCAAAACATAATAAATATTTAATATAATAAAAATGATATACAATGGGAAACTTTTAATATTTAATTAGATAAATTTAAATAATTGTTTTTGTTAAAGTTTTTAAATTATTAAAATTATTTAAAAAGTTATTAAATTTTTTTTATTATTTTTTTGAAAGTTAAAGTGCCAAAATTAAAAAAAAAACCAACCAAAAACTTACGAACATGAAACATAATAAAAATGTTTATTTTTTTAATTTTCAAATTTTTTATGGACCGCTATAATATTTAAGGACCGTTATATTTTTTATTTAAGGATCGCTATGTGGTTTTAAGGACCGCTATAATCGTATGGACCGCTATAATTTTTACGGACCGCTAATCCAGGATAGAGCCGGCCCCTTGACCTGCTTTTTGGCGAGAATAGGGCACTTCATAAGTTAAGTGTGAATTTCGGAAATGAAGTTTCAGCATACCAGAGCAAACTGTTTGGCAACCAACGCCAGCTCGACATGCTTTTGGGAAACAAAAACCGCTTTTTGGCAACCAAGGCCGCTAGACCAATTTTTTGACAAAGAAAAGCCGCTTTTGGCAACCATAGGCCGCTTTCACCACTGCTTTCATGCGCGAACTTACAGATGACTCCTTGAGTGTCGAAGATCCTCTGGTTCAGCTCCTCGCAGAAGAGAGTCTTCTGGCCATCGACGACTTCTCCCACGTAGAAGCACGAAATCCTCTTCTAAAATTCAAATTTTCTTCATTGAAAACGGCCAAATCCCACCTGTATACTAGTGGAAGAGGAAGAAAAGACGGGGTTGCTGGGGGAGACCTCCCAGCGAACTTCCGCTCCGGGGGTGCGGATCACCCAGTGTTCGAAGAGACTGTGTCCATCTGGAAAGGGATTTGAATAGAGAGAGAGAGAGAGAGAGAGAGAGAGAAACAGAGAGAGAGAGAGACCCACAATTCGAATTCTTGAATCCTCGGACGTTCATTCCGAGGTCCCCGCACTCCAGCACCGGGAATCCCTCGTCATCCATCTCTTCTTTGAAAATGCAGGCCACTTTGATCTCCAGATCGCCGTTGTCCAGGAATCTCGTTTGGAATTTGGACTCGATTGGGAGGATTTCGTAGGGAGTGATGGAGTTTTCGGACAGCTTGAAGCTGACCATATTGCCGATCACGTATGGGTTCCTGAAAAATGGGATTTAGACATTTAGACCTTTAAACGACAGTAATCCCCATTTATAGATGAGAAACGGTGGCTGTAACCCGGGCCCTTTTCCCACACAAACATCAAAAGTTCGGATCCGCCCCGTACCCTTGATTCAAATCTGATAAAATAAAACGCACTCAGTCGGGTAGGGGTACTCCACCCTCTTCTCAGGGCAGTAGAGCACATTTCCGCTCTCCGTGAGATTGATGATTCCCGTCAGCGGCTTCGGCGGGAGAGGTGGAGGAGGGATGAGCGGCGGCGTCGGAGACTAATCGGAGAATTGAATAAGAGTGGAATTCGCACCCAGATTTGCATACATCATCGCTAAATCATGAATAAAAACACCCCTTTTGAACCCCATTTCAAGGTGCGAATTCTGGCAACCTCAGGTCGCTTTCCGATTTTTTGTGGCGGCCTCAGGCCGCCACAAAAAAGCCTCAGGCCGCTTCTGCTTTTTCTGACGACCTCAGGCCGCTTTTTTGTGGCAATCTCAGGCCGCTTTCCGCTTTTTTCCGTTGAACTTAGGCCGCTTTTCTGGCGAACTCAGGCCGCTTCCGCTTTTTTCTGGCAAGGGTCTCTCAATAATCTTAAAAACAAACGTTTCTCGGGGGGCGGGTTCTGTCCGACAGATGGCGCATGTGCAGAACTTGCAATCTGAGAGGTTCCGACTTGGGAACCTCGATGACCCATACCTCCAGGAGGCCCTGGAATGGGTAGGTAAAAAAATCAAAAAGTAGATCAAAAAGATCAAGAAAAGGAGGCTCACTCTGGTTTTGTTGCTTATTTTCCGGTTGGGGAAGTCGTAGAGGTCGTAGCACTTGCCGAGGTGGTCGCTCTTTCCGTAGTACAATCGGTGGCCCTTTTCGATGTCGAATTCGCCCTCGTTGTTGATCACGGTCTTCACCTGGAATTGAGAGATGAGAGAGAGTGAGAGAGAGAGAGTGAGAGAGAGAGAGAGAGAGAGAGAGAGAGAGAGAGAAACAAACCCTGAAGGCAGTGTTCGTCTTCCTCTCGAGCATCGTATTCCATTCCAACCAGTAATTGACGATGCAGTACTCGGTCACGACGCGATAGCCTCTCTCGTTTTTACCCTTCGCCCTGAAATCCACTTTTATGAAGAAGGAGTCAGGAAGAAAGAATAAGTCAGAATCTAGCTTACAGTCTGATGTGGACGAAGGAACCCAAGCGCATAGGGTTCCTGCCGCGATTATGCGCAGAAGCGCTGACTTCGAAGACTCCTTTCGGGTAGGCTCCAACGGCTCTGATGCCGTCGAAGCGGAAAACGACGCCCTCGTAGTAGTCCTGAAAAGGTTGGATTTACGTCTCTCTTTCTCTCTCTCCAAAAAGGTTACCTAAAAGCAGGTCAGGCGGCCTTTGGTTGCCAAAAAGCGACTCTAATTTTTTAAAAACAGGTACGCGCGCTATAATGCAGGGAGGAATTATTTTTGTCTTTCTTTTAATTCCCATGTATCGTACCGATTTCATCTGCTGTTTTATCCATTGTTCTTAGAAAAAAAGAGCTGGACGCCTAATGAAAATCTAAGAACAATGGACAAAACAGCATATTGCTTTTATTACAACGCTTTTGCGCGATTAGTCATCTCATACCCAATTCGCCTTTTGTGCTCCTCTTAAAAACCATGTCCCTCAGAATAGCCACACAGGTGGATCTACTTTTACTCGCTCTTCTTCGAAAGGTGAGCTCTATATGCGTATCTAGTACTATATTTTTAGATGAAACCTAGAACTCTCTGTCGGCTACGTCAAACCTGCAAGGGAATGGACGATTTTGTCGAAAAGTATCGATTCCAGATAAAAGCTCGTTTCGATTGCGAAAACTTTGTTCTTCAAATAAATCCAGCAAAGTACCAAACAGTAAGATCATTCAGATAATTGGGAAAGTCCCCCGCTCCTTTTTGTTTTTAGCCTGGGAAAATATTCTCAATCGTTCCCTACAAATTTCATCCGAGGGATATTACCTACATAGATTTCAACGATTTCAAGTTGTATGACAATTCCACTGCGATTGAAAGACCTTACGAGCAATTGTCGGCTTTCCGTTTCGATAAAATCATTCTGGTAAATCGAGAATTGAATTGTTATTCTTCATAATTAAGTCGAATAAAATCGCTTATCTATCAATGTCTTTTGGAGAAACCGTCGACGAAAGGAATTCAGCAAACTTTTTACAAGACATAATACCTACGCTGCGCCGTCTAAGACTGGAATGTGAAAGACTGGCCGTTCTGGTTCCTGAGCAACCATTCCCGGAATTCTACGACCTCGTCAAATGCTCTCGTTTGTCCAACATTGTAAAAAGAGACCAAGAAAGCGTCCAGTCTTACGAGGTAAATTTAGGCAGCTTTAGGTTCCTAACGCATTTTCAGCTAAATTTAGTGGAGCATTTCATTCGTTTCGGACATGTACCGACATCAATTGGCCCATTTATCCGCCATCTTCAAATTGCGTATGTGTCCATTAAGTATTCTAATGTCATCTTTTTGCTGAACGATTTCATGACGGTTGGTGGCTCTTTTACAGGCTCTATCCTGGATTAGCGGTCCTTAAAAATTACAGCGGTCCTTAAAAATTATAGCGGTCCTTAAAAAATTTAAAAAAAACTTCAAAATTAAAAAAAAATTTGTATTATATTTTATGTTTGCAATGTTTTCGTTGGTTTTCTTTTATATTTTCGACACTTTCAGTAGAAAACGAACGAAAACATTGCGAACATAAAATATAATAAAAATATTTTTTTAATTTTTTATGGACTGCTATAATTTTTAAGGACCGCTAATCCAGGATAGAGCCCTTTTACAAAAGCAGAACAAACTTCCAGGAAATCCGTCGAAGCCGCAGTGCTCGTGGAAACCTCAAGTTCGCCTGTTTCAATCCATCGATTGACCGTCAGAATTCTAATGTGTTCGATTACAACGCAGGTTACGAGGAGCTTTTTGTTGCAAAAGTCAGCCACCGCGGTTCTCTTCGCGTATGCCAATGAGATTAAAAGGAGATTTTTCGAAAGGCGGAGAAGAATTCTGGGCTGCTCCGGATGACAAAAGTGCGATCGCGACCATCTGCCCCAGTGATAATCTGCCAATATCTGCCTTTCTTTGATTATTTTTTAAAAAATGTTGAACCAAAACGTCATTAGTGAACGGACGACAAGTGGATCACATTTAGAGAAACGTGGCTGCGGAGCTTATGGAAATTTGCTTAATTCCCTTCTCTCTCTCACACACACACACACACACACAAACAAAGGCCATTTGACCAGTTTTTGGCGACCAAAGGCCGCTTTTTGATAACCTTAGTCCGCTTGGCCTTTTTTAAAGTATTAAAGCCGTTTTCTCTCTCTCTCTCTCTGTAACTCACCTTGTCATCTCTGGGCTTCGGTTCCTCAGGCGGTGCGGGAGGCGGCACCCAGGGCTGCAGAACAGAAATGAATGCAGAAAATCCAATCTAACAGAATCAGACGCCAGAATTCAGAAATACTGAATCAGAATACCACACAGAAATACACTCCATTGAGCAGTGAATAAGAGAAGAGTAGATTTCTTTAAAAACTTCAAATTCCTTAAAATAAAGAAAACTTCAAATTCCTTAAAAAGAAAGATAAGAAAAAGATAAAAAACGAACCGCTTCGGCAGCGAATTCATCCGGATCTATTCCGCTCTCCTTGGAGTGGATGTTGAAGAGACGCCAGTAGTTGTCACGGGGCACCCTGGAAATTAGGAAAATTATGAATTTTGATCACAAAAAAGCAGAAATTCACGGGCCAGCCCGCTTTTTGGTAGCCAAAGGCCGCTTTTTGGCAAGCAAAGGCCGCTTGACCTGCATTTTTTACAATAAAACTTTTTTAACGCAGAAAAACGGACCAATCGAGCTGAACGAGGAGGACTTGGTTGTGGAGCTGTTTGTAGGAGGGGTGGATCTGTTCGACGATTCCGACGAAGGGAGACCAGGCCGGGTGGGCTTGGCCCTTGGGACGGATCAACAGGGGCAGATCCTTCAGCTGAAAATAAACTCTCCAATTGGAATACAGGGAAACGAACGAAGATGTTGGGGTTCACGACATCGCCGCTGGTCTCGACGATCACTCCCTCCACCGTATGCTTCTTACTCGCCCTGAAGTCGAAGAAATCGCCGACTGAAATCAGAAATATCAATTTGACAGGTTAAAAAGATAAAATCCACCTGAATATTCACTAAAACACAAAAAATCGGCTGAAAATATAGATTTTTGTTTTACAAGTATTTTCTCCATTATTAGGTAGATTTTTTTCAATGACCAACTTTTACCTTCTTAAAAACAATTCAATTAGTCATTAAAATTAGCTACCAAAGAAAAAGAAAATTTTTTTCTTTTTTAGGCAGCTGCATTTTTGTTCCAACCAACCAATTTATAACGCCAAACCGGCCGATAAATTCAAATTCTGTACTATAATTCACCAAGCAAAAGGTCGATGGTTCGGTCCCCGCCGATGCACTATATTTTTATTGAATATTAAACGGCAAAATTAGCTCGACTTTACTTAATAATTTTTCTTTTTGAAAATCAAAATGTCATTAAAATTTGAATTGAAAAGTGACACGTTTAATAAAAAAAATAAATTAAAATAGGTGTATTTTCATGCATTTCACGAGGAAAATTCATAATTTGAAAATTATTTCTCCTCCAAAACTCAACCAGCCAATTAATTTGTCAAATAAAATTTTGCGACGGAATTTGCCAAAAGCAAAAGGTCGATGGTTCGGTCCCCGCGATGCACTATATTTTTATTGAATATTAACCAACAAAATTAGCTCGATTTTACTTAATAATTTGAAATTTGACAAACCGTTTTCCCTTGAATTTCAGAAAAATGGATTTCATTTTAAATTAGTGGGCGTGGCCTAATTAGTAACTTTTAAAGGAGGAAAATTGCAGTTTTACAGGTAAAATTACAGTACCTTTCATGTATTCATGTGTTTCGAGGTTCCTGAGACGGCCAGTTTTGAAGAGGTAAAACTGCTTCAGCCTGGCATTCTCCGGGCAGATTCGGACCAAAATGCCCACGTCGTGGTCCACCATGACTGTTTCTATATTCCTAAATACTTAAAGTTACAAAAAAACATGGGTTTAAAGGTAAAATTTGGTTGAAACCTTCATAAAAAAGGGAATAAGGAAGAATCCATTCGACAAGGATTTATCTTCATCAAACAAAACAATAAGGACAACATAACAATCACGAGGAAGGAGGACACGTCTAGTTGAGGGCGGAGAGGCGGTGTTTCAGCGTCTCCAGTTTGTAGATGTTCTGGCGCAGGGAGGCGTGGGCTCCGACGTCACTGGAATCCAACAGGAAGGCCGAAAGGAGGTTGTCGCAGGCGATCGAGAGCTGTCTCCTGGAAATAAGCGTTTAGGCAGGGACATCTCTCTCTCTCTCTCTCTCTAAGACAGTCTCTCTAACTTACAGGTTGGGAATCTTGTTGGGGTGGTTCAGCACGTGCTCCAGCGTGCAGATGCCAATATCCACCATGTACTTGGCTCCGTTTTCGTTGTTCGACAGGTAGGGATCTCCTTGCCTGAAAGAAATCAATAAGAAAGATTACTGTAATTGATAGGTAATCAATTTTATTGTAATAATTTATTGAACTACGGTAGTTGAACTAGGAGGGTTACGGTAGTTACACCAAAACGGTTCAATGGATTACTGTAGCTCACTGATTATGGTGAATGGGCGGGAAAATCGGAAAGCGACCTGATGTCGCCAGAAAAAAAAAACGGAAAGCGGCCTGTGGTCACCAGAAAAAGCGGAAAGCGGCCTGTGGTCACCAGAAAAAGCGGAAAGCGGCCTGAGGTCGTCAGAAAAAAGCGGAAAGCGGCCTGGGTCGCCAGAAAAAGCGGTAAGCGGCCTGAGGGCAGCAGAAAAAGCGGAAAGCGGCCTGAGGTCGCCAGAAAAAGCGGAAGACGGCCAATTTTCGGTTTCCCTCACCTGTACTCATCGAGGACGATCTGGACGAATTCCAAGAGGCTCATGTTGATCTTCTCCAGGACGGAAATGAAGAAGTTCGCGTTGAGGACTTTGTTGATGGCCGTGGCGCCGTTCCCCTTCTCCAGCAGTCTCCTCATGATGAAATCTGCAATATTCTAATTGATTTTAGCATACGAAAGAACCCACCTGCGGGGAAGTAGGTGGTCCTTCCGTAGATGGAGTACAACTCCTTCAGCATGACCTTCAGACGCTCGGCCGCGTCTCCCTCGCTGTTCATCTCTGAATATAGCGTTTCAGAGTATTTTTTTAAAAGAAATAGGAAAATTCGAAGAGAAGGGGATTGGAAAGAAGGACGTACCATTGTCAATGAGAGCTTCCCAGACGTTTTCGATCACGTTCGTGTCGTAGGAGTTGGCGCAGTGGAGTATGGCCAGCTGGGCACGGTACTGCTTGAAGGGGATCTGGAAACAGGAATTTAGAGAAAGAGAGAGAAAGATAGATAGATAGATAGATAGATAGAGAGAGAGAGAGAGAGAGAGAGAGAGAGAACGAACCGCGTAGTTCATGAGGAGGTCCTTGAGGGAGCAGACGGAGGTGTCCAACATCTTGATGGCGTCGCGTACGTTGTCCCTGTTGCTCTTCATGGCCTCCAGGGCCTCCTTGACCATCAGCTGAATCCTGGCCACCTCCACCTTGTCCTTCAAGTCTTCGATGTTGTCCTTCACGGCGGCATCCGAGCTCGACTCGGCGCAGATGATGGCGTGCGACAGGTAGACGTAACGCTGCTGCAGGCCGATGGAGCCACTGAAAATCAGACGTTAGATTGCCTTTTTCGCTTCTTTGTGTGTGTGTGTGTGTGTGTGTGTGTGACCCACTTGTCATTGTCGGCGAGTCTGGAGAGCAGAGTGGCCGCCTTGCCGTAGGATCCGTTCTTCTCGTACCAGCGCCACAGGAGATCCAGGTAACGCTGACCTCCGCCGGTGGAGATCTCGTGCGTCAGGAACGACTCCACGTACTTGGATTTGCTCTGAAAATGGGTTAATTAGTGAATTTTCTCGAAATTTAAAACACGCGAGCAGCAATATATGCCTCTTGCAGTTCGAAATAGCCGCTGGAGGTGTTACTAGATTTAACATGATGTCAAATAGGTGCGACCAGGGTTTGATCCCAGTCGGTTCATTTTTTTCGTTGTTTTTCGTCAACAGTTCGAAAAGAACAATTTTCATAGTTGTATTTATATGTACTTTAAAGTACGAAAGAATATTGGCTGACAAACAAAAACACAAGAAAAAGTACTTGTTCGTAGCTATGAATAGCATTCTCCTAATGAGAAGTGAATAACGCCAATCCTCGTGAAAACAAGTGAAAATAGCCTGAATGTGTCATTTTGAACCAGGGAAAAGACAGAAGGCCAAAGTGAGTCAACGTACTCTGGGCCACTCAATGTGCCGCTGAATGAGTCACCCTGCTTTGAATGTCACCATGTTCCCACTGCCGAAGGAAATGCAAACATTGGTACAGGCGATGGACATTATGGGGGGTTTTGAACGATTTTATGCGATTATGCTTTCTGAAAGTTGAAAAATCGATCGACAGTAGCGATCGGAGGAACAGTGCTGTTGGGGTAAAAACTTCCTTAAAGGGACAGTCAGGCGGCTTTTTCATTTCCTTTTCATTGGATACGGTCGGTTATTTTGCATAATCAAAAATGCTAAATCGTCTCGCGCCCTCCTCATTTCCCTCATTCAAATTAGACTGCCACTAAACGCAGGACACATTGACCGTCCGGGCCATCTACACTTTCTGTAGATGGAAACCCGACATCGGCCACTTCGAGGGATTTTCTCAAAAACTAGGGCTTTGCGACATAAGGTCCCAAAGAGTTTTTTGTACAACTGAATTTTCTCTTTCATATGAGACAAAGTTGCAAAAGCCGCCTGACTGTCCCTTTAAAAAGTATTCTTTGGGCTGCTATATGTAAATATGTGAGGTTATTTTCAAATAAGACCTGCTGGTATCACTGGTTTGAAAAAATGTAAAAGCCAACTTCTCAAAAACCGGCCTTGACTTGTCAACATTGTTTCTATTTAAATTAAAACTCCTCATTTGCATATAGCGCCCCTAAAATGGTGTTTTATGTCATTTCAAGAGTACATTAATTCATTAATTCTTAACTAACAACTTTTATACTTTTAGAATAATCTAGCTTAAAGGGAAAGAAATAAAGCGCCCCGGAAGGGATCAAACCCTGGTCGCGTGGCTGACAGTTTTGGCTGTGTAGACGGGTCAAAAAGGGCCGGCTAGTGAGAAGTATGGGCCTGACTGGTCAAAGTTGACCTGTTTTCCATGTTTTATACAGTTCTCTCCTATGAAATTGAAGTTTCTAAGAGAGAAACTGAAGCAAACGTTAACATAGGTTACTCAGTTCGTCTTCTCGGCAAAGTTACAAATAACTCTTGGCTGATTGTCAAATAACACGAAAAAAGGAAGAAACAACAGAAAATCCTTTTCCACCTATTTCAACCCTCAAATCGGTGTGGGCACCCCCTCTCGCGGTGTTCCCACCGCCGTTTCCTTCCCTGCTCTCATATTCTATTAACCGAGGCCGGCGGACCTGATCGGTCGGATGGCGGCCGCGTGACCACACGCGAGAATGTGATTCAATGCGGCAGCGGGCGGGCGATCGATTCACCGGCGCCCACTAGCCACTCACACACAACACGCGTCCCACACGCACGCCATCCTAACGTACAGGGTGCCCGCCGTCTCCAGAGCGACCACTCTGCCACCGTCGCCAGTCATCTGAATCCGTGAAAGAGAGATGGTATTCGTCATTGTGGAGATAGCCAGGGAGGACATTGGAGATGTAGTCAACCGACTGGTGAGTAATATTCCAATCAAGGTGATGCTCTGAATGAGTAATCCACCTTAAGAGAAGGCTCTCTCCGGAAATGGGAGTCTCCGCAAAAGGCAAAACTGCTGACTTGATTAATTCAAAGACGGGTTTCAGATTACGGTAGCTTGAAATTTTTTTCTCCCTCGAAACTATTAATTTTGCGCTTGATGCTAAATTGACAACATTTTGTAATTTTAACCTCAGTTTGCCAATTTGGTTAAAAATAACCCGATTTAAAAGTTGATAGGAGACGGTAGCTTACATTCACTCTCCCAAAACATTCGCTCTGTAATTGAAATAAGCGAAAATAAAGAATTTCATAAGATCAAACACCATTATCTGCGAAAATCAAGCAAACTTAATTAATGTTTAGCGTATAGATTCGAATTTCGAAATCGCCGTGGAAGGTAAAAATTTAAGCCTTAAAATGGCACAAGTACTTTTAGCGGTGCTATATGCAAATGTGATTGAAGGATGGCTAGTGAAATTGAGCCAAATTATGAGAATTTCGATTAACAAATCTTTAAAAAAAATGACTTTTTAAACTTTGAAATTCATGCCGATAGATAATAATTAAGCAAATTAAACTCGAGTAAAAAGCATGGACCGACCGGGATCGAACCCTGGTCGTTTGGTTGGTAGTGTTTGAAAAAAGTACTTTCTGGGGTGGTATACGCAAATTTTGGGTAATTTACGAATGACTGGAATGGCAAAAATCCCTCAAAAGTAATCTAATTTTAGCTCGGATCCCGCAACAAAATCCAAGTGGTAGAACAAATCAAGGACGCCTGTGACTGCCGGAGCTCAATTCCCCCGGTGAAAAGACCTCGAACGGAGATAATTCGAGCAGCTCCTCCACACAGCCCTGATCTCATTTCTTCCTCCTCTTCGGCAAATCAACAAGATGGTGAAGCTAGACAATTTGACAATGAGGATTCCAACCTCTCCCTTCTCGAAATGGTCAAATTGGTAGTTTTCCCACGAAAATGAATCAAAACAAACGATTTCTAGGCTTCTGGCTCTTCTAAACCAGAGACTTCTACAAATACAGTGCAGGAAAACCCTCTCTCTTTGTACAACAGTGCTATGCCAAAGTGGCAATACAGCGCTACCAGGAGGAATAATGGGGTTCCTTACAATTCGGGGATTCTGTATCCTCACGTTAAGAACCAGGAGGTGGAGGATGAACCGAAGGAGGAATACGCTGAAGGAGTGGACATGGCAATCAAGTGCTCGGTAAGTGGGTACTGTAGGGAGTACTGTAGCTTTAAATTGGGTTATCCTGTAGCTTAAAATTGTTTTACTGTAACCGACTATTATTACGGTAACATAAGTTACTGTAACGTTAAAGTGGCTAGGGTTACTGTAACCAAATGTGTATCTGTCGATGCCTTAATTTAATCCCTCTTTCAGCTGTGCGACAGAACGATCGCTTTGGGCACGCGACCGCAGAACCACAGCACACGCAAATACGCTCACGCGAGGTGCCACGGGTTCAAGAACAGGTCCGGAGGAAACCAGTTCCGAAACACATCAATTCTTCCAGATTCGAATGCAACCTCTGCCACGCGGTCTTTAAGAACAAGAGGGTGACGTTCAATCATAATAGGACTATGCATGGCGATGATCCTACTTTTGAGTTGGTTGATCGATGGTAGGTTTATTTCTCCCTCTCAAACACTATTTTGTAGCGCAATATGCAAATGTGAACGAGAATTTCAAGTGAGCCCGGATTGTGTCATACAATGAATCTTGGACGGTCCAAGCGGCCTTTGTTTGTCAAAAAGCGGTCAAAGCGGCCTTTGGTTGCCAAAAAATCGGTCTAAGCGGCCTTTTGTTGCCAGAAAGCGATCCAAGCGGCCTTTAGTTGCAAAAAAACGATTCAAGCGGCCTTTGGTTGCAAAAAGCGGTCCAAGCGGCCTTTGTTGCCAGAAAGCGATCCAAGCGGCCTTTGGTTGCCAAAAAAGTGGTCTAAGCGGCCTTTTGTTGCCAGAAAGCGGTCCAAGCGGCCTTTGGTTGCCAAAAAAGCAGTCCAAGCGGCCTTTTGTTGCCAGAACTAGCCAAGTAAAAAATCTCTCTCTCTCCTTTTTCCCAACTCCCTTCTTTAGGAACGAAGCCGCCCAACGTGACCTGATGTTGATGGTCCGGAAGTGCTTCCCCAAAGACAACAAGCCCTTCGTCAAAGAGTCCTCCTTCGGCGCTATAGAGAACGAAGACGAAGACACGATGGAGGAGATCCACGTGAAAGAAGAGACCGTGGATCCAGATGACTCCAACCAAATCATCTCCTCCAACTCCAATGCCCAACATTTCCTGAATTCCCTTCTCCCCGGCATGAGTCAACCAGCTCAATTAGGAAATCAAGACTTAATTCAACAGTTCAATAACGCCCAGACTAGGAATCCCCAGGACATTTTGAATTCCCTGCTGCCGGGCAGTAATGAGCACGAGAATTTAGGGCAATTGTACCAATCGATTGGTAATAATGCTCAGAGTGGGTCAGAACAGGTACAACCCAACATTCCAACGATTTCAATCGGTGCGCCGATCACTTTGTGAGAAGTGGTTGAAATCCTAATTTATTTAAGTTATTCACGTGTTGTGGTAATAAACTGGTCGTTTACATTGTTTGGGATTTGACTGAATGCGTTTGAAACTGATGTGCTACGGGGGTGAGTCACTTCGATAAATGGAAATGTTGTTATGTCCCAATGGCACTACATATTTCTCACGATATAGTGCGTGGTATGATTGAAACAAAACAGGAAAGCAAATAGGACAACGTCATTCAAACCAGATTACTGTAGGAATTGGCAGTAAACCAATACGGTAGGTGGTTTGTAGCAAACCGTAATCCTATGTTGCCACCCACTGAAGCAAATCGCTTTCTGCTTTCCGCTTTTTCTGCTGACCTCAGGCCGATAAGACCACTTTCCGCTTTTTCTGGCGACCTCAGCCGCTTTCCGCTTTTTCTGGCGACCTCAGGCCGCTCTCCGCTTTTTCTGGTGACCTCAGGCCGCTTTCCGCTTTTTCTGACAATCTCAGGCCGCTTTCCGCTTTTCTGCTGATCTCAGGCCGCTTTTTCTACTGAACCCTCCATGATTGCCTGGTAGGAAAGCCCGTCCGTTGCCATTCTTGCTTCCACTATCAAAATTTCTAGAAGTCGAAGGTAGTACGAGGTACAGCAGCATGCCCATCTACGGTAATCCTCGAAAATCATCAGAGGAATCTCATTTTCGAATGCGGTCAGTGGGGCCATCCCTTCTGAAATGGCAAGAAGGCATCTCCCACCTGCAGAATGTCGTTGGTCATGCTCCTGTTAAGCATCCAGCGGAAGAGCGCCGCGTGGGCCATCTCATCGTCAGAGTTGAAGACCCTCGAAACGACGGCGTTGAACTGCATCATCTAAAACAATAATTTTAGCTTGATCTACTCCAAATGACGAACAGCGTCGGCCGAGGTGGAAAGGTCCTTGGTGGCCATGTGCAGCTTCTCCAAGATCGATGTGAGCACCCTGGAAATTAAAAATTACATTAAAAATGAAAGTTTGAAATCATAGAAAACTCACTCGTAGGCCTTCTGGCGAGTCTCATGGGCGTGTCTGGTCTCACTGTCGTCGACACTCCTTCCATGACGGTAAGACATCAGGGCCAACTGGCGCGGGTCTTCCTTCTGGGCGCGCAGGAGACACAGATCGACGATGTATTCGAAGCCTCCGACTGGAAATGAATAACTTCAGAAGCGCCCAATTGTGGTTTGAAGCGGCCTGAGGTTGCCAGAAAAGGTAAGGTACCTAAATTGTGCCAGGACACCAGATGCTTGGGAAACCCTCCTTGGCTTTTTGAACGCGTTTATCGCTTTTGGACACAAAAAGCCGCTTGATCTGCGTTTTGGTATAAAGAAAGCCGCTTGTTGGTAAAGAAAGACGCGTTATCTGTTTTTTTGCAATTAAAAGCCGCTTTTTGGCAACCAAAGGCCGGTTGACCTGATTTTACAATTAAAGCCGCTTTCGGTTGGTCTGCTTATTGGGACCTCATCGCTATTATGTCCTGGTATGACCTAAATTTGATGGGTGTGACTTTAGAAGAGCCCGATGGCGACCAAAAGCGGTCTGAGGCTGCCGAAGCGGCCCGAATCCCAACTTTCTTGATTGAAACTTACGAGACGCGAGTTCTTCGCAGACGACGGGCAGGGGAGCCTTGAGGATGGACTGGCTGAGCAGATCGGCGGCCGCTGAGACCAGCCGTCTCCTTCCCACTCCCGGTGGCAACTGGGCTGCCTGTCTCAGCTGCTCCATGGCGTTCGTCACACAGGCGTCGTCCTAAAACATGTTTTAGTCATTTTCTTCCAAAATCACGAACCGCCGAATAGAGGGTGGGACACTCCTTGCGCAGGGTGTCCGAAAGCTCCTTTGTGCCCGCTTCATCGCCTAGGAAGTACCTGAATTGGTGAATTATAGGTAAATGGACTGTAAAAGCTTAAAACGGAGAAAAAAGTTTACTTGATGAGGGCGCGGATGATATCCCCGCTGTAGCGGTCGTTCTCATCTACCAGCTGGTAGAAACGGCAATCGGCAATGCTGGAGAGGGTGGAGTGGTCCATGCCGGCCGATATCGCGGCCAAGTCGCACTTTTTCATCAAGATCCACAGGGAGAGGGTCTCCTGGAAGAGAGAAATAGATTGTTAGATAGACGAAGAGAGAGAGAGAGAGAGAGAGAGAGAGAGAGAGAGAAAGAGAGGAGGGAGAAACTTACAGCCGTGACGAGCATCAACTTGTGGAGGGCGCGGATGGATTGGCGCTCCAGGTTATTGGCGTCGGCTGAAAAGAGAAAAGTTAGTTTCCAATGAAAAGCGGCTTGGGGTTTTCTGCAAAAAGCGGCCTGAGTCTGCTTTCTTTAAAAAAAGCGACTATCTCCTTTTCGGAAAAAAGCGGGCTTAGGCTGACATTTTCCATGAAAATCGTCCTCACATTGCAGTCTGTTCATGGCGCTCTCGGGCCTCTGCTGTTCGTACTGCGGCAGAAGGCGGTACTTCTCCATGGCCGCCGCCAGGGCCCTGATCTTGTGGGCCAGCCAGCCCATCTCCTCCGACGTCATCGTCGTCTCCAACTGAAAGTCTCGTTTGAAATACCTCAATCCATCATGAAATCACCTTCTTTCCCTGCAGCGTGCAGATGGGCGCAGTCCAGAAGGGGATCACCAGACGGGCGTAGTAGAAGTACAAGGCGTCATGACGATGGGAGGAGGCGTAGCGCATTCCGGCCACCGTGGTATTGCCGGGAGTGAGGTGAGGGAACTGCGGCTCCCGACGGTCGAAGTGGGGAGTCGACGTCTGGAGGGGAGCTGGAAATGGAGATTACGGTAAGGAGCGAATTCCAAGCGCTCTGAGGTTGTCAAGAGCGGCTAGACAAAGGAAAAGGAGTAAAAACGAACATCTCATTTTGTGCTGCCAGTCGGCGATGCTGTCTTCGCTGGGAGACCAGGCCTCGCTGTAATTCGGCTCCACTCGCGTCATGTCCTTGATGCAGAAGAAGAGGGCAGCCGCCTGGAAATGGAGGGATTATCTCTGTCTCTCTCTCTGTCTCTCTTTTTCTATCATTATCCAATCGTTGTCCCCCTATTTCGATGTTCGGTCTCACTTCCATTCGTATGTGTTAAATAGCCTAGAGTACATTTTAGTGTAACTGAAGTCCAATAGCACATCTTACGACGGTTTCGAACCGTAAGATTTAAATGTTTTCTTTTACGTCTAATTTTCAAATATTCCACCGCTTCTTTCATAAGCAAATTCGCTTTTTCTAAATTAAAAAGAAGAAGCGAGAAATCGCTTTTTTCTTACCATCTGTGCAAAGAAACGCTTTCACTCATTCAAATATAGCTGTTGTTTGGTGATTTTTCTTTGAAATGCCCCTAAGAATCGCCAGCCTTCCGCTTGAACTCCTCCAACTTATCCAACAAAAAGTGAGTATTTTGAGCAACAGTCTAAAAGAAATCTAAGATGACACCTAGGACTCTATGTCGTCTACGAAAAACAAGCAAAGGGATGGATGACATTGTGGAAAAGTATCGATTCAAAATCAAAGCCCGTTTTGATTACGACGAGATCGTACTCTTCATTAACCCCGATGAATACAAGACGGTAAGTTCAACAAATTTGATTAAAACGTTGATAGGTTGACACATAATGCAATTTTGTCCTGTTCAATCGACAATATTCAGCCTTGGAGTCTTTTCAATCGTCCGCTATCAATCTCATCCAAACTGCGTCGAGTACACCGATTTTATACGAAACTATGGTTGCAAAAACAAAGCCATCTGTCTACAGAATCCATACAAACAACTCTCGGCCATCAGATTTGACAAGATCATTCGGGTGGGCTCAATTCATTCACGACGACATCCATTTAGGCTTGTCTATCTTTTCCTGATAACTCATACCCAATGCACTACGCCCTAATTCAGCAACTTCTAAATCCCGTACTGAAACACATAAGATTGGAATGCGAGCAACTGGTGCTTCAGAGTATGCACGAAGAACACCCGGAAATATGCGAATTTGTAAAGTTTTCTCGTCTTTTCAGTTTGGCCGAATGCATGCGACAACAGCCTCGACCACATGAGGTAAATTTTAGCAGTTTCGGGGCTGAAGACATTTTTCAGTTAAAATTTGTTGAACATTGTATGCGGTTTGACAAAAATTTTGCTCCGACATCTATTACACAACTGATTCGTCATCTGAAAATAGTACATATTGCTATGTGGAGAGAGCGCGCCATCTTTTTATTGAACGACTTCCTTGAGGTTAGCAATTGTTCACTGAAATTCAAAAAAGTTCCAGGAAGCCCGTATAAACCGCGAATCCCGTGGTAGCCTGCGGTACCTCTTTTTAAAAACATTTGACTACCTTATTCATAGGGACACTGTAATTGATTACACAGGTTTTGAGGAGCTTTATATTGGAAAAGTTCGCTACCAGATGTTTCGTAATCCAAGCGTCAGTTTTTAGAGAAAAACGAAATTGTTAACTTATTGTTTACAGTTGGAAACAGCTGTCTTTCGATTAGAAATAGACGGAGGAGTCACAATTATCGTTTGGAAAATTCGAATAGTGAGCTATTTGTGTTTTATAACCTAAGGGTCTCTTTCAGAATGAGTACCGTGTGTTATTCTACGATGACTTCACCAGAAAAGACCTTCTGGATCTGATCAGCGGTTATCTATTTCCAGCCATACCCGTGGATTTTTCGACAGTCGCAGAAGATTTCTGGGCAGCCCCGGATGACAAAAGTGCTATTGCCACCATCTGCACCAGTGACAATCTACCGATATCTTCCTATTTATAGAATCCGATTTCAACCACCTAATAAACTTTTCACATTCGAATAACCGAATCTGCTGCCGGTGGAAAATCCGTTTTGAATAAATAACATCCTCACTGGAATGATGTTTTTGTTGTCGTTTTTAAGTCAACGTGTCCTTCTCTCACCTTCTCCTTGATCCTGTTGTCCATGGGAATAGTGCTGCCGAGGATCTCCAAAGCCATCAGGAGGAGCTCCGTCTGCCCGAACTGTTGAAGCATATCAGCCGTCGCTCTCCCATCCGCCCCTCCGGACAACAACGCCTCTCGAAGGCTGTCCACCGGCGTGTTCTGCTCGAACTCGAAGAGACCCTGGAAATTGGAACTTTGCATTTAAAAAGTGGATTTGAACGTTTCAACAATAAATTGTAACCCAAAACATACCTCGGTACTGCATATAAGAAGGCGGGACTTCTTGGTCAGCGGGATTCTCTGCAGTTCGTGAGGATGGGCGGAGGGGACCAGGCCAGCTGGGGTGGGAATGTTGGATACTCCCTGGAAGAAAGGAGTTAGGAAAAGAGAGAGAGACGAACCCGTTCGGTGATGGTAGTAATCGCCCAGACGTTGCCGGGAACCTCGAGATCCGTCTTGGACTCTCGCAGCATCTGGGTGTCGGGGAAGAACAAATCGGAGAGGGCGCAGACCATCGGCCTTCCAGAGGTAGCCATCACAGCTGTGGCTAAAAAGAAGTCATTTTTTTTTAGCAATGTGGGAAATCAATTGAAGTAATTCGGTTAAATTATTCCTCAGGCCGCTATACACTTTTTCTGACAACCTCAGGCCGCTTCCGCTTTTTCTGGCGACCTCAGGCCGCTTTGCGCTTTTTCTGGCGACCTCAGGCCGCCTTCCGCTTTTTTCCGGTGACCTCAGGCCGCTTTCCGCTTTTTTTGGCGACCTCAGACCGCTTCCGCTTTTTTTCAGGCGACCTCAGACCGCTTCCGCTTTTTTTCTGGCGACCCCAGGCAGGCCGCTTTTCTGGCGACCTCAGGCCGCTTCCGCTTTTTTCTGGCAATCTCAGGCCGCTTCCGCTTTTTCTGGCGACCTCAGACCGCTTCCGCTTTTTTTCTTGTGACCTCAGGCCGGTTCTGCTTTTTCTGGCGACCTCAGGCCGCTTCCGCTTTTTCTGGCGACCTCAGGCCTCTTTTTGCACTGAATCGGTCGGTATCTGGTATTCCTAGGCGGCCGATTTTCTCCCTGCCTGCTCATAATTGGAGAAACACATACACCCATTGTAGTAGGCACTGCAGACGCCACGGGAAGCGGCATCTCCGTAGAGGGAGACAGGGACGATGCCAGGAGCGAAGCGGACGTGGGCGACGCGGAGCCTCTGCGGGCGGACCTCGTTCTGAGTGAGGTACTGAAAATAGAAGAATCATAGAGAGAAAGAAAAATACGGATTAACAAAAAGATTTAAAAGAGAGAGAGAGAGAGAGAGAGAGAGAGAGACCAACCATTGCGTGAGAGCCAGAAGCGTGTGGATTCCTGACGGGCCTGTCGAGAACGGAGAAATAGATCCTGACGCCCTTCGCTGTGATGGCGACCTGGAAATACAAAGAATTAGTATTTTAAAAGAGTTTCGGTGGTTTATATAGGACCATGAGCGAGCTGAGGCTGCTGGTTTTCCATAAAAACCTACCAAATTCAGCTGTGTGGACTGCTGTGCCTCCAGAGGGCATATGGTGACGATGTTGCTGAAGCTGCTGTCCTCGTGGCCGTACTGCGTCAGAAGATTGGCCTGATTCTAAAAAGCGACCTGAGGTTGCCAAACTACCAAAAATTACCGCAATCTGGCCGGCTACGAGCCCTCCCATCCTGTTGCACTGCGTTCCGTCGAATCCCAGATCGAAGACCTAAAGAAAAGGCTAGAAAGTTAGATGTGGATTGAAACCTGTATGGATCCGTTGCGGTCCAATGTGTAGACGATGTTTCTGGATTTGTCGATGACAACCTGCTCCAATTCGTCTGAAAGGGGGAAATAAATGAGACAAAAAAGAGGGAAAAGTACCATTCTGGTTGCTCATGAAGGGAATGAATGTGGCGAAGAAGGAGGCCGAGTGGTTCACAACGCGGCACTTCTTTCCATCGCGGAACCATCCACGTTGATGCTGAAATTAGAAATTGGGATTGTGGCCCAAGAACTGGATAGATAGGAAAATAGATCATAGTTGCTATGTGTCTCTAACCAAAAACTTTATCTCTAACACACTGCGCCTCGGACAGAATTTCCGAGTTCCTGATCCTACCATCGGCTATGCTACTCACCGATGGAAAGTGAAAATAAGGGGATCTACGCTAATCTGGGCTTCTGGAACCTTCTCTCAGCTAGGCAAATGAGGCAACCATGCGTCACGAGACCTGCGTCTCTCCCTTCCCCTCTCTCTCCCTCAATTATCCTAGGGCCTTTCCCCTCAAAAGGGCTGCTGCTGCGGTGTTCCCTCATTGATCGCATCGCCATGGCCCAGTCCATCCCTCCCGGAGACATCGCCACCCAGCCGGGCACCAAGATCGTCTTCAACGCGCCCTACGACGACAAGCACACCTACCACATCAAGATCATCAACTCGTCGGCCCGTCGCATCGGCTGGGCCATCAAGACGACCAACATGAAGCGTCTGGGAGTGGACCCCGGCTGCGGAGTGCTGGACCCCAAGGAGGCCATCCTCATGGCTGTCTCTGCGATGCCTTCGCCTTCGGCCAGGAGGACACCAACAACGACCACATCACCGTCGAGTGGAGCAACACTCCTGATGGAGCTGCCAAGCAGTTCAGGAGGGAGTGGTTCCAGGGAGACGGCATGGTCCGCAGGAAGAACCTCCCCATCGAGTACAACCCCTAGGGGACTCTTCAATGAAACTGTGCCACGATTCTTGTTGTTTTTGTGTTTACTTGTGCTCATTGGTTTTGTTTTTACCTACGTCTGTTGACAGAATTGAATGGGGATCAGTAGATTTCTTTGTATTTTCTTGTGTCTAACTTCTTTATTCTTCTATGTTTCTAAGGCTAGTTCAGAAAGATGGCCTCAAGACGGTGTAGTCAAATTAAATCCACATCTAACCGCCTGTTTCTCCAAAATGCGCCTAAACCATAAAGCTCAATATTTAGTAACCCTAACTTTCGATCCTCTGGCTATGTCCTGAGAACTTTTTACAACCAGCATTCAGTTCCAAGCTTCTGTGGTTCACGATCCGACGGCCTCATGTTACCAGAAGCGGTCTGGGCTTAAAAATTAGCTTCGAAAAAGAGGTAATCGGTTCCTGCGGTACAAGGTGGTGAAATGCTCCAAAACAAGCCAGCTCCTCTATTCACCTCGTACACAAACTCGTAGAGCTTCTCATCGGCGGTGAAGAAAACGCGTCCGTTGTCTGAGGAAACGATGTCTCCAATCGTCATGTTGTCCAGGGCGATCTGAAAATAAAGATTTCCTTAGTCCTTTAAAAAAAAAACAAATGAAGGCTTAGAATGAGCCATTTTGCCAAGAAGGAGTACTCACTCGGAAGAAATGAGTGGGATCGACAGAAACGGCTCCGTCGTTGGCTGAGGATCCTTCGACGATCATGGGGAAGAGGGAGAGATCACGAACTGTGCCCACAACGAGACCGTAGTTGAACTGGGGCTAAAACGTAGATTTTAGTGGTTTAAGATAATAAAGTAACGGTTTAAAAAAGATCGAAAACTCACCGCAAACACACCGGGTTTGACTTTGACTAGATCAATCTTCATAACCGTACATTCAATCGTATCGAAGTAGGCCAAATCACTGCTGAAATCACATAAATTAGGAATGAAGGCAAATAAAACGGACTTTGTCTCGTAATTCCACATAAATATATCGCTGTCGATGGTGATCCAGGCTCTGGAGATCTCGGGGAACACGCCCATGCAGAACTGGGTCCTCATGTCTGAAAAAGTGAATTTTAAACTAAAATTAAAAATAAACTCACTTCTAATCTGCATCATGAGCTCATCTGGGATCGGAATCTTGCGCGAGAGGTTGAATTCCGGGGCTCCTTCGCTGTAGAAATGACCTCCGAGGCCAGAAACTGACACGGCTCCTGGAAATAAGTGAATTAAAATTTAGTTTTATAGGATTTAAAATATAAAAAACTACTTTAAGTTATTAAAATTAACAAAAAAATTAAAATTACAAGTATGGCCTACCGTTTTTAGTGAGATTCTTGTAGAGATCACCGCCGTCCTGCATCATTTCGATCAGCTCCGAGACCCTCGGAATGGCCTCTTCGGAGGACTCCGATGGTACGGCCTGGGGGCCTCTCATTTCTGTAAATAAAAATATTTTTTTTCATTGTTAAAAATTAAGAAAATAAGAAAAAGAATTAAGAAATTAAGGAAAACGGAAGGTAAGCGAAATGAAATTCAAAACTCGATTTTTCGCCGTGGCGGCGGAAATGGCGGTTATATCGCGGCCACCGTACAGCGAAAATATCCTGTTTATTTAAATTTAACTTTTTATTTCTTCCAAAATAGTGAATTCTCCATAGAAAATACAGAAAAACGGTAGAAATCAACTCCCAGTGACAACAACCGCAGCTGAAAGGTACAAAACTTCAAAAAGGCGCGAAAAAGCCGAAATGGGCTTTATGAATGCAAAAAGCACAAAGTTATGAGTCAGAAAAGGATTCGACAGAGAGCAAAGAGAAATCGTTAATCGGACGTGCTTTCATTTTCCGAAGCTTTTAGCCTTTACTTTAAGTTTTTCTTCTATCTTACCTGCATATTCAATTGATTATAAATTTCTATATATTTTAAAATTAAAATAATACAAAAAATAACAACGGAAAAACAAAACAAGGCGCAGAAAACAAAATTTAAAGATTTAAAAAAGAGCCGACATCTCCCGGTGCCCGCTGTTTAATCGTAACTTGGAGCGTTGGATTTTAATAAGGAACCAGCCGGCTGTCAATAGGGAGACTTTAATTTTCACCAGTTTTGAGCTGTTTTCGTCAAATATTTCACCTTTTTCTTAATTTTTGGTTTATATATTTTTAGTTTTTTATTTTTAGCAAAATAACAATAATTTAGGCTTCTAACACCTTGAAATACCTTATAAACACCTTGAAATACCTTATTTCTAGCTTTGATCTTTGTTTGTGGTAGTTTGAACAGTGCCTATGTACACAGATGTTCAGTGCCGTTTGCACGGTTAAATCGATCTTTGGCAGTTTTAATGGATTAAAATAGAGCCAAATCCCTTCCCCGTTCAGCGTGAGATTCAAAGGTTCGAAAATAACACCCATGTGTTTGTTTTAACAAGCAGGGGAGTTATTTGTTGGTGTTCACGATACCAATTTCCTTCTTTGCTTTTCGGTTTCCCTCCTTATTTGCCTTCTGTAACGTGATTGAGGTTCACCTAGAACTGAAAGAGCTTTGACCGCACGCTTGTTCGTCACCTCCACTAGTGATTGGTTTAGACTTGTTCAACTGTTCTCAGTCATTTTTACATTTTCTACTGAATGCAGCTTTCAACTTGCGGGTATGAAACCATCACGGTGGTATCGTTATTACACTTTATGTTTCCGAAACATCCAGAACGCCACACCGCGGTTCTATCATTTAAACTGAAGCTATTCAAACCAGGCATGCCCTTTTCCCCCACTAAAATCCTTTGTAGCGACTGGCATTGTTGTGAAGAAGGGTGTGGCAATGCGGCTGTTTTCTAGTTAACAATTAAAAGCTGCTTTTTGGCAACCAAAGGCCGCTTAACCTTCTTTTTTTGTCCCTCTCTGACTCTTCCTCTTTCCCCCCAATTTCATATTTCTCTGTATTACAAGCTAGCCATCTGCCAGCTGTACTCCTAAATGTACCCGCCAACCGGCTGTCAGCATACGCTGGCACTGGCCGAGTTGTCTTGTGCCATGTGAACCAACTCGGGATGACGTGAATTCAAACCACCCACTCCGCTGTGCGTCTGGCTTTTTCACACATAATAATTCTCGTTCACTTTCCTTCTTTTTAATGTGAAAGTCCATATTAAGTTCATCTTACGTAAGTTAGTTTACCTTTAATTTTGTACAGTGCTCCTAAAATGTCTCGATTTCAGTGAAAATATCGCTCACTTTCTTCGATATTCTCCTCTTTCACGATTAATTTTACATATCGATTGAGTTTCTCAAATTGTCATTTCAAAATTCTCCATTTTCAGAGCCTCAGATGACCTAAGATGCTCTCAGATTCACAGAGACTCTCGCTGCTGGAACTCTACTCGATAGAGATTTGCAAGCGGCTGCACTACCTGAATCAGGAGAAGGTAATTTTATTGATTTTTCACCATTTGGGCCGGCTTAGTGGAAAATAACCCCATTTTGTTCGATTTGCTGCTGGTTTCTAAAATACTCTTGCCAGTTAGCTGGTTCTAAAAAGCAGATTATCTCTGTTTACATCTAGTAGCTGGGCATAAAGCGGCTTTAATTGCCAAAAGGCGGCTTTTATTTGCCAAGATAGCTTTATTTTAGGCCTCCGATCTCCTCCAACTCGTCGATGTGAGGACGGTGGAGCGACTGAGGGAGGAATTCCCAGACCACTTCGGAGAGAAGTTCTGGGACGAACTGCGGACTTCCCCTCTGCAGGAGCAGAGGAAGGGCCTCTTCGACTCCCTCCAGGCCTATTTCCACGACGGTTCTCTCCCTTTCCTGTGGATTTAAAGGTCTATTTCTAGTTGGCGATGTCCTCCACGGAATCCTCTCCGAAGTCTACACCCGGAATAAGTTCAAGTCGGTTGGAAAAGTGGCGGTTAAATTGGGATTTTCAGCGTCGTGCTCGAGCATCTCAGCCAGTTCTTGGAATTCCTGGAGTTCGACAAGTGTGTGGAGCAACTGAAGACACAGGAACACTACAAGGAGGTGGTGAAGACGATTCTCTCCGTGTGCGATGGTAAGGAATGCAACATACCGAATAATTCCGAATTATCCATGATACCGTACATTTTTGCAATGAAAAGCCGCTTTTTGGCAAACTAAGGCCGCTTGACCTGCTTTTGGTAATTAAAAGTCGCTTTTTGGCAATTAAAAAGCCACATTTTGGCAACCAAATGGTAAGGAATGCAACATTTCCACCGGAAGATCGAAATTGTTGGAAAATTTGACAATTAAATGTGAAAAATCCTCAGAAATGGAAAAACTAAAGGTTTACTGTAGTATTTTGTGCCACCTTCACGAGAAACCGAATAATTCTTCTTTTTGTACATTTGAGGGCGAAAATCGAGCGAATAATGGAATTCAAGATAGTCGGTTGTCGCCAGCAATCCATGATACCGTCCATTTTGGCAATGAAAAGCCGCTTTTGGTAATCTAAGGCCGCTTGACTTGCTTTTGGTAATTAAAAGCCGCTTTTTGGCAATTAAACAACCACTTTTGGCAACCAAAGGCTGTTTGACCTACTATTGACAATTAAAAGCCGCAAGCCGCTTTTTGACAATCAAAGTTTGCATGATCCGCTTTTGGCATTAAAAGCCGCTTTTTGGCAAGCAAAGGCCGCTTGACCCACTTTTTGAAAACTGGAAAAAATTTAAGACATATTTTCCAGACTCGACGGAGCCCGTCTTCAAGAAGAAACTGCTCCTCCGCACGATTCCCTGCCTCTCATCGACAAGCGTCTACGATCTAATGGCCACCATCTACGATTCCAGTCCAGAGGCCACCAAGTTCATCGTGTCCATCCACCCCAACTTTATGCGATATTACCGTAAGTGTGCGATTTCAGAGGTGGCGAATCACAACTGGACGACTTCTACCAAAATGGGATAACTTGAGACCGCCTGGACCGCTCTTAACAGCCTCAGGCCGCTTGGGTCCAAAATTGCTTTGACAGTCCTATCATAACCAATCTTACTGCTTTAATCACCATGTAATTGTATCAACCACCGGCCGCTTTTCCCAACCTTCGGCCGCTCGGGCTCAGGCAGAGAGGGCGAATCACAAGTGGGGCTTCCCCGAATAGAAGACCACTTCAGGCCGCTCTTGACAGCCTATGTCCGTTTGGATCTACCATTGTTTTGTCAGTCAGATCAATCAGCCAATCGCTTCTATCGGCCGTTTGGACCCCCTCTCCCAACCTTAGGCCGCTCGGGCTGTGAAACCATGACAAATCTCCCCATCCCCAACAAGTTCTCTTTCAGTTTTATTCAGTTTCGAGTGGGTCAGTATCCTCAGGCGTCCTCCTCATTCGCCAGCTGCTCACTCCCGTGGATCTTCACTGTGCCGATCTCCTTCGCCTCCTCCTTGTTCTCCTCCTTCTCCACCTTGTCCACAGAAGGACATACCATCTGCCCGGGGATGGACCTCAAAACAAGTTTCAATCTCTTCGCCGGCATAGCTCACCGAAGGGTGCCGTTGTCCGTCTCCAGTGCCTTGACGTAAGCATTGAGCTTGGCCATCTTCTCCTCGTAGGCCCTGCCCTTCTCCTTCATCGTCTCCTCCTTCGCAGCGAGAGACCTCTCGGCTTCGATGAGCTGCACCTTGCGGAAATCGCCAATGATGGCTGCGTCCTCGAGACAGTCGTTTGCCTCGGCGAGAGCTTAAAGTTGGATTTCAGGGGTAGGCAGCGAAAGAGAGCCTCACCTTCCTGAAGCGTCGAGATCTCATTCGCCTTCTCCTGCACCGTCTTGGCCACCTCGGCCTTCTCCTCCATCAGCTGGCTGATCTTCTTCTCCGAACTCCTCCTCCTCCCTGAACCCATAACTCTTAAGGTTATCTTCCCCAAGTACCTCAGACTGATCATCTCCTTCGACCGCTGAATCGCCCGTTCCTGGATCTCCTTCGCTTCTTCTTGCACATCCATCTTCTCCATCATCTGCCTGCCGTGTTCCGTCTGGCACCGTTCCAGCTGGGTCTTCGCCTCCTGGACGAGGCTCACCTGCTCGGCGGTGGCTTCATTGGCCGCCTTCAGCTGGCCCTTCATCTCCTCGATGGTCTTCCTATTCTCGTTGTTGTCGGCCACCATCTCCTTCAGCCGTTCCTCCACAATTCCAGTCACCTTGATGGTGTCGAACACATCCTGGCCGTTGCGGATTTCACCGACCGTCTTCGCTGAATTTCCGATGTTATGGAGGTTTTTAAGAGGGGCTATACCGATGGCGTAGAATTTGCCCTCGTGCTCGAAGAGAACATCTTCATGAGGTACCATGGCGTAGTATCCGCCGATGTTGCGCCGGTAGAGTATATACCTGAACAAACTCTCCTTGATGCTGGAAGATGAGATCACTTCTTTCCTTCGGCGACCGGGGCAACCATGAATCTGTCGTTCCTGCAGCTTTCGGTCTGGCACTTGGTCCACCAACTGTCGCTGGGAACTGTGGCCAGCTCACCGCAGGTGTCGCAGGAGACATTCATCTAAGATATGTTGTTAGGTAGAAAGTGAGAGAGAGGAGAAAGAGAGGAAATGGAAACCAACCGTCAGAGGAGGGGTTAGTCAGTAAAATGAATGGGGATTCAGGGTGCCCACGTGACGATAGCTACCACGTAACTTAACGTAACTCACGTTAAAGGAGTAGTCCGGCAACTTTTCATTTTTCACGTTATTCAATTTTTTTGTTCTTCATTTTTCATTGCTTGTCGGCGTTTGCCGACACTTTTGGCCAAAAACTACCTGTTTTGAAGCACTTTTCTCGACATCTGGTCATTTTGGTTTAAAATAAATTAACTCTTACTGAGAAGTCTTAAAACTTTATTTAGACCTGATTTTCCAATCACTTTGGTCTTAAAATCCTCCTTTTTTCAGATCACCTCCTCGAGAGCGAAAGGAAGAACCCCCACGGCCTGGTCACCTTGTGGCCGAAGGGCTGCGACCTCTCCTTCTTCCTCCGCTCCTCCGTGTACATCCCTCACTTTCCCCCTCAATTCCTCCCAATTTCAGAGACCCCTCCGTCTCCACAGAGGCCGTCCCCGTCGACATGAACTTTGAAGACTTGCCCGACGCTCCCGGAGTGAAACGGAGGCTGCTCACCTGCATCAACAACAAAATGTTCAAGGGTTTGACCGTGTTCAAGGGATAAATAAGCAAATTTGATTTAGAAACGCCGTTGAATCTGCGCGACTATCAGAAGGAGTTGTGCGAGGCTGCGGATGGAGGACTGAACTGCATCATCGCCGCTCCGACGGGATCGGGAAAGACGATCGTAGCCGCTTCGATCATCAGGAATCATTTGAATGCAGGACCGGCGAAAGGGAGGAAAGCGGATCCGAAAGTAGGTGGAGACGGGGGCCGAGGGTGGCATTTGCGCTAGAAAGCGGCCTGCCAACTTTCTGCAGAAAAGCGCAGATTTCCACAGAAATTGGCCAGCGACTGTCAGATTCCTGAAAAAAAGCGCATATTCCTGTAGAAGGCGCAGATGCCTACAGAAAGCGGCCTGAGGCTGCCAGATTCCTAAAGAAAAAAAGCGCAGATGCCGGCAGAAAGCCGCCTGAGGCTGCCAGATTTCTGAAAAAAAGCGCAGATGTCTGCAGAAAGCGGCCTGAGGCTGCCGGATTTCTAGGGAAAAAAGCGCAGATGCTGCAGAAACCGCTCAGCGACTGCCAAATTATTGCAGCAAAAAAGCGCAGATGCCGGCAGAAGCGGCCTGAGGTTGCAAGATTCCTGGAAAAAGCGCAGATGTCTGCAGAAAGCGGCCTGAGGCTGCCAGATTCCTTTTAAAAAAGCGCAGATGCCTGCAAAAAGCGGCCTGAGGCGCAGATGCCTGTAGAAAGCGGCTTGAGGTTGCTAAATTCCTGAAAAAAGCGCAGATACCGACAGAAAGAGCAGATGCAAAAAGCGGCCTGAGGTTGCCAGATGCCTGCAAAAAGCGGCCTAAGGCTGCCAGTTTTCTGTGAATAAGCGGCCAATTTATTCAGAATCGATGATAACCTGGGACCACGAATTCTATACAAACTCAGTTTGCGACTGCGTAATTCGACAGAAAGCGGCCTGAGACTACCCGTTTTTCCTAGTTATACGCCTCTAAATCCACATATTCCAGGTCCTTTTCCTCGTCAACAGCATAGCCATCATCAGCCAGCAGGCCGACTGCATGGCCAAGTTCCTCGACCACAAATTCACGGTATTCCTCTCCATTTCATGCCTGAAATTGAGCCTAGGTCGACCGAATCAGCGGAATGGACCAGAAGCCCTTCAAAGAGGTCGTCAACTCTCACGACGTGGTAGTCTGCACACCACAGCTCGTGGTGTAAGTTGTCAAATTATTAAATATAAGGAAATAAAATAAAGACGCTATACTTTAGGAATCAGCTGGTGTCAGATGCGACGGCGGACTTTGACTTCACGCCGACCTCCTTCCGCCTGGACGAATTCTCCCTGATCGTATTTGACGAGTGCCACAACACGAGGAAGGGCAGTCCCTACAGTGGTTAGTTGCTGAGGCAAACTAAAGTTACGGTAGTTCTTGGGCAACCGTGACTGACGGACTTCCCCAGGGTACTCAAATCATTGCCTCTCTGGCCGGTGGATTTCGCCGTCTTCCCTGCGTCATTCCCGTGACCTCTATTATACATACATATACATACATACAAACGGTTTATTCTCTAGGGATACACCATGAACCGCCAGAATGAATCACAGTTGTCGCTACGGTAGCTCGAAGAATCGTGTTCAATCCACAGTTTCCTTTGAATCGGCTATGATTGCCCTCCGTCCAAGTTGCTGGTACAGCTCTCCTTGTCGTGGGCAGCTTTTTCGTAGGCTTCTGGGAGAGTCGGGCGACTGCAGACCACTTCTGTAGCTCATTTGGGTGGAGCTACGTCCTCACGGGGCTCCATTCCAGCTTGAGGACGGGCGATCCAGGCCCGGTTGGAAGAGCGGGGAGAGACCGACCGCACGGCCGCGCGAGACGCAGGAAAGGCTTAAGAAAAAAAAAGAAAGAGAGGAAAGGGGGACTTGGAAGTATACGCATTCTAATTCCGAGTGGAAATACCAAAACGACCGAATTTTGTTCTTTGGCCGAATGAAATGACATTTCCAAAAGGAGAATGAGGCCAAAGGGTTGAATTTGTTGACTTATTAAATTGGTGTCCGGAAACTTTGTTTCTTGGAAACATTAGGTCGCATGGACCGCGTCTGGCAGCATTAGAACACATGGGGCAGTTTCTATTGCAATTCGCCCTAGCTGCTACTGATAACTGGGCAACTTCTGGCAATCTCAGCCCGCCTTAACCTCTTCTGGACCGCGTAAAAATAATTTTTCTGATTTTGCGATAAAGGCCTAGATCTCATTCCCAGGATTCCGATAAATACCTCTTTTACCCATTTTGGATAAAAATGAATCGATTTAGGAGCGTTTGAAATTTGGGGAAATTGTCATTTGAATTGCCGCCAACTCTGCGTCTCCCCATTTCCGACACTCTCTCGCCCACTCTAGCCGTGTTTACATGTGGCATGTGTTTATGTAAAGAGACTTTGAAAAATAAATTTTACGAGGTCCTTCCCCTTTAATTGCCAAAAAAAGTCCCACAAGCAAAAGGTGCCATGTCTGAAGGTGAGATGTACGCAATCTCATATTCAAAAATGAGAATTACGATCTTTTTTAGCCTTGTTACCTGATTGTAACAAAATTCTAACTCCGTATCCCTTTGTCTAAAAACTTTCTTTCAGTGTTGATGCAGCACTACCATCTGAAGAAGTTCACCGGAGTCTACAAACACGGGCCCCAGATCGTCGGATTGACCGCCTCGCTTGGAGTAGGCAGCGGAACGAAGACCGCCGAAGACGCCCTCCGCCACATCTCCCGTCTCTGTGCCCTCCTCGATTGCCCCGTAAGTTACAGTATTCTCTTGCATACCTACAGTAATCCAGGGACGATATGTGGCTCTCATTAGAATATTGCCTTCCTAAAGTTACAGTAATCCCAAATTTCAGGTAGTGAGTATAGTCCGCCGTCACACAGCCCAGTTGCAAGAATTCTCTCCTCCTACGGCCGATGGCAAGTTACCGTATCCTTCCCCTAATTTGAATATTAGAGCTCCATTTCTCGCAGGTCTCAGAGGCGGAGCCGGAGAGAATGGCCTACATTTTCCTGATCCACAGAACCATGGCCAAGATGGAGCAGAAGATCCGAGATCTCTACAGTAATCTCTCGTCTAATTAGCAATGGAGCACGGTTCTTTCAGGACAAGCACATGTGCAAGTGGCCAAGGCGGAGAGCGAGACTGATTGGGAGTCGCTGCCGGAGAGGAGTGCCGGTGCCTACACGGTTATAACGGATCCCCCGCACGACAAGGGCTGTTTTGGTTGGATTAGACCACAGCTGTCATTAAAAGCGAGGATTTTTCAGAGTACCTGGCCTGGGTGGCCACCCACATCAGACGGTTGATCCCCGAGTCGTCGATGAAGGAGGATGTTAAGAAACGGGTCACCGAGCTGTTTGAAATACTCGAAGTGGGTAGTTTTTGGAAGAAAAATTGACTCATACTTCATGGGGACGTAAGGCAGAGAGCGGCCTGAGGTCGCCAGAAAAAGCGGAGAGCGGCCTGAGGTCACCAGAAAAAGCGGAGAGCGGCCTGAGGTCGCCAGAAATAAAGCGGAAAGCGGCCTGAGGTCACCAGAAAAAGCGGAAAGCGGCCTGAGGTCGCCAGAAAAACCGGAGAGCGGCCTGAGGTCGCCAGAAATAAAGCGGAAAGCGGCCTGAGGTCGCCAGAAAGAAGCGGAAAGCGGCCTGAGGTCGCCAGAAAAAGCGGAGAGCGGCCTGAGGTCGCCAGAAAAAGCGGAGAGCGGCCTGAGGTCGCCAGAAAAAGCGGAAAGCGGCATGAGGTCGCCAGAAAAAGCGGAGAGCGGCCTGAGCTCGCCAGAAAAAGCGGTCTGAGGTCAGTGCCTTTTCCCTGTGGTTTGTTGGAATCTTATTAAATTATTGTTTTTCACATTTTTATTTACAAAAATTGGTTGGATTCTGAAACTTCTGAAACACACATTGTTCAAAAAGCTATTTAAATTAATTAAAATTAGCAGATTCTTTTAGTGCCAACAAGCCGCCATGCAGCTACCGTAATCCAGGTCGTTAATAGAAAAGATACCGTAACCTGCGAATATACTACCGTAACCTACAATAAACCTAGATGCATATGCCTTTGGGTTATAATGGTTAACTAAAACCCTCGTATAATTAATCTTAAAATTTAAAAAAAAAGTTTTCTAAATCAATCTTCCAGATTTTCTACCGTTCCCTGGAACTCTGCGACGACTTCACCACCGAGAAATCGCTGGACCACCTGGTGGAGGAATTTGGGAAGAAACGCCGCTTCCTCGCCCCTGAAATCAACACAATTCTCCAAGGTTTTGCCATCCAATTGCTGAAATACGAGAATTTTCAGAGGTCCTCCAGCAACTTCGCCCGAACACCACCAAGAAATGTGTCCTGGTCGAGGCGGCCGAGAGGTTTTTCTTTGTTTTGGCTGAATACTCCAATGTTTAGCCTTCTCCTGGATCAACACAAGATCTCCGGCAATTTCCGAGCGATCGTCTTTGTGAGGACCAGGAAAGGAACGATGATTCTCTCCTCCCTTCTCAACGAATGCACCGTGCTCCAGGAGGCTGGGATCAAATCGGAGCCTCTTTTTGGTAATTAATTTAAATAGCTGTTTTTGAACTGAAAATTTAATATTTTAAATATTACATTCAATGCAAGAATTATAGGAATGAATGCGCCGGAGGGAGGGAATAAGAGGGAGCAGGAGGAGAAACTGGATAGATTCAAGAAGGGAGAGACGAGGGTGCTGGTTTCCACCTCGGTGGCTGACGAGGGATTGGACATTGCCCAGTGCAGTCTGGTGATCAAGTACAACTACACCACCAATGAGATTGCACACGTGCAGAGGAGAGGTACTGTAGGTTGAGGAATACGGTAGTTTTCCAATTGACGTAACTTACAAGACAAACTATGTTTGAATGTGCCAACAGATGGTCCATTGCCAAAAAAAACAAGGCCTCGCAAAGATTTAAGCGGCCTTTGGTTGCCAAAAAGCGGTTTTTATTTGTTGTCAAGCGGCCTTTGGTTGCCAAAAGCGGTTTTTATTTGTTGTCAAGCGGCCTTTGGTTGCCAAAATTCGGATTTTGTTTTAAAACTGAAAACTATAATCTTCTTTTCAGGCCGAGGTCGAGCGAAGGGCTCTCGCTGTGTGCTGGTCACGAATTCCCCGCTTCTCCGGAAGCAGGAGGAGGGGAACATTATGAAGGAGAAACTGATGGAGCAGGCCATGGAGGCGGTGGAGAAGAACAGATGCAATCTGGCGGCCATGGTCGAGAGGGAGATCAAACTCCTCCGGGAGGAGATTCTGAAGGGAGAGGCCAATAAGAAGGAGACCGTGCAGGCACAGAAGGCCAGGGGCATCGAGTACGAGATCAAGTGCAAGTGGGTAATGGGGGATTTCAGGTGGAATAGCATAGAATATCGTGCGAAAAAGGCATTTTCTATCCGCTAAAATCTATAAGCTAAAACCCGAATTATAACTGCAAAAATCTTTTTTTTTAACGGTAAAACATGAGAAAATACGGTTTTTGCTGAGTTTAATGTGGGGAAACGCACAGTTTTTTGGTGGGAAAGTGATTTAAAAAAAAAGATTTTTATTAAAATTTTGGAACCCGTGTAATATTTTCATAAGCGTAATTTCCAGTCCAAAACCACCTCCCACGGTTTCGACTTGTTTTGGAAACAGTTAATTTTTATTGGACAACCATGAGCTGGGTAATCAGCATTCTGCGCAAACTGCATCTGCTTCTGCTTTTTCCCAGCCGTTTAAAACTTTTCTGGGCGAAATTCCGCTTTTTTCTTATTTACTTTCCGGAATCGGCTTTTTTTTCGTGAAAACTATGGGAAAACTGGTTTTTCGTGATTTAATTAAATATTTAAAGCAACCTTCTTTTGTCAATTACCTAAATGCCATTTTACCAGGAAAATTTCAACGTAATTACTTTTCTTCCAGGAGATGCGACGTGTTGCTTTGCATGGATAGCCACGTGAAGACGCACGTTCAAACGCAGTACTGCGTCTGTGATCCGGAATTTTGGAAGAAGGTGAGAGGGAGAGAGAGAGATGTTGATTAAACAGAGAGAAATTTGCATTTCAGACGATAACCTTCGCGATGGACGAGAAACAGTGCACGGAGTCCAAATTCGGAGAAGTTGGAAAGGTAATTACGCCTTTTATATCTTTAAAAATTGTTATTTAGCTGATGTGTAAAGGAAATTTGAATGGTGGCTGCGGAGGAGCGCTCGGCTGCATTGTGAGGATAAAGAGCAACTGCATGCCTGTCCTGGCGGCCGAGGGTGGGTCTCTCTCCCTCTCCCCCCTCTCTCTCTCTTTCTCTCTCTCCCTCTCTCCCTAACCCTCTCTCTCTCTCTCTCTCTCTCTCTCTCTCTAACCCTCTCTCTTCCAGCCATCGTGATCGTCAACCAGAAGACGGGAGAGAAGAGGACCTTCAAAAAGTGGAAGAAGGTGACGGAGAGCTGTTTCACCCCGGAAGCCGTCAGGGCCTTCGACATGGCCGAAATGCAAAAAGCCTCCACTTTCAAGCTCGAATTCACCGGTGTTCCCTGATTTTATCACTTTTCCTTTTCTCTTTTTACTAGATAAATTTTTCGCTTTTGCTGTTGTTATTTCCCTCATCTTCGGTCCCATCTTCTGCCCATCCTTTGTAACCCGTCTCCTCTGAATATTCTTTAGAAAAAAGGTATTCTTTAGAAATGGCAGTGCCACAGCCGAAGCCACTCACTTTTGCCAAAGGAATCCCCAGGAATACTAAAATCCGCGGAGCTGGTTTATTTGAGGTAGAAACCGGATTGGAGTGGTAATTAAAGTGGATTTTTCAGATTCTGGAGCCGAAAAACGACAATTTCATTGCGGGGTGGATGATTTCGAGGGATGGCTACGACATGGCAGTGGGAACACCAGTGGAGCAAGTGCTACAGAAGGTAAGATTTCAGGCCGCTCTTTAGAAATCTGCGTAACCTCAGGCCGCTTTTTAGGAATTAGGGCGAAAGAAGGTAGGATGGAATTTGACTTCTCTAGACGCAGGGCGTAATGTGGAGAATCTGAAAGACTTTTGAAGCTTTTGAAATCCCATGCCGCTTCTGTCAACCTAAGACCGCCAGATTGGGAAAGATTGGTCAGAGAATCGAAAGTTAAGGTTGCAAATCTATCGAGGCTCTTTCTTTTGGCACAATTCAGAGACACAGGATCTGATTCTTGCTTAGTTTCTTAGAAACGGATTTAAACAGTAAGAACTAAGGCTCATTAAGACGGTAAGGGTCTCAGTAAGGGTTAGGATGGTTTTAAGGAATAGGGACAATCGCCGAGGAGTGTTAACAAACTTTTTGGACTATCTACTGAAAAAATCTACTGATCCCCATTCAATTCTGTCAACAGACATAGGTAAAAACAAAACCAATGAGCACAAGTAAACATAAAAACAACAAGAATCGTGGCACAGTTTCATTGAAGAGTCCCCTAGGGGTTGTACTCGATGGGGAGGTTCTTCCTGCGGACCATGCCGTCTCCCTGGAACCACTCCCTCCTGAACTGCTTGGCAGCTCCATCAGGAGCGTTGGTCCACTCGACGGTGATGCGGTCGTTGTTGGTGTCCTCCTGGCCGAAGGCGAAGGCATCGCAGGAGACAGCCATGAGGATGGCCTCCTTGGGGTCCAGCACTCCGCAGCCGGGGTCCACTCCCAGACGCTTCATGTTGGTCGTCTTGATGGCCCAGCCGATGCGACGGGCCGACGAGTTGATTATCTTGATGTGGTAGGTGTGCTTGTCGTCGTAGGGCGCGTTGAAGACGATCTTGGTGCCCGGCTGGGTGGCGATGTCTCCGGGAGGGATGGACTGGGCCATGGCGATGCGAGCAATGAGGGAACACCGCAGCAGCAGCCCTTTTGAGGGGAAAGACCCTAGGATAATTGAGCGAGAGAGTGGGAAATGGAGAGACGCAGGTCACGCAACGCACGGTTGCCTCATTAGCCTATCTGATAGAAGGTTCCAGAAGCCCAGATTAGCGTAAATCCCCTCATTTTCCCTTTCCAAAGATCTTATCGTTAGAAAGGGTTGAACATTCTTTTACAACGTTCATTTGACGAAATTTAAAGCAAGAGAGAAAGGGGAAGCAGACACATATATTACTAGTTAGAGTAACGATGCATATTGAGTGAGATAAAGATGAGTCGTACTTTCTTCTGGTTAGAGCCGCGGAATGTTAGGCATGAGATCCTAGTTTTCATATGACATTTTGGAGACCAAAAGTTCCTGAAACTTGCAAGGCCTTGGTGTTTAGGGGCTTTATTTTGGGGAGGTTGGTGTTTTGTGGGTCCTTGTTTTGGGTTGGAAATCCCAAATAACAATTTCAAATTTTGTTTACATGGGGCGTGAAACAGTCAGAATAATGGACTGTTGCTCCCATACTGTAATTTCCGTTTATGCACCGCTAATCGTTAATTTTCAGCTGGTCACCGATCTCCGCTCGAAGGCAGAGGCCCTGAACGCTTCATGGCGATGGAAGGCCTTTGCAACGCTGCCAGTGAACCTGGTGAACCAGGCCGAATTCATCAAGTACCTCCTCACTTTTAATAGCCAAAATAACTCAAATTTCAGAGAATGTACGGTGAAAAGGCGGCAGATGCGACGCCTCTTTGACTTCATTTTGACCTCGGTGTTTCCTGATGAGCTGCTGGGGAAGAGGAATATGCAGGTTATGCTGGAATGGCTGACGGACGAGGTCTTCAGGAGCAAACCGGACGAACAGTATCCCATGCTGAGGATTTTAGACAGTAAGAGGGAGAGAGAGAAAGAGAAACATTCAATTTCGACAAGACTTTATTCTTCTGTGCTGTCTATCTCATCTAGACGCCGGTTCCCTTGCCAGAACCCCTGTGTTCCTCAAAGAATATCTCCGCCTTCTCATGGCCCATCCCCCCGCACTGCTCCCTGATCTCCTCCACAGAAGCCATCTGGACCCTCATCCTCTGTTCCTCCACAGAAGCCCTCATCCGAAAGGCCCTCCCCTCGGGCCTTCTGAAGTACTCGTCCATGGCCGAGAGGGCCATCTTCAGCAACTTGTCCTCCCTGGCCGTCTCCTGTATCTTCAGCTGAAGCCTCTCCCGCCGAGGGCCCGTCTCCACCCCCTGGTTCAGTCTCCTCAGCGTCTCCACGTCGATCGTCTTCATTTGCAGAGGCTCCGGCAGCACGGGCACTTCTTCCTCGATGGGGGTGGTCTTCAGGGGGATCTGGTGCAGAGGCTGGGCAACCTTCTTCCTTCCCCTCTGCATCCGGTGGGGGTAGAGGGTCACGTACGAGTGGGTGTTCGAGCTGTTCGTGTGCACCTCCTCGGGCTCTTCGATTTCGTAGGCCAGCTCCTCGTCTTTCTCCGGCTTCAGCTTCGTCTTCATCGCCGGTTGCTTCGGGTCGACCGCCAAACAGGGAAGAAAAGGAGAAAGTGACTTTTTTGGGGGAAGTCAATTAGCAATGGGTCACGCAACGCAGCGGGGTGACTATCCTTCACTTATGGCCACAGGCCGCTTCTTGCTAAACTGGGTTACTTTATACGGGTTATGGTGCCCATGTATGCTCAGACAATACCTTGGTTTCATCTGCCAGCCGCTTATGACAACAATAGGCCACTTGAGGGAGCCATACAATGATGGAATTAGGTTCATGTATAAAGCTATCGAGTCTGTAAACCAAAAGTCCGCTCAAATCAGCCGCGTCTGACAGCCATAGGCCGCTTGAACTGAGCTACTTTTGACAACAACGAATGAAGCAAACCCCTTCCGATTAACCGCCTTTGGTAACAATAAGCCGCTTAGGGCCTAAACTGTTGGAATTTTATTCATTTTGACAGTCCGCGTCAGCCTAATCAACCGAAACTGTTGTAATCAGCCGCGCCTGGTAGCCATAGGCCGCTTGAGCTCTCCCCCATAGGCCGCTTGAGCCCTTTGTGTCATCGTTTCCATTGTACATCTTGTGACAACCTCAGGCCGCCAAAACCACAAAACCCGCCCTCAGCTCGTCGACACTGTCCATGATGAACTGGACGAGACGCGGTTGAAATTCCTGGAGGGAAATGCGTCCCGTGTGTTCTCCCTTCAGCTTCTTCCTCTTCAACTTGGCCTCCAGACAGGCGGCGGCCTCTTCGTTCGTTTCTCCGGATGCCATCAGACGGAACATTCGCCCCGTGTGGCCCCTGGTCACCACCCACGCCACCACGCAACGTCTGGAAATGCTACAGTAACCAACTGTAAGAAAAGGATACGGTACCTGGATTCTACGAGGTCGAGGAGGAGCTTCTTCAAAATGTCTCGGTTTAGATTGGCGAAGCATTTGCTCACGTCACTTTTCATGTAGAAGAGGCGCTTATCTGAATAATGCGTTGGGAAGGAAGAGAGGATGCCTTACTGGGATGGTCGTTGCGGCAGTTGGAGAGACAGAGATCTAACCTTTCCATTTCAGTTGCTCCCCTGCGAGCCATGCGAAGTGCCCCTTTCCACAAAGCGGCTACCGCCAACGGACAGGCCGTCAACGAGATTCAGAAGATCGCCTCCTCCTTCATCGCCAACTTCGTGACCGACATCTCCCTCTCCATGATGCTGTGAGATCCCAATCGAGAAAGGCCAACTTCTACTCTTTCAGCCAATTCGTCCAAGTCATCTACCCTCGCTACGGCAACGGAGACAGGGTCTTCTACTCCAAGCGAGGCTTCAACTTCTGGAGGAAGAAGGAGATCCGTCTATTCAAAGAGGACTACCAGCTGACGATTGTCAGAGACCTTCTCCCAGTGGCCAAGGTTAGTTTTCCCCAACTTTCAGGTTAAAAGCCTCATTTTAGCACCTGATTTCGAATACGAGGATCTCTGCCAGTGGGTCGTCGATGCGTCCAATCTGTCCGTTTATAAAGGTTGGTTTGAAGGCCATGGGTTACGGTAGATCTACCGTAATCTACTAGCCAAGAAGGATTACAGTAACCTTCGGTTTAGAGCGAGAATTGGAGCTACGCCAACACTATGCAGATGGTCAATGTGGCCCTGGATTTTCATCTGAGCAGGATTTATGGACAGAGGTCGTTGGGTAAGTATCTCTCTTTCTCTCTCTCTCTCTCTCTCTCTCTCTCTCTCTCTCTTTCTCTCTCTTTCTCTCTCTCTTTCTTTCTCTCTCTTTCTCTCTCTCTCTCTCTCTCTCTCTCTCTCTCTCTCTCTCTCTCTCTCTAAATCATTGTTTTTCAGGCTTCCACTCGGAAATCCGATCTCTGAAGCAATTCCTCTCCAACTGCCGCAACGACCATCCCAGTAAGCCATCCTCTCTTCCTTCCCAACGCATTATTCAGATAAGCGCCTCTTCTACATGAAAAGTGACGTGAGCAAATGCTTCGCCAATCTCAACCGAGACATTTTGAAGCAGCTCCTCCTCGTCCTCGTAGAATCCAGGTACCGTATACTTTGTTTACAGTGGGTTACTGTAGCATTTCCAGACGTTGCGTGGTGGCGTGGGTGGTGACCAGGGGCCACACGGGGCGAATGTTCCGTCTGATGGCATCCGGAGAAACGAACGAAGAGGCCGCCGCCTGTCTGGAGGCCAAGTTGAAGAGGAAGAAGCTGAAGGGAGAACACACGGGACGCATTTCCCTCCAGGAATTTCAACCGCGTCTCGTCCAGTTCATCATGGACAGTGTCGACGAGCTGAGGGTGGGGTTTGAGGCGGCCTGAGGCTGCCAAAAGCTCGTCAAACAAGCTCATATTTCTGCAGAAAGCGGCCTGAGACTGCCAGATTCCTGAAAGGAGGGCGTGTTTTGTGTTTAAAGCGGCCTGAGGTTGCCAGAAGCGGCTTTCTTTCTAATTCACAATCTTACCCTTTCAGTTCACCATTGGATGCAACAAGAGAAAACTCTACCAAATGGGAAAAGGAGTCCCCCAGGGCTGTATGCTCTCCTCCCGTCTGGCTCATGTAAGTCCTTCTTTCTTTGGCTTCCTAATCCTAATTTTCTTCAGATATACCTCCTAGCTTACGATAAAACCGTCCTGGCTCCTTACATCGGCAGTGGGTCGAAGATGTTCCGATACGCCGACGATTACCTCTTCGTTGTGGACAAGAAGGAGACGGCTATTGGGGTATTTAGTTGGATTGACTAAAAAATAGAGATTTTTCAGCTTTTGGACGAGTTGCAGCGCCCGATGAATCCGTTCGGCCTCAAATTCAAGAAGGAAAAGACCATGGTTTGTTTGTTTTAAGAGGAGTTATACTTAAGGATCAAGGAGCCGAAAGCGTAAAACCTCGGCGACCTGTTGTTGGCCAAAGCGGGAGGCTTAACATTTATCAAATGAGGGCACAATCCTGTCACCCAATAAGAAGTTAGAGCATTTTGTTGTCAGCGCTACCCCGCTATTTAACGAGGTTCTGCCTGAAGATACCTAAGAGGTCTTACAAGACAATGTCATCTGAAATTCCCCTACCTTTTCATTTGACCTACCATTTCCCCTGCACTCCATTGAATACCTCCATTTTTTTTGCCAACCATTTACTTTCTTTCTGGAATTTTACCCCATGTTTCACACAAACACCATACAATATCCAAACACCACCTTGTTTAGAATACTCGTCCGACGGCAGTTTGCTCATCCAAACCTACTTTCATCCTCAGGCCGTTTTTGATTACCGGCAGTGGCAGCCACTTCTAACTGCAGATGGTATTCTCAAGTCGCTTTTTAACGTATATGGCATCTGCTTTCGATCGCTGATAGTAAAAAGCCGCTTCTTAACGCAGATGACCGCAGATGTCATCCTCAGGCCGCTTTTTACCAATGATGACCAAGTGGCGGCTTTGAAGAGCCAGAATGCATCATAAATCACCGGATAGTGTCATCTGATATTTCCTGCCTTTACATTTCACCTGTGATTTGGCTTCTTTTCCACTGAATACCGCCATGTTTATCAACCATTCCCTTTTTACCGCTGATGATCGCAGATGGCTACCGCTTTTTTCACCGCAGATGCCATCCTCAGGCCGCTTTTAAACGTGTATAGTTAAACGTATATTCTCAGGCCGCTTTTTACCGCGAATGCCATATGCTTTTTACCGCAGATGATAAAAAAGCCGCTTTTAAAAAGACGCAGATGACCACACATAGCAACCGCTTTTTCACCGCTGTGACACCATCATCAGCTTTTTATCGCAGATGGCATTCTCAGGCCACATATCGCAGATGACCGCTGATGGCAATCCCAGGCCGCTTTTGATGACCGTAGATGGTGGTCGCTTTTTTACCGCACATGGCATCCTCAGGCCGCTTTTTTACCGACGATGACCACAGATGACAGCCTTTGAAGAACCAGAATTCATCATTTCACTTGCCGTTTGGCTTCTTTCCACTGAATACCTCCATTTTTTTTCCTTTCTTTCAGGAATGGTTTTACAGAAAAATTGGAGTCTTCCTGCAAACAGGGGAGGCGTTTCCTATGTGCAAAGGCCTTTAATCTTACGCTTTGAATCCCAGATACCCTGAAATTTCACAAAAAGTTACCTCTTCCACGTGTAATCCCCATTTGCAGGTCTCATTCAACACTCCCGGCTACAGTCGCAAGGGAAGGACGGTCGTCTGGTGCGGCGCCCCGATCGACACCAAGAAGAACATGGTGGGATTATTATTAGCTTTATTATCAAGGTAGTATCAAAAATATTGCAAACACACAATCTAATTGTAAGTATTATGTACAACACGGGTTTCTACAGGTGGTGTCGAAGCCGCGGAGGAAAGCGACGAGTCTGGTGCTTCGACAGCACACCATCCAACGACTAGCCGCATCGGAGAGGATCAAGGTGAGTTATGGTAGGAACTGGGCTAATGGTAATGGTTTCAGCTCAGGAGGATGTGGAGGACGTACGAGAGGGAGGCGGCCGAGTGACCGAAATGAGGAGATGTACAAATACGGGGGTGTAAATAAAGGATGGATCTCAGTCGCTGACTTCTTGGATCTTGTTTCGCTGTCGGGCGCAGGTGTGCGAGCGGTGCTTGGCACACAGCGTCTTTCCGCATCTGGAAGAGAGGGATTTAGATAGAAAGAGGGAGAGAGAGAGACAGAGAGAGAGAGAGAGAGAGAGAGAGCTCACCTGCAGAAGAAGGGATTCGTCACGCGGAAGGCGCACTTGTTGCAGCGGCTGCCAGCCGTCGTCCGCACCGTTTTTCGAGTACTCGCCTAAAAACCCTGCATATTAATAGAAGGCATAAAATCTACCGAAGTCACGGGGAGGGAGGAAACTATGACGGCCTCGCTCTCCTCAGAAGAGGACACGTCGTGTTCCCCGCGGGTTTTACTGCGATTGCGCTGCTGACGGCCGATCCACGGAGGTAGGAAGTGGCGGTGCTTCTTTATCTGAAAAGGAAGGTGGTTGCGAAAACTTCTATATGGTTATATCTGCCTCTCCCATGTTTCTGTCGGTTATTCCAAAATTCTGCGTTTTTCTCTCTGGAGAGCAAGGTCTCAAGCACCTGCGGTTAGGCATTGAAGTTAGCGACGCAGAGTCCCATGGTGTCAGAGGTAGACACGGTTAGGGACGCAGAGCAATGGGATAGTTTCAGACACGGACTGCGGGGGTTAGAGACGGAGAGTGACTGTGCTGGAGCTAGAGAGAGAGAGAGAGAGAGAGAGAGAGAGAGAGAGAGGGGGGGTTAGACACCGGTGTATAAACAAGTGTTAGAGACTCAGACATGGCAACCTAAGGCTAGAAGCAGACAGGAAGACATGGTTAGAGATGCAGGTGACTAAATATGAGAGGCAGACACATAAACAGCTAGGTTAGACACGCAGAGAGAAAGCTTGGTTAGAGACGCAGACAATTATACTTGGGTTAGAGATATGGAGTACTGGTTAGAGACGCAGAGCGTCGTGTTAGCGACAGAATCAGATCGCCGGTTAGACGCAGAGTAACCCGGTTGTCTGATATGGGCACGGGTAGAGACGCAGACACATAAACTTGGTCAGCCGCAGAGAACCAGGAAGAACCAGGCGGGCAGGGCGTTAGAGACGCAGATCAAATTGCTAGAGAGAGAGAGATTGAGAGAGAGGTTTGACTTTTCCAATTCTCTCTCTCTCTCTGTCTCGCTCTGCCTCTCTCTCTCTCTCTCTGCCTCTCTCTCTGTCTCTCTGTCTCTCTCTCTCTCTCACTCTCAATCTCTGTCTCTCTCCCTGTCTATCTCCCCTTTCTCTCTATGTTTATTGAAAGTTTTTTGAAAGTTGTTGAGATAAGTTTTTTGAAAGTTGTTGAGATAAACATGAAAAGTCAAAAGTCTTTATTGAAAAACAGCTGACGAGAATCTTGAAAAGATTGCAATTGAGCCCTCTTAGTCCATGTTGACGTCGTCGTCGATCTTCGGAGCGAGGTAGAAGCGCAGGAAGCTGTTTTCCTCGATAGGGTACCTGGAGAAAAATATGATGTTGGTGGAAATTAAGGAATTTAGAATTATAAAAGCCAAAAGTAAGTCAAAAACAAACTCACTCAAAGACGGAGGGACCTTTCTTGTTCACATACAATCGACCGCGTTTGGAGAAAAATTTCTTGTCAGCGAATTGTCTCAAAAACTTGCTGCTGAATGTTAGGCTCAGCGGTTCCTTGACGTCAACGTAAGCCCACTCTTTCTCTTTTTCGTTGATGTTGAAGCTTTTGAATCGGTAGACCCCGGACATCCCGCCTCCCTCGGCAGTGAAAGCGATCCCAACCTAGAATAGAATATCAACTTCTAAAACAATACAATGTCTAGACCGCGTAAAAATAATTTCCGCGTAAAAATAATTTTTCTGATTTTGTGATATAACCCTAGATCTCATTCTCAGGAATCCGAAAAATACCTCTTTTACCCATTTTGAATCAAAATGAACCGATTTAGAAGCGCTTGAAATTTTGGGGGAAATTGTCATTTGCTCGCTTTGCAAGTCTTCCGGAACCTGCAAGCTACCATGTCGCAGAAGGTCGAGTAGTTCTGGTTCAGAAGTCCAAATGGCTCTCTTCCGATATCCACAGTCTTGATGGAACCCTTCTGAATTAACCGAAATATCAAAACCTCGCTTTTCTCTCTCTCTCTCTCTCTCTCTCTCTCTCTCCTCTCTCTCTCCTCTCTCTCTCTCTCTCTCTCCCTCTCTCACCCCTCTCCCCTCTCTTAAAAGGGTAGGACCGCGTAAAATTTTTTTTAAAGTCTCTTTACAATTATATCATTGAGTAGACATCGTTTCCACGATTCTGAAACACACCCCTTTTATATGATTTGGACTGCAAAAGGGGCGCGTTTACACGGCCCTTTTACGCGTTTGCCGCACGGAAACACGGCCAGAGTGGGCGAGAGAGTGTGGGAAATGGGGAGACGCAGAGTTGGCGGCAATTCAAATGGTAATTTCCCCAAACTTCAAGCGCTCCCAATCGATTCATTTTGATCCAAAATGGGTAAAAGAGGTATTTTTCGGAATCCCGGGAATGAGATTCAGACTTTTATCACAAAATCAGAAAAATTATTTTTACGCGGTCCTTCCCCTTTAATGAAAAAAAATCGATTTACAGCTTTTGTTTGGGCTTTTTCTGAAAATAAAGCGCTTTCAATGCTTTTTACACATATCACTCATATATATATTTTCAATTATTTCAGTTATTCGATCTCAAAATGGTCCTCTACTTCTCCTCCCTCCCGTCTCATCTTCAAGTCAAAGTGACTAAAAAGGTTCGTTTTAACATTTTAAGGTCTTAAATAGGTTTTTAGATGGAATACAAAGATTTCATAAACTTTGAGAGTAGTTCCTATCATTCCTCTTCTCTTTCTAAAGGAATAAGGCACAAGATCTGGTACTTTGGAACGGAAGAAACGGAAAATGTACGTTTATAAAAATTCTGTGAAATCATTATTAGAAGGTGAAAATTTGCGAAAACAAGCGTCCACTGTGGATAGAAGAATATTCGAAGAAACAAGACAACACGGATTTTTGGACCACAGTCAGGACAATTTATCAGCAAGTAAGAGAGGGAGGGAGGGAGAGAAAGAGAAAAAGAAAAAGAAAGAGAAAGAGAGAGAGAGAGAGAGAGAGAAAGGGAAAGAGAGGGAGAGAGAGATGTGGTTTTGGACGAAGAGAACTTATTTTGATTCATTTAGGACGTTACTATTAAGACTGTTGACATCGAGAGGAAGAATCCGAGAATTTCGGCTGAGGACTACTCTCTCGTCTGCGAGATGCCCGCCGGAAAATTCCAGAAGACTTGCAAGTATCTGGCAAAGTTCAGCGATTCCATCGAGATCGGAGCAAATATCGATATTGTACTGATTTGTTGTTAGCCCTTTCAGAGAAGAGAGAGAGAAAAATAGAGAATGAGAGAGAGAGAGGAGAGAGAGAAAGAGGGAGAGAGAGAGAGAATGAGAGAAAGATAGAGAGTGAGAGAGAGAGACCGAGAGAGTGAGAGAGAGAGAGAGAGACCTAACTTGGGTAACCGCCTATTTTCAGGCTGAAATTTTCTTTGCGAATGTGAACGTTGAGGACAGCAGGATATTTGCGACTTGTCGGTTCGGCAGCATTAACATACCCAACCATTTTGTCTCCGTCGATGTCAAGGAACCCGTGAAAGTCCCCTTTTCCTGCAAGATCTTGAACGAATTCACAAAAGCCACTTTTCTTTCCCCTCGTGTCCGCCTATATCTCAACAACAACGGCCCTTCCGTCTTTGAGTGAGTTTCACTTTTGCCTTTTGTTTTCTTTTTGTTATCGATCATCAACTTACCCATACATTTCAGATACCCGATCGAGGAAAACGGCTACATGCGTTTCTACCTCGTCCCAAAGATCGAGTTAAATAACGCCAATGAATTTTGATCTCCAGTGGTTTTCATAATGCTTTTATCATGAATTAAGAGATAGAGATAGAGAGAGACAGAGAGACAGAAAGAGAGAGGAGGCAGATAGACAACAGGGTTCTGCCAAAATGAAAAAAGGGTTCAATGCAATTAAAGGGTAAGGACCGCGTGAAAGTAATTTTTCTGATTTTGTGATAAAATTCTAGATCTCATTCCCAGGATTCCGAAAAATACCTCTTTTACCCATTTTGCATAAAAATGAACCGATTTAGGAGCGCTTGAAATTTTGGGGAAATTACCATTTGAATTGCCGCCAACTCTGCGTCTCCCCATTTCCCGCACTCTCTCGCCCACTCTAGCCGTGTTTTCGTGCGGCAAACGCGTAAAACGGCCGTGTAAACGCGCCCCTTTTGCAGTCCAAATCATATAAAAGGGGTATGTTTCAGAATCGTAGAAACGATATCTATTCGATGAAATAATTGTAAAGAAACTTTGAAAAATCAATTTTACGAGGTCCTTGCCCTTTAACAAGGGGAATATCGTTTTAAACACTTTTTTCAAGATCTTAAAAAACTGATTTATTTTTTAAAACCAGAAAGTTAAAAACCCACTACGCGGGTTTCACTTTCTGGGGAAGTTGGCCTTCGGCCGCCTGAGAGTTGGATTGCGATTAGGCCGCTAAATAAGACGGCCTCCGGCGGCTGGAATGCGCGGCCTTCGGCCGCTCGAATAGGCGGCTTTTGGCCTTTGAATAAGGCGACCTTCGGCCGTTTGTAAAGGTCCCTTAGTTATTAAATGTACCCCATGGAAATTTTGTGCACGCACTTTCCACCGCTTGACCGGTCTTCTACCTGGGAAATGCTGCTGGCCATATTTCTGACTTACACGTTGCGCTGCTAACAAAGTAACTGCCCAATGTTCTCAAATATGTTTCAAATCATCATATTAGCAAATAGACTTACACAAAAAGTGCACCGACAGGGATCGAATCTTTGTCATGTGGTTGGCAATCTATGGGACCAACATGGGTAGAACCTAAATTTGCCAGTCAGACCGGCCTGACCGTAAAAATTCTCACCAGAACACACCCAAGAAAAGCCTTTTCTTGTTATAGTTATTGACAAAATGAAATCAGCGGCCCAAATTTTGCATATTAATTAGAATATCTAAATCTCCTCATTCAACATTGTCTCTCGCACTGCGTATCTCATTTCCGCTGCACTAAGGGCCATTTTGGCATGATTCCAGTTTGGCGAAAGCTATACCTGATTTACCTCTAGGAAAGGCATTCAGTGCAAAATTTAAATTTCTGATTGATTCAAGCTGATTTACCTGAGTTCCATGATGGAACTTCCATCCCGCCTGCCAGGCGACTGGCTGTTTCTGGGATGCTCAGAGCTGCCTTATTTGCCAAAACCACCAAAAAACAAAGGTTCTGCAAAAAAGAACAATAATTCTGTTGCAAAAAATACCATGATCGCAGAAAAAGTCGGTTCGATGCGAATAATGGTGGTACCTGGTGAGCCTGTACGTCACCGGGCACCAAAAATTCTAACCATAGCAACAAGGGAAACATAGAAAAATAAATCTAGCAAGGTACTTCTGGAGACGAAGAATGAGCGAAGGCAAACGACCTCATGGCCTGAAATTGAAGTTGGAGGGTATGTGGTTCATGAACCGTTTCGGCAAGGTGACCTGCAAAGGTTCATGGGCGGTTTCGGTGATTTTAGGTGAAAATATACATTATTTCGATTTTACGTGGTTTTTACAGCTTTAAATACAAAATAACTTGACAAACGTAGGAACATTCCTTTAAATAGGGAATTTTAGAGCACTGGGTAACCTATACTTTAAATACGGAATTTTAGAGCACTGGGTGGCCTATATCGACAGAAAAACAAGGGAACGGTGGCGGGAAAACGGATAATTTCATGCTTCTAACTGTGGTTTACTTGGAAATATTGACAAAATATCATTGTAAAAGGACTTTAGATCGATTTGACGCAATTTTGTCTAGAAAACCAAGATCCACGCGTAAATTGGCGGCGATGGCCCATAAAAGCGGCTAATCACCCACCTGATCAATTTAACCGGATTTAGCGATTTTAATGTTGCAAAATATTTTAAATACTTAAAAAAGTCGTGGTTCCCTGCATCTTACCCAATTTTCTTATTGGAGGAAACCTGAAAATAGAGATTTTAGCTGAAATTACTTGCATCATTCATGATGATGGCCGTAGCGGGCGGCTAAAAACGTGATTTTATGTCCTGTTAGATGGGACTTTCGTAAAAATGTGGCGTTTTACACAAAAGCCGCTTCTCGCTAATTGGTACCTGATTTAACCGACCTTTCGATAAAAATAAAAATTAAATATTAAAAAAAGTCGTCATTCATGATTTCCATATGACAGTCTCCTTCAGTTGTGGACTAACGACTGCGGCTAGAGGGACTCTCTTTACTGTAGCTGGAGGCGCATCTGGAACCACGATTCCACCAGAATATCCTAAATTATCGGGCGGAGAAGCAAGGGAAACGTCTTTCAACGAACCTCGGAGCAAAAGTTGAGAAGTGGAGGAGAAAGAAACCCTGAAAACGGAGATTTCGGTGGAGAATACCCACCTGCTTCCTGGTTTTCCCGACAGCTCGCGACGTCGATGGCTGAAACAGAAACATTAGAAAAAGGATTTTTAAAAAGTTAGACTAGAGTTTAAAAATGAAAAAGAAAACGGTAATTTTACATACTTTTAAGCATGTCTGATCGCATTCGAGAGCACAGACTCACGAGCGAAAAACCCTGAAATTTGAATTTGCCGCCAGTATCGCACGGGTCGCCGCCGAATGGAGCCCGTGGGCGCTTCCAAAATGAGAGGCTGCTAAACATCGTGCATCAATTGAAACTTTCCGACTCTAGCAATTTGCCTATTTTAGATACTATTTTGTGAAATTACTGCTATAGATGGCTAATCGATTGAAGTTTTGGACACAATTTTTTGGATACTCAATATTCACTGAGTAAAAAGAAAAACACAGAAAACTCCATATTTCGGACGGTAGTTTTTTGCGAGGGCTAGGAAAATTGTGCCAGAAAATTCATATTTCAAGCTATTTTTCTATGCGCTGAAAAGTGAAATTGATGCAAAATTGACCGAGAACTAGAGTCGGAAAATTATTCGTTCTATTTGGGGGTTAGGTCTCCCAGCAAAAACGTTGGGTCCCGCACGGATACAGTATGAAACCACAGATTTTTATAAATTTCAAATTCGCGCTTAGGTGTTTTGCTTATCTTTCTCTGCGTGCTTGTTGCAAAAAAGTGTGCACACATGTGCATGCAGCCAACACGCAACCATTTCTAAATTTTCCGTCCGGGTACCCGTTAAACACAGTGTACATTGAAAGTGCCCAGTTCGGCGACCCGTGATCGATATCTAGCCGGGACTTTTAACGGTCTTCCTTTAAACGAATGAAAGCTGTCTAATCCCATAAATATCTTGATTTTAACGACTTTTTTTGTTAATAACCTCTGAAACCGCACGTATTTGGGAGACCGCTTCGCTTTAAAACAACCCAAGGCCGATTGGGCCTCATTTCATTAACCAAAGGCTGCTTTTTAGTAACCAAAAGCCACCTAGTGCACCTTTTGAGAACAACAGGCGGCTGCTTAAAATGCTTAGTGAACAGTGTTGACCACTCAGACTGCTTTTAGGCAACCTAAAGCCACTTTGACCGCGTTTGGGCAACTTTAGGCCGCCTAGGCCCATAAGATCTGTAACTATTGCGCTCTTGTAATTCGTATTATTTGTTTTTTTACTGTGTTATGTCAGTGTTTACCTTCAAATACTGACTTTTACAGATGTCTGAGGTAATATTTGCCAATTCCTCGCTTATAAAGAAGCTGGTGAAGACTACCCAGTCAGTATCCGACTACGTGGCGTTCGATTTCCGAGCCGATGCCCTGAAGCTGGCTGCCGAGACTCCGGCCGGATACCCCCTGTTCCTCATACACTTCCCGGTTCGTCTTTTTTGCGTATTCTCGAAGTGGTATGTTGCTGAAAATAAGACTATCGTTATCTCTAAAACATTCTTAAAATCTAAATTTCAGAGGAAGGCCCTTTTGCACTACGCCGTCCAGCAGCGATGCTGCCTCACCGTGAATCTCTCCAAGCTCGAAGAAGCCCTCCAGATGGCTGGGAAACATGATGCGTGTTCAATCAAATACGACGGCCGAAAACAGCTGCATGTCACTGTCTTAAATCCCCAGTCCGCCCAGTCTCAAGTTTGTTTTTATCCTAGTTTCATCAATTTTGTGCTTGCTGTAAAGGCTTTAATACTCATGTTGGTTCATTCAGAGTGTATGCATTCGAATCAAGAACCGTGACGTAATTAATGGCAACGCATATGCCTATTATTACCCCGCGATGATCAGGCTTGAATTGAGGATGCTCCAAACAGACTGCGCCCGGTTGATGCAATCGGGGTATATGGTTGAAATCCATGCACGCAAGGTACACATTTTTGTTTTTACTTGCTTGAAGATGAGTCAGTGATGTACAAGACTCTCTCACGTGACGCCTAATACGCATTAAAAGAAGTTACATTGCTAGAAATCTGGAAAAAAGTGATGAAAATTGATCAACATCCTATTTTCAGGGAAAATCGCTGATACTGGAAAACAACGGATCGATGATTCGTTACGTGAAGGAAGACTCGCAAAACGTCGAGATTGATGCGGATATGGACTTGAGGGCTTCTTTCGCCTACGCGGGCCCGTTCGTGGCCGCCTTTCCCCGTTCACTATGCGCGGAAGTTACTCTGTTTGCGAACGAGAACCAGAAGAACGCAGCCATTCTAATCGAGTGAGTTTCGCTTTAAGCAAATTTTTCGTTTCCGCCTCAAAATGGACGCATTTTTACTGGTTTACGTGAATTAATTCAGATATTCGCTCGAAGATGGAGTGAGTGTGCGCGTCTATTGTCCCCTCGTCCGCTGAAGCGCAGTATCCAATCAAATCCAATCCACCGCCCCCAAGATCCCTTTCCACAATCATCGAGAATTGTCGCGTCCTGTGTACTCTGTATTTCTAACTCGTCTCTCGGCCATCTGGCACTGGCCGAGGGCGCTTTGGTTGTCGCGATGTAACCCCGGCGAACGGTCGACTGCAATAAACCTCTGCAATACCCTCTTTGTCGTTACCAGACCAGACAGACTAGGCTCAGTATTCGGTGTGGAGGCAGTAATCCTCTACAAGAATGGCATAAATGTGATCTTGAAAAACTTTTTTGTCCAAAATAGTGTAATTTTAACGGGAAGATCGATAAAAATTCCCAGAAATCGACTGACTTGTGTACTTTGTCGAATTCCTTGCCGAGGAAGGTGTTGACGCTCTTGGCGACGCGGGAATCGACGAGGAGGACGTCGTGCTGGGTGGCCAAGGCCCTCTTCTCCTTGTACTCGCGGTCCAACTGACGCTTCGTGAGGATCTAAATTACTCAGTTATTAAACTCTAAGAGATAAGGCGGCCTGAGGGGCCAGAAGAGGCCTCAGACCACCAAAGCGGCCTTAGCCTGCCAAGAGCGGTCTGAACAGTGTCTCCAATAAGGACCAACCTTGACTCGTTTGTTCTTCAAATCGTGGTTCTTTTCGATCTTCTCCGCCTATTCCCTAGCCTGCTTGTCCACATCCGGGTCGCTCTGGAATGATAAGTTAAGTAAATTGGGGCTATAGTAACCCAAAAAGAACAAAAATGCGTACCCTGGCCTTCTGAGTCTGTTCCAAATTGGGCATGATGAGGCAAACGGTGGAGTCCTGGAAGTTCTTGTCCGGGCGGGGGGAGTCTAAAAGGAGAATTTGATTGCAATATTCAAATTAGATGCCGCTTTTTCTGGCGACCTCAGGCCGCTTTCCGCTTTTCTGGCCGCTTTCCGCTTTTTCTGGCAAGCTCAGGCCGCTTTCCGCTTTTTCTAGCGACCTCAGGCCGCTTTCCGCTTTTTCTGGCAACCTCAGGCCGCTTTCCGCTTTTTAGGAAGCTTTCCGCTTTTCTGGCAAGCTCAGGCCGCTTTCCGCGTTTTCTGGCAACCTCAGGCCGCTTTTCGCTTTTTCTGGCGACCTCAGGCCGCTTTCCGCTTTTCAGGAAGCTTTCCGCTTTTCTGGCAAGCACAGGCCGCTTTTCGCTTTTTTTTGACAACCTCAGTCCGCATTCCGCTTTTTCTGGCAACCTCAGGCCGCTTTCCGCTTTTTCTGGCGACCTCAAGCCGCTTTCCGCTTTTCTGGCAACCTCAGGCCGCTTTTCGCTTTTTTTGACAACCTCAGTCCGCTTTCCGTTTTTTCTGGCGACCTCAGGCCGCTTTTTCTGGCAACCTCAGGCCGCTTTCCGCTTTTTCTGGCAAGCTCAGGCCGCTTTTCGCTTATTTTGACAACCTCAGGCCGCTTTCCGCTTTTTCTGGCGACCTCAGGCCGCTTTAAATCACTCACCACGCTGATTTTCTCTGCGATGTCGGTGGTGTCCTGTCCGAGATGGCCGACGCCGACGGAGGCCCTGGTCTGAAAAAGGTTATTTGGAAAAAAAATCAATATTAGGGACAATATTTTTACTTTTTTTAAACTTTTGTACGGCATTAGGTTATTATGAAAAACGGTACCACTCAAAGAGGATTTGATTTGCATCCACCAAAGTTCCTAAAATTAGGAGTCGGACATAGGGCAGCCGCTTCTCCCACGCGAGCGTGTCGCACGCGGCTGTCCGATGGATTGACTAGCGTCTTTAGCTGACATGAACACACAGTGGCAAATTAGCTCAAGCGGTTTCCTGCTGCGAAAGAGCAATCAATTATTGCCTAAAGTGGTCCAAGTGACCTAAATAGCCGCTTCCACTTCATACTTACCGTGCTCGAAGGCTTCATCGGTCTTCTCCAGAATCTCGTCCCTCTGCTGGATGTAGTCAGGATCGTTGAATCGATGTTTCCCGGTGCATCCTTTCAGCTTCTCGATCTTAGCCCTCCTAAATTCAAATTTTTCCTATTTTAATTTAATTTCAATGAGTCTTTTAAAGCATAATTCAAGCAAAAACTTCTTATCCTGCTTCAGCTTCTCCCTCTCGGCGGCCTTCTCCACCCACTTCTTCAGTTTGTTCTCCTCGGCGACGGTGGCCATTCGGCGTCCGTTCAGATCGCGACACATCAACTGATTCGTGCTTCGAACCGAAGCCTGGAAAATAGAGAAAATAGACGAAGCAAAGTTAAGGGTACCTCCTTTTCCTCCGCGAAGCCTTCCTTGGACTTCGACGGCCACGGCGGATCCGGAATTTTCGCAGATTATTGGATATCATCGATTATCCTTCCTCCGGTACGGCGGTGAAGTAGAAGGCGTTGGGCTCCTTTTCCCCCTAAAAAGTCACTTTTTAGTGATTCTAAGGCCTTAAAATAGCGTAACGTCAAGAAATCTAAACAAACCTTGGAGCAGCAGGGCTCCTCCTCTCCTCCCTTCTTCTTCTCCTCCTCAACGTAGTGCTGAATCTCCTTGATCAGCTACGGATCGCACTCGTTCTCCGAATCGTTCGAAGAAAAATCCTCTTCCTCGCAAAAATGAAAAATGAATTTAAGTGAAAATGAAAAATGAATTTAAGTAACCGCTTTTCGGCAACCAAAGGCCGCTTGAACCGCTTTCAGGCAACCAAAGGCCGCTTGAACCGCTTTCAGGCAACCAAAGGCCGCTTGAACCGCTTTCAGGCAACCAAAGGCCGCTTGAACTGCCTTCTGATGAGCCGAGGCCGCTCAAACCGCATTCTGACAACCTCAGGCCGCTTCAGACTCTCCGGCATCATCAGGCTTCCATATGATCCTTGTGTCCAAAAACCATTCACCCCACCTTTGAAGGCGTGTTTCCGGTGCTCCAATCCGAGTTCCTCCAGCTTCTCCTAGCTCTCGATCTTCTTCAGGTCGATGTCTTCGAAGGTCTCCGTCTTGGGCTCCTCGACCTCCCTCTCCTCCGTCTGAAATCGACTTTTTACCGTTTCTAAGGCCCAACCCCGCAATTTTAAGAGAATACGGCGGTCTGAGGGGGCCAAAAGCGGCCACAGATCCAAACGCGGCCCTTGCCTGAGCTCTCCGGGCCGTGTCTCCAATAAGGACCAACCTTGGCTCGTTTGTTCTTCAAATCGTGGCCCTTCTCTATCTTCTCCGCCCATTCCTTAGCCTGCTTGTCCACATCCGGGTCGCTCTGAAATGCAAATTTCAGCAAATTGGAGCTACAGTAACCCAAAAGGTACAGTAGCTCAGACTACAGTAACCCAAAAAGGACAAAAATGCGTACCCTGGCCTTCTGAGCCTGTTCCAAATCGGGCATGATGAGGTAGACGGTGAGTCCTAGAAGTTCTTATCCAGGCGGGGGAGGAGTCTAAAAAGAGATTTTACTTGGAATATTCAAATTATATGCCGTTTCTGGCAGTCTGGGAACGCCTGGTAGCCTCGGGTCGCTTTGGCAACCCTAGGCTTTTAGTGTTTCTAAGGCCTTAAAATAGCGTAAGGTCAAACAATCTAAACAAACCTCTTCCCTCCTCTTCCCCTCCTTCCTCCTTCTCCTCGAAGTAGTGCTGAATCTCTTTGATCCGCTCCGGATCGCACTCGTTCTCCGAATCGTCCGAAGAGAAATCCTCTTCCTCGAAAAAACTGAAGATTTATTTAAGTAACCGCTTTTCGGCAACCATAGGCCGCTTGAACCGCCTCCTGACAAGCCGAGGCCGCTCGAACCGCTTTCAGGCAACCAAAGGCCGCTTGAACCGCCTTCTGACAAGCTGAGGCCGACCGCATTCTCACAACCTCAGGCCGCGTCATACTCCTCCCGGCTTTCTCAGGCCTCCATCTAATCCTTATGTCCAAAAACCATTCTCCCCACCTTTGTAGGCGTGTTTCAGGAGTTGGCCGCTTGAACCGCCTCCTGACAAGAACTTCTCCAGGCCTCCGGCGTCTTGGGCTCCTCCTTTTCCTTGGTCTGAAATCAATTTTTAGGGGTTCTAGGGCTTTTAAATAGCATAACGTCAAGAAATCTAACAAACCTTAGAGCAGCAGGGCTCTTCCTCTCCTCCCTCCTTCTTCTTTTCTCCTCCTCAAAGTAGTGCTGGATCTCCTTCATCAGCTCGGGTCTCACTCCTCCGAATCGTCTGAAGAGTCAGAAACCTCCTCTTCCTCCCTAAAACCAAGATTTATTCAAGAAAAGTAGTTTAAAAAAAATAAAGGTTTTAAGGTCTTAAAATTAGAATTTAAGGCCTCAAAATCAAATTAAGGCCTTAAACCACAAAAAAACTACCTTTTCGGCTGCTTCTCTCCCACATCTTCGCCAGTCTTTCCTTCCTCTTCCATCCGAGATTCTGGCCAAAGTCGTCCAGGTGGAGGTCCATTCGGCCCTGAAAATATTTTGACAAGACAATAAATTTTACAAATATTTTGTTAGTAATACATGGGTAAAAGTTAAGTTCGAAAGGAAATACGTAAGGACTAAGTAACAGTTGCATTACGAAATTTGTGGGCGTGGCCAGCCAATAGCAGGCGAGTAGCGACCGCTCGCGCGCCCCGCGCGTCGCGGTCGTACAAAACAGCTGGCTGTTTTTTCTCGTTTTTAAGCACTTTTGATAATTTTGCACGGGTTTTTCATGCGATAAAATTTCTCTCAGCAAACTCATAGGGAACCACAGCTAAAATCCATCAAATGTGATAAAATTTTGAAAATCCTGATGAAACTAGCAAAAGCGCTGAAGAAGAACGAATAGCATAGCTGTTTGGGACGACCGCTAGCCCCAAATGGAGGCACTTCTGACAGCCGAAAATCATTCTTCCCCGAATCTCAAGAGACGTTCCTGGTGACGCCTAGATGGTTCACTCATAGCATGTTTTCGTCAGCCTGAAAAGGTCATCCCAACCTTCGAGGGCGTGTTTCTGATCTCCAATCCGAGGTCCTCCAGTTTCTCCTGGCTCTCGCACTTCTTCAGGTATTCGGCGTCTTGGGCTCCTCAGCCTCCTTTTCCTCTAAAATTGATTATCCAAACATACCTTAGCAGGACGTCTCCTCTCCTCCTCAAAGTAGTGCTGAATCTTCTTGATCAGCTCGGGGTCTCACTTTCTCCGTCGTCCGAGGAGTCGAGTCGGAATCCTCATCTTTCTCCCTAAAGTCTTATTTAAGTAACCGCTTTTTGGCAACCAAAGGCCGTCTGAACCGCTTTATCGCAACTTCAGGCCTCTTCTAGGTAACGTTACCAAAGACAACCTAGACCGCTTTCAGGCAACCAAAGGCCGCTTGAACCGATTTCAGGCAACCAAAAGCCGCTCTAACCGCATTCTCACAACCTCAGGCCGCGTCAGATTCCTTCCGGCATCCTCAGGCCTCCATCTGATCCTTGTGTCCAAAAACCTTTCTCCCCACCTTTGAGGGCGTGTTTCCGGTGCTCCAATCCGAGTTCCTCCAGCTTCTCCTGGCTCTCGATCTTCTTCAGGTCGATGTCTTCGAAGGTCTCCGTCTTGGGCTCCTCGACCTCCCTCTCCTCCGTCTGAAATCGACTTTTTACCGTTTCTAAGGCCCAACCCGGCCATTTTAAGGTCACAAAAGCATTTCTAAGGCCTTAGAATAGCGTAAAAACCTTAGAGCAGCAGAGCTCCTCCTCTAAAAATAATCTTAAAATCAATTTAGTTGTATTATTTTAGTAGCTTCGCTTAATTATAATCTAAACAATCATAAGTTCTTGTCCGGGCGGGAGAGGAGTCTAAAAAGAGATTTTACTTGCAATATTCAGATTATATGCCGCTTCTGGCAGTCTGGGAACGCCTGGTAGCCTCGGGTTGCTTTTGGCAACCCTAGGCTTTTAGTGTTTCTAAGGCCTTAAAATAGCGTAAGGTCAAACAATCTAAACAAACCTCTTCCCTCCTTCCTCCTTCTCCTCGAAGTAGTGCTGAATCTCCTTGATCAGCTTGGGGTCGCAGCCGTTCTCTGAATCGTCTGAAGAGTCAGAATCCTCCTCTTCCTCCCTAAAATCAAAATTTATTTAAGAAAAGTGACTTTAAAGGCGTTTAGGCCCTACACCAAGCCTTAACGATTTTAAAGTAAGACTCAAAACCAAAAGTTAAGGTCTAAAAACCACAAAAACATACAATTTCGGCTTCTTCTCTTCCACTTCTCCGCCAGTCTCTCTTCCTCTTCCGTCCGAGGTTCTGGCCAAAGTCGCCCAGGTCGAGGTCCGAGTCGGAACTCTCCGCCGCCTTTTTCTTCTCATTCTCGCGGATCTACTTGAAATTCTCGAATCCTGAAACTTGAACGCACTTTACACATTTTGTAAAACTTTTAAACAAACTTTTAAATAGTTAAAAATATTCAAATTAATAGATTGTCAGTAAGTTTTCGAAGGCCGAGAGATATTTTGAGCGGGTCTCAATGAAATGAAAATAGTAAAGTATCTCAAGCGGTTTTTGGTTGCGAAAGAGCTGTCTACGACTGCCTCAAGTGCTCCAAGTGACCTGAAAATTTCCGACTAAACTTTAAAATTTTGAAATTTTTCGGAAAATCAGCTTCCATTCATGCGTGAAAAAGCGAATCGCAAAAAGAGTTGGTGGTTTCATTCCTCATCGTATAAAAAGTGAACAATAGAAATGTAAGAATGCTATAAAAAGATAACAATAGAGGTTCAACTTGGGAAACTTTTAAAATCCCCAAAACCACCTCTGGCCGGTTCATAATGTCACATAACCAAGTCAAAAGGTTCGGCTAAACTTGAAGATCTTAAGCCAGAGGTGGTTTTGGGGATTTTAAAAGTTTCCCAAGTTGAACCTCTATTGTTATCTTTTTATAGCATTCTTACATTTCTATTGTTCACTTTTTATACGATGAGGAATGAAACCACCAACTCTTTTTGCGATTCGCTGTTTCACGCATGAATTGTTCTCTTTTAATAATTATTCTTTGAATAATAAAAACAACACGCCTAACTATAAATTCACATCTTTTTTTGCTTGTTTATTCCACAAGACATCAAATTATTAATTGTTATCATTTACTCTAACAGTTACACCAGGTTGCCACCAATTGACAAAAAAGTTAAAAGGTTAAAACAACAAATTAACATTTGAAAATATGAGGAAACGTTTTATGTTAACAAGCAAAAACGATTGCCTAAAGCGGGATTCGAACTTTGGTCTTGAGATTTAGAGTCTAAAGCGTGCGCCATTACACCAAGAGGGCGCCGCGCGGCCTGTTGAAAAGCGAGATTTTCGCCCGCTTCCCCTTATTTTTCAATCAAATTGGCTGAAAGTTGGCGCCCACGGAGCCATTAATAGTTCCAGCGAACTGCCACAATTTCGTTTTCATATCTCTATCCGTTCGCCCGTAACAACTTTGTAATCACACGACGGGAGACATCGCCATTTCAGGCAGCTGAGAGGAATCAAACCACCGCGCAGCGCTACGCGCTGCGCGCAATTTCATACTTACCGTGCTCGAAGGCCTCCTCGGTCTTCTCCAGGATCTCATCCCTCTGCTGGATGTAGTCAGGGTCGTTGAATTGATGTTTCCCTGTGCCTCCTTTGAGCTGCTCGAAGCCTCCTAAATTCAAATTTTTCCTATTTTAATTTAATTTCAATGAGTCTTTTAAAGCATAATTCAAGCAAAAACTTCTTATCCTGCTTCAGCTTCTCCCTCTCGGCGGCCTTCTCCACCCACTTCTTCAGTTTGATCTCCTCGGCGACGGTGGCCATTCGGCGTCCGTTCAGATCACGGCCGATCAGCTGACGGCTGGCGTGTGGCTGGGTGGTACAGTGGTAGCGCGTTGTACTGTTGCCGCGCACTATGCTGGTTCGAATCCCATCGATGATTTTCTTTTTGCTTTTTATATTTTTGAAAATTTACAACAAGTCATTTTCTCTTAATTGTAATTTGGAAATTTTATTTTCCACCTACTTTACCAAAATATTAGAAATCTCTGGGAAAACGTCATTTTTTATGATTTTCTATTTGCAAAACAAAATTCACGTAATACTTAGAATTGTAAATTTACAAAAATGCAAAAAGCAAAATGAAAAAGCTCGGGAGGATTTGCGCGCGGTGGTTAGGTTCCTCTCCGCTGCCTAAAATGGCGATGTCTCCCGTCCGGGACATACAAGGTTGTTTCGGGCGAATGAAGAAAGCTATCCTGACCAAATTTTCACACAATACTGGAACTGTTGGTCGCTCGGTGGGCGCCAACTTTGAGCCAATTTGGTTGAAAAATAAGCGATTGCGAGCAAAAAACAAGGTTTTAACGGGCGGCGCGGCGCCCTCTTGGTATAACGGTGTAAGCGTTAGTCTCCCAATCTCGCGACCAGGGTTCGAATCCCGCCTTGGGCAAACTTTTTTGCATGTTAAGAAATGGTGTTTCCACATTGTTTCAAGTGTTACATTTTACTTTTCAATTCCTTAACTTTTAGTTTTCTGGTTGTTTTGTACCAATTTTTGAGTTGAACTGCTTTTGAAGAGCATATAATTATTAGATATTATTCTAGAAAGCAAAGAAAATATATTCTGTAAAACAAAAACACATAAAAATATAAATAGCAACCATTATAATTAGGTTATGATTACCCAACAGTCGATATTTCTTGTGGTTTACTTTTCAAAAAGCTGTTTTCACCTTCCCTGACATGGCTATTTTCACCTTCCCCGTCAAGTTTCAATAAATGAAATGTTTTGTGATTTGGTTTTATTATTCGAAGAATAATTATAAAAAGAGAACAATTCATGCGTGAAACAGCGACCGCAAATAGAGTGGGTGGTTTGGTTCCTCATTGTATAAAAAGAGAACAATACAAATATTAGAACACTATAAAAAGTGAACAATAGGAATACCTAGAAGAAGCTTTTCGAAACACCAAACCCACCTCTGGCGTATATCAAAGCTCATTGGCCGAACGATTGTGTAGTAGCAAATATTCTGTGGATTGAGCTAAAATTTTGAGTTCCCAGAGGTGGTTTTGGTGTTTCGAAAAGCTTCTTCTAGGTATTCCTATTGTTCACTTTTTATAGTGTTCTAATATTTGTATTGTTCTCTTTTTATACAATGAGGAACCAAACCACCCACTCTATTTGCGGATCGCTGTTTCACGCATGAATCGAACCAGCATTGTGCACAGCACCAGCAGGGCGCGCTGCCACTGCGCCACATTCGCATGTCATAGCTGCATCAACGACTATCACGAGGGAGAACGTGGAAGCTACACAAAACTGTGATTAAAACAAAGGGCCCCTAATTAGAATTTGAAAAAAAACTGAAATTTTTAAAAATTATTTCAAAACTATTTTGCAACTATAAAATAATAACTTTTTCGAAAACTATAAAAATAATTATAAACTGCTTTAAAGCGGCCTAAAAAACACAAGTCCTAAACTTTCACAAGAGTTTCCTCGCTCGTTTTTCGGCATAGCTAGTTTCATTTGAAATAAAAATTATAACTTTAATAGTATGTTCTAAATATTTTGAACTATTTAACAACCAAAACAATAAAAATAAACGTGAGA
>JAJQXH010000009.1:387500-395000 GCA_022343465.1 Oscheius sp. G VE-2021
CTGAGGCTGCCAGATTCCTTTTAAAAAAGCGCAGATGCCTGCAAAAAGCGGCCTGAGGCGCAGATGCCTGTAGAAAGCGGCTTGAGGTTGCTAAATTCCTGAAAAAAGCGCAGATACCGACAGAAAGAGCAGATGCAAAAAGCGGCCTGAGGTTGCCAGATGCCTGCAAAAAGCGGCCTAAGGCTGCCAGTTTTCTGTGAATAAGCGGCCAATTTATTCAGAATCGATGATAACCTGGGACCACGAATTCTATACAAACTCAGTTTGCGACTGCGTAATTCGACAGAAAGCGGCCTGAGACTACCCGTTTTTCCTAGTTATACGCCTCTAAATCCACATATTCCAGGTCCTTTTCCTCGTCAACAGCATAGCCATCATCAGCCAGCAGGCCGACTGCATGGCCAAGTTCCTCGACCACAAATTCACGGTATTCCTCTCCATTTCATGCCTGAAATTGAGCCTAGGTCGACCGAATCAGCGGAATGGACCAGAAGCCCTTCAAAGAGGTCGTCAACTCTCACGACGTGGTAGTCTGCACACCACAGCTCGTGGTGTAAGTTGTCAAATTATTAAATATAAGGAAATAAAATAAAGACGCTATACTTTAGGAATCAGCTGGTGTCAGATGCGACGGCGGACTTTGACTTCACGCCGACCTCCTTCCGCCTGGACGAATTCTCCCTGATCGTATTTGACGAGTGCCACAACACGAGGAAGGGCAGTCCCTACAGTGGTTAGTTGCTGAGGCAAACTAAAGTTACGGTAGTTCTTGGGCAACCGTGACTGACGGACTTCCCCAGGGTACTCAAATCATTGCCTCTCTGGCCGGTGGATTTCGCCGTCTTCCCTGCGTCATTCCCGTGACCTCTATTATACATACATATACATACATACAAACGGTTTATTCTCTAGGGATACACCATGAACCGCCAGAATGAATCACAGTTGTCGCTACGGTAGCTCGAAGAATCGTGTTCAATCCACAGTTTCCTTTGAATCGGCTATGATTGCCCTCCGTCCAAGTTGCTGGTACAGCTCTCCTTGTCGTGGGCAGCTTTTTCGTAGGCTTCTGGGAGAGTCGGGCGACTGCAGACCACTTCTGTAGCTCATTTGGGTGGAGCTACGTCCTCACGGGGCTCCATTCCAGCTTGAGGACGGGCGATCCAGGCCCGGTTGGAAGAGCGGGGGAGAGACCGACCGCACGGCCGCGCGAGACGCAGGAAAGGCTTAAGAAAAAAAAAGAAAGAGAGGAAAGGGGGACTTGGAAGTATACGCATTCTAATTCCGAGTGGAAATACCAAAACGACCGAATTTTGTTCTTTGGCCGAATGAAATGACATTTCCAAAAGGAGAATGAGGCCAAAGGGTTGAATTTGTTGACTTATTAAATTGGTGTCCGGAAACTTTGTTTCTTGGAAACATTAGGTCGCATGGACCGCGTCTGGCAGCATTAGAACACATGGGGCAGTTTCTATTGCAATTCGCCCTAGCTGCTACTGATAACTGGGCAACTTCTGGCAATCTCAGCCCGCCTTAACCTCTTCTGGACCGCGTAAAAATAATTTTTCTGATTTTGCGATAAAGGCCTAGATCTCATTCCCAGGATTCCGATAAATACCTCTTTTACCCATTTTGGATAAAAATGAATCGATTTAGGAGCGTTTGAAATTTGGGGAAATTGTCATTTGAATTGCCGCCAACTCTGCGTCTCCCCATTTCCGACACTCTCTCGCCCACTCTAGCCGTGTTTACATGTGGCATGTGTTTATGTAAAGAGACTTTGAAAAATAAATTTTACGAGGTCCTTCCCCTTTAATTGCCAAAAAAGTCCCACAAGCAAAAGGTGCCATGTCTGAAGGTGAGATGTACGCAATCTCATATTCAAAAATGAGAATTACGATCTTTTTTAGCCTTGTTACCTGATTGTAACAAAATTCTAACTCCGTATCCCTTTGTCTAAAAACTTTCTTTCAGTGTTGATGCAGCACTACCATCTGAAGAAGTTCACCGGAGTCTACAAACACGGGCCCCAGATCGTCGGATTGACCGCCTCGCTTGGAGTAGGCAGCGGAACGAAGACCGCCGAAGACGCCCTCCGCCACATCTCCCGTCTCTGTGCCCTCCTCGATTGCCCCGTAAGTTACAGTATTCTCTTGCATACCTACAGTAATCCAGGGACGATATGTGGCTCTCATTAGAATATTGCCTTCCTAAAGTTACAGTAATCCCAAATTTCAGGTAGTGAGTATAGTCCGCCGTCACACAGCCCAGTTGCAAGAATTCTCTCCTCCTACGGCCGATGGCAAGTTACCGTATCCTTCCCCCTAATTTGAATATTAGAGCTCCATTTCTCGCAGGTCTCAGAGGCGGAGCCGGAGAGAATGGCCTACATTTTCCTGATCCACAGAACCATGGCCAAGATGGAGCAGAAGATCCGAGATCTCTACAGTAATCTCTCGTCTAATTAGCAATGGAGCACGGTTCTTTCAGGACAAGCACATGTGCAAGTGGCCAAGGCGGAGAGCGAGACTGATTGGGAGTCGCTGCCGGAGAGGAGTGCCGGTGCCTACACGGTTATAACGGATCCCCCGCACGACAAGGGCTGTTTTGGTTGGATTAGACCACAGCTGTCATTAAAAGCGAGGATTTTTCAGAGTACCTGGCCTGGGTGGCCACCCACATCAGACGGTTGATCCCCGAGTCGTCGATGAAGGAGGATGTTAAGAAACGGGTCACCGAGCTGTTTGAAATACTCGAAGTGGGTAGTTTTTGGAAGAAAAATTGACTCATACTTCATGGGGACGTAAGGCAGAGAGCGGCCTGAGGTCGCCAGAAAAAGCGGAGAGCGGCCTGAGGTCACCAGAAAAAGCGGAGAGCGGCCTGAGGTCGCCAGAAATAAAGCGGAAAGCGGCCTGAGGTCACCAGAAAAAGCGGAAAGCGGCCTGAGGTCGCCAGAAAAACCGGAGAGCGGCCTGAGGTCGCCAGAAATAAAGCGGAAAGCGGCCTGAGGTCGCCAGAAAGAAGCGGAAAGCGGCCTGAGGTCGCCAGAAAAAGCGGAGAGCGGCCTGAGGTCGCCAGAAAAAGCGGAGAGCGGCCTGAGGTCGCCAGAAAAAGCGGAAAGCGGCATGAGGTCGCCAGAAAAAAGCGGAGAGCGGCCTGAGCTCGCCAGAAAAAGCGGTCTGAGGTCAGTGCCTTTTCCCTGTGGTTTGTTGGAATCTTATTAAATTATTGTTTTTCACATTTTTATTTACAAAAATTGGTTGGATTCTGAAACTTCTGAAACACACATTGTTCAAAAAGCTATTTAAATTAATTAAAATTAGCAGATTCTTTTAGTGCCAACAAGCCGCCATGCAGCTACCGTAATCCAGGTCGTTAATAGAAAAGATACCGTAACCTGCGAATATACTACCGTAACCTACAATAAACCTAGATGCATATGCCTTTGGGTTATAATGGTTAACTAAAACCCTCGTATAATTAATCTTAAAATTTAAAAAAAAGTTTTCTAAATCAATCTTCCAGATTTTCTACCGTTCCCTGGAACTCTGCGACGACTTCACCACCGAGAAATCGCTGGACCACCTGGTGGAGGAATTTGGGAAGAAACGCCGCTTCCTCGCCCCTGAAATCAACACAATTCTCCAAGGTTTTGCCATCCAATTGCTGAAATACGAGAATTTTCAGAGGTCCTCCAGCAACTTCGCCCGAACACCACCAAGAAATGTGTCCTGGTCGAGGCGGCCGAGAGGTTTTTCTTTGTTTTGGCTGAATACTCCAATGTTTAGCCTTCTCCTGGATCAACACAAGATCTCCGGCAATTTCCGAGCGATCGTCTTTGTGAGGACCAGGAAAGGAACGATGATTCTCTCCTCCCTTCTCAACGAATGCACCGTGCTCCAGGAGGCTGGGATCAAATCGGAGCCTCTTTTTGGTAATTAATTTAAATAGCTGTTTTTGAACTGAAAATTTAATATTTTAAATATTACATTCAATGCAAGAATTATAGGAATGAATGCGCCGGAGGGAGGGAATAAGAGGGAGCAGGAGGAGAAACTGGATAGATTCAAGAAGGGAGAGACGAGGGTGCTGGTTTCCACCTCGGTGGCTGACGAGGGATTGGACATTGCCCAGTGCAGTCTGGTGATCAAGTACAACTACACCACCAATGAGATTGCACACGTGCAGAGGAGAGGTACTGTAGGTTGAGGAATACGGTAGTTTTCCAATTGACGTAACTTACAAGACAAACTATGTTTGAATGTGCCAACAGATGGTCCATTGCCAAAAAAAACAAGGCCTCGCAAAGATTTAAGCGGCCTTTGGTTGCCAAAAAGCGGTTTTTATTTGTTGTCAAGCGGCCTTTGGTTGCCAAAAGCGGTTTTTATTTGTTGTCAAGCGGCCTTTGGTTGCCAAAATTCGGATTTTGTTTTAAAACTGAAAACTATAATCTTCTTTTCAGGCCGAGGTCGAGCGAAGGGCTCTCGCTGTGTGCTGGTCACGAATTCCCCGCTTCTCCGGAAGCAGGAGGAGGGGAACATTATGAAGGAGAAACTGATGGAGCAGGCCATGGAGGCGGTGGAGAAGAACAGATGCAATCTGGCGGCCATGGTCGAGAGGGAGATCAAACTCCTCCGGGAGGAGATTCTGAAGGGAGAGGCCAATAAGAAGGAGACCGTGCAGGCACAGAAGGCCAGGGGCATCGAGTACGAGATCAAGTGCAAGTGGGTAATGGGGGATTTCAGGTGGAATAGCATAGAATATCGTGCGAAAAAGGCATTTTCTATCCGCTAAAATCTATAAGCTAAAACCCGAATTATAACTGCAAAAATCTTTTTTTTTAACGGTAAAACATGAGAAAATACGGTTTTTGCTGAGTTTAATGTGGGGAAACGCACAGTTTTTTGGTGGGAAAGTGATTTAAAAAAAAAGATTTTTATTAAAATTTTGGAACCCGTGTAATATTTTCATAAGCGTAATTTCCAGTCCAAAACCACCTCCCACGGTTTCGACTTGTTTTGGAAACAGTTAATTTTTATTGGACAACCATGAGCTGGGTAATCAGCATTCTGCGCAAACTGCATCTGCTTCTGCTTTTTCCCAGCCGTTTAAAACTTTTCTGGGCGAAATTCCGCTTTTTTCTTATTTACTTTCCGGAATCGGCTTTTTTTTCGTGAAAACTATGGGAAAACTGGTTTTTCGTGATTTAATTAAATATTTAAAGCAACCTTCTTTTGTCAATTACCTAAATGCCATTTTACCAGGAAAATTTCAACGTAATTACTTTTCTTCCAGGAGATGCGACGTGTTGCTTTGCATGGATAGCCACGTGAAGACGCACGTTCAAACGCAGTACTGCGTCTGTGATCCGGAATTTTGGAAGAAGGTGAGAGGGAGAGAGAGAGATGTTGATTAAACAGAGAGAAATTTGCATTTCAGACGATAACCTTCGCGATGGACGAGAAACAGTGCACGGAGTCCAAATTCGGAGAAGTTGGAAAGGTAATTACGCCTTTTATATCTTTAAAAATTGTTATTTAGCTGATGTGTAAAGGAAATTTGAATGGTGGCTGCGGAGGAGCGCTCGGCTGCATTGTGAGGATAAAGAGCAACTGCATGCCTGTCCTGGCGGCCGAGGGTGGGTCTCTCTCCCTCTCCCCCCTCTCTCTCTCTTTCTCTCTCTCCCTCTCTCCCTAACCCTCTCTCTCTCTCTCTCTCTCTCTCTCTCTCTCTAACCCTCTCTCTTCCAGCCATCGTGATCGTCAACCAGAAGACGGGAGAGAAGAGGACCTTCAAAAAGTGGAAGAAGGTGACGGAGAGCTGTTTCACCCCGGAAGCCGTCAGGGCCTTCGACATGGCCGAAATGCAAAAAGCCTCCACTTTCAAGCTCGAATTCACCGGTGTTCCCTGATTTTATCACTTTTCCTTTTCTCTTTTTACTAGATAAATTTTTCGCTTTTGCTGTTGTTATTTCCCTCATCTTCGGTCCCATCTTCTGCCCATCCTTTGTAACCCGTCTCCTCTGAATATTCTTTAGAAAAAAGGTATTCTTTAGAAATGGCAGTGCCACAGCCGAAGCCACTCACTTTTGCCAAAGGAATCCCCAGGAATACTAAAATCCGCGGAGCTGGTTTATTTGAGGTAGAAACCGGATTGGAGTGGTAATTAAAGTGGATTTTTCAGATTCTGGAGCCGAAAAACGACAATTTCATTGCGGGGTGGATGATTTCGAGGGATGGCTACGACATGGCAGTGGGAACACCAGTGGAGCAAGTGCTACAGAAGGTAAGATTTCAGGCCGCTCTTTAGAAATCTGCGTAACCTCAGGCCGCTTTTTAGGAATTAGGGCGAAAGAAGGTAGGATGGAATTTGACTTCTCTAGACGCAGGGCGTAATGTGGAGAATCTGAAAGACTTTTGAAGCTTTTGAAATCCCATGCCGCTTCTGTCAACCTAAGACCGCCAGATTGGGAAAGATTGGTCAGAGAATCGAAAGTTAAGGTTGCAAATCTATCGAGGCTCTTTCTTTTGGCACAATTCAGAGACACAGGATCTGATTCTTGCTTAGTTTCTTAGAAACGGATTTAAACAGTAAGAACTAAGGCTCATTAAGACGGTAAGGGTCTCAGTAAGGGTTAGGATGGTTTTAAGGAATAGGGACAATCGCCGAGGAGTGTTAACAAACTTTTTGGACTATCTACTGAAAAAATCTACTGATCCCCATTCAATTCTGTCAACAGACATAGGTAAAAACAAAACCAATGAGCACAAGTAAACATAAAAACAACAAGAATCGTGGCACAGTTTCATTGAAGAGTCCCCTAGGGGTTGTACTCGATGGGGAGGTTCTTCCTGCGGACCATGCCGTCTCCCTGGAACCACTCCCTCCTGAACTGCTTGGCAGCTCCATCAGGAGCGTTGGTCCACTCGACGGTGATGCGGTCGTTGTTGGTGTCCTCCTGGCCGAAGGCGAAGGCATCGCAGGAGACAGCCATGAGGATGGCCTCCTTGGGGTCCAGCACTCCGCAGCCGGGGTCCACTCCCAGACGCTTCATGTTGGTCGTCTTGATGGCCCAGCCGATGCGACGGGCCGACGAGTTGATTATCTTGATGTGGTAGGTGTGCTTGTCGTCGTAGGGCGCGTTGAAGACGATCTTGGTGCCCGGCTGGGTGGCGATGTCTCCGGGAGGGATGGACTGGGCCATGGCGATGCGAGCAATGAGGGAACACCGCAGCAGCAGCCCTTTTGAGGGGAAAGACCCTAGGATAATTGAGCGAGAGAGTGGGAAATGGAGAGACGCAGGTCACGCAACGCACGGTTGCCTCATTAGCCTATCTGATAGAAGGTTCCAGAAGCCCAGATTAGCGTAAATCCCCTCATTTTCCCTTTCCAAAGATCTTATCGTTAGAAAGGGTTGAACATTCTTTTACAACGTTCATTTGACGAAATTTAAAGCAAGAGAGAAAGGGGAAGCAGACACATATATTACTAGTTAGAGTA